>MU227559.1:1662792-1682757 GCA_018584345.1 Thuja plicata | reverse complement strand
CAATTCTGTGATATCTTGTTGAGTTTATATTTAAAGTTATTCTGTACTTAATTGAAAAGAATTGAATCTTGTAGATAACTGGTTCACTTCCCTCCCCCCTCCCCTCTCATTTATCTCTTGGGACTATTCCTAACAATTCTTGGGTGAGGTTACTGAAGAGAGGTGGGAAAGAATAGTTAAAAAATAACTCAATGGTTTAACACTCAGAGTGGTCCAGAGGCTAATGGGGAAGGAGTTTATGTAGACAAATCATAAACTTAGGGTCAATAGCACGACATTCTAGCAAGCATTTATTTCTATACGTCTAGTTATGGGTATGTCAAAAATAGAAACCATGCAAATATGTTGTGGAGTGTTTGACAAAAATATCTTAGGTGATATGGAGAGCACTATGGAGAATGTGTATGTCAATTTACACGCTCCTTACCCCGAGGATTACGCATCTGAAAATGGTTATGATCAATCAATAAAAATGAAAATTTTTAAGAGGTCTATTTTAACCATAAGGGATAGAAGTGCTTTTGAAAACTATATGCTAGTAATAACTAGAAACATAGAGCTTCAATAGAGATGGATAGGGAAAAAGGAAGTTGTGGGGCTTGACTGGTGGACAAATTATCTTGTAGAAGAAGTATTTTCTCCTCCTCATATGAAACAAGAGGAGATTGTAGGTGAGAAGGAGGAAGAGAGGTTGGATAAGGGAAAGGGAACAGTGTTGAGGAAGAAGGGGAAGAGTAGCCGAAAAAAGGCCTTGAATGCTTTTGGTGATATCTATGCTTCATCTTCACAGAACGATAAATATATTTTGGATTTAATAGCTTAATAAAGAGAAGTAGAAAGGGAAAAAGCTATGGGAGCAGTTTCAAGTCCTCACCAGTGGATTGAAGCAAGTTTATTTGAAGCGATAAAAAAGAGGAAAGGAGGTGGAAGAAGGTCCGGGATTTCTATAATAAACCAGAGGGATGAAGCAGAGCCTTCTTCAAGGCATTAGAACTCTATTGATCCGGTCTAGATAAGATAGATTTTGGGCTTCTTTGGTAGTTCCCCTATTCTATGAGCTAAATGTGGTAGGAATGTCTGGATAGATTTAAAGAAGATTAGCACATTTTGATTTAGATAATGCTTAGGGGATATTTTTCTTTCACTATCAAACTAGAGATCTCCCACTATTAGGGGAGCAAACTACACTGTTAAATTTTCTGCAGCACTTTTTTTATTTTCTCGAAAGGATATATTCTAGGATGGCATGGACCTCTTAAAGACTATACTATGAGATTATATTGTTTCATGATGGCATGGACCTTATGTAGATCTTTTGTTAATTTCTTTTAAAACTTCAGCAATACAAATCTTGACTTCAACCTTTTATCGATCTAAAAATACATATACAACTCACATTTAGATAGACTAAATACTTCTATATAATAAAATCATCAAAGACTCTTCTATATTATAAACCACCTACAAACTAAACCCAACATCATAAATAAAAAACAGTCTTTCCTCTCCTTTAACTATTTAAAAACTCGAGTCAGCACCCTCTTACTGTTGCTTAATTCAAAAACTATTTAAAAACTCCAAATTGAGCCAAAGTCCACAAAACCACTATATAAACCTCTCTGCCCTAACGATTAACATTCCGGAAGTTGGATATTCGTTCCATCAATAAATATATTTCCTGCCAACTTTAGACAGATTGGAGGCCATACCAACATCACTCATACGCATTCAAGTGCCTCATAACATGCCCGAGTGACGTCACCTTATCCTTTACCACATCATTCCGTCCATGTTGGCGGCCAAGGCATTCCCACTGGTATCTACAACTGGTCCATGACAAATTCAAGGTTCATCAAAATGGTGCTCTCAAAAGTGTAGATTCCCAAAAACTTGATAAAATAATAATTTGAATACCACAAGCATTGAAGTAGAATTCCCAATGTAACCTTTGTATAAACAATGATTGATTCTTTGCCGACGCTTTGATCAACAGCAATCAATTTCATAATGATAATGTTGTTGAAATGAGGGAAGGAAAGAATATCTTGTCCCTCTTCTACAAAGAAGAGATCGCTTAAAGCAAACTCCAAGAAATATTGTATGAAAAAAATGGATTATTCATGAGAAACAGGCATTCATTTTCACTTGATGAAAAGCAGAGAGAAAGAGTATCCTTTTCACGCATGGATTCCAAGATTGGCGCTCAAATGTGTTTATGGGTGGGTAGCCCAACAGTATAATAACACCAGATGATTCCTCAAGCTAGGTGGGACTCAAAGTTGTCACTCATGGCTTACACTTTATATTAATTTGTGGTTATAACAAATGTTTGTAGATTGTAATATTACATATTCCCTATGATGAAATGATTAATATTTCAATTTTTTTTTGTTTTAATGATTATTTTGTTTGTATATTAATTTTTTAAGCCTTAAACTTATTTTGATTTGTTTGTGTCAGAATCTAATGATTATTTTAAATCTGTCTTAATATCCAATGACTAGTGTACAATTGATATTTTATGTAAAAGTTTGTAAAATAATTTGATCTGATATGATGATTCTTCAAGTTAGGTGGGACTCAGATTGGTTTACAATTTATGGTTATTATGGCTACAATAAATGTTTGTAGATTTTTATATGACATATTTTATGTAATTCTCTATCATGAAATGATTAAGAAACAATTTTTGGTAGTAATGATTGTTTTCCTTTGATATATGTCAATAAAATGAAAGGATGAAAGAGTCATATGCATTAAGCTTTTTATATTTTAGACTTAGATTTATTTGTCTTAGTACTCAAGAATTTGTGTACATGTAATGTATTTCATGTGAAGTTTTGTAACCTAAATTGAATACATCTTCTTATAACCTAAAATTTTAGTTTTGATCAATCAATTAACCATTATATATTATGGGTCAAATTAACGAGTTTACATTTAAATAGCATTCAAATTCATAATATGAAATAATCTCTCATTAAATTTTTAAATCAAATGTGTTTATGGACCTAGGTAAACCCTCTTCCTACATGTAATTATTGATAGAATTGAGTGCAAATTTTATATATCAAGTTATAGCATAAAATGATAAAATTATAGTTCATTTTGAGTATCAATCACCTAGATTACCTCTCCTTATCATCTATTTCATCATTTCATTTGAGAGCATCTCATTAGCTTTTGAATCTTTAACAAATGACTGGACATATTGAATATTTTTTTGTGATGCCTTTCGTTGTTACTCAAAACTATGAAATCAAAGCAAGAGGTTTCACTGAGGAGAACAACCCTCAGACAAAATAATCAAACAATATCTATAGATAACACAACATAAGATTGTTAATAATTGTACGTCTATCCTTGTTAAATGGTTTAGTATTTGCTTATATATATGTGACACTTGTTGTCTTGTGCTGATTACATTCTGTGTCAGCGTAATTTATAAGAAATATAAAAATATTGTGCAATTAACCGTGCTAATTTTTTATTTGTATTTATATTATGATTATGTGATCTATTAGTTATCTTTGTTTTGATGATTGAATACATATATTTGATAATGATTTATGTGATTTGATTATTTTACTTGTCTAATATTTTCCTTATGTATATGAAGAGAGAAGTATATTATAGTGTATTTATTGGAGTTTGAGATTCTTGATATATGTGTCTTCTTTTATTACTTTATGCCTATTGTCTTTGTAAAGTGTTATAGTAATAATTGGTAGATATGTTTGGTATGATCCTATAAGTGTAATATTTTACGTATAATCCATTAACATCTAATAAAGAGATAATGTTTCTATCCAAGTTTGCATTTTTACAGCACAATACCAACATTTCTCACATTGCAAATATGAGACTTGACCTACAAGATAACCTTGTGTATTTTAAATGTTAGCTCTTCATCTATTTTTCTAATAAACTTGTAGGTCTCTTGAGGGAAAAGAGACAAAATTGAATAAAAATACAAGAAAACTATCAATTGATCTACCAAGAGAGAGATCGGTACTATTGTTTAAATAGAAAGCGTAACTAAATTAAAGAGGATATTCCAAAAAGAATATAGCATGATCTTGCACAATTATAACGTTAAAGGATCTAACATTTGAGAAAAAAATCTAAGAAAGAGAACACTAAACTAATTATCCAATTACACAAATAATATCAAAGTACACATGAAATGGGCATAACCAACATGTATATTCTTAGATATATTTTTTGGCAATGATTTTTTAAGTCTACAATGTTGTCATTGGTGTCAACCCTCAACATAGATTCTTGAAAGAATGTTGTGGTGTTACATTGTCATCATAACCCTCAACGATGTAGGATAGCATTTTGAAGATTTTTGGAAGAGTTATGGTATCTTGTTTAGTTGTCATTGAAGCCTTCTAGAGATGTTATTGATCAATTGTATTGTCATGAGATGTTGATGTTAAGTTATGTTGTTCTTCAAAGGTTTTTTTGTACTGATGCATTATATGGTTGGATTGCGTTACCTTCATTTTTCTCAGCTTCCAGTTTTAGTCTTGGTCAGTAAAATTCTTTAAGTCAAATTTGAACTTGAACTTCATTAAGTTGGTTCAAGTTCAAGTTCAACCCGTTACCGCTTCTGAGTCTTGTAACACCCATGTTTGTCTATCCCTCAAAAGGTATGTTGGTCTCAAAGATGAACTCAAACTTGAACCTAGTCCTAAACCTTAAGTTAGTACAAGTTCAAGTTCACGTTTGTAATATGATAGCTTATACAAGGAGAATTCGGCAAGATTGTCTCCTCTTCCAAAATAAGGTTTCTATTTTGTAGCGCTCTGAGTATTTATTAAGTTTTGGAATCTATCGTACAGAGATTGTCCCATTCAACTAGATGGCTCATGCATGTGAGAATTATAAATGACAGTTAGTGGCATGACGTGGAGGGACTCATTAATATACCGATATGGTTGTCAGAGATTTTCCTTGGGAATTGAGATATTCGTGCTGAAATACCTGGTGGATTAATTAAGAGTGGCTAGACATGTTAAATCAATCATTCTTCCATTAAAACATTTATTATAGACATGCTTCGAAGATTTATTAAGGATCCTCCAAGACATTTGTGAATAAATGAGGAATGATTAAGGCTTTTCTATTAGTTATTTTCTCTGGAGAAGGAGGAGTGACAGAATCGGTGGTGAGAAATTTACAGAAAACTGGTGCACAGGAAATTGGTGAGTTATCTTTCCCCTTTGCATGTTTCAGTTTTCAGAGGCTCCTTCTGTGTTGTAAGTCTTTCTCTTTAGTTTGGTAAGATGTCGTTGTTTCGTCCAAAACTTCTGAAAGAGGAGAGTAGAACCCACCTGTTAGTTTCTCTTCCAGACATAGGGAATACCTTCTTGTTGAATGTAAACCTAGGGGAGCTTTGTGATAGAATCTGAAATGCTTCTAAGGGTTCTTTTTCTAGGAAGCTAGCAGGAAGCGGACTGTTAGAAGCTGTTGCATTTTCTCCAGCTCTAAATTGCTCTGAACTGGTGTTGGAGTGCACGAATAAATATGACGCTAAGAATAGATGTATTAAGGATGCGTCAAGAGAAATCTTGGTCAAAATCAGTCAAGAGACATTAATGGCGATCCTGTGAATTCTAGATAAAGAGTCGTATGAACCATGGACTTATGCAGAAGTAGATCATGTGTACGAGGTAGATAAGAAAAAATACAGGTCCTCGATAGCCCAGGCATGGCTTGTGAAACTAGAGAAAGAAAGATCCAGGTTGCCAAAGCCTCTGACTATTGAACACCTCCGAAAGGACATAGCTGATATGGTTCTTCTTCTAAATAGGGTGAAAGGGAATCCTCATGCATTTCATTGGGAAAATAGGATGTACTATTTTATCCAGAAGATTATAGAAGGAGATAAGTTTATTGACTGGGCTGACCTAATAGCAGAAGAGCTCCATAGAGATCTCTTAAACATGACTAATTTGACGGCATTTTATATGTCTTCCTACCTTGTTTATGTCTTAGCATGTTGCAGAGCTTGGGAGGGATTACCTCATGATTTGTGGAAAAGTAATATGAGGATATATGATTACTTCACATGCTTACAGAAAAGAAGTTCTCCAGTGTGTTCAAAATAGTAAATGACAGATTTTCAGGAAAGTTAGTTTTTGAGTTACGAGGGAAAGAAAATTGCAGGCTTTCCGAAGAAGCTAAACAGGTGATCAATGTTTATGGTTGTCATTTCTTACAGTTTCCAAGGTTTACCTATCTTAGGGTTGGATCGTTTGGTGAGGAACCCCTGCGGCTTCCTAGATTTTGTTTAGATGATGTAATCTTAATGCAGCTATGCAGGCAGGTCATTCTCGTTGAACAAAAGGATGGGACCCCAAAGAAGACTTCAGGTGTTCTTTTCCCTATTGAATTAGGGTACTATAGGTGCAAAAGTTTCCAAGATGCTATGATTGTAAAAGAAGAGTTGGATGCCCTCTTCTTACAGACTTATACTCCCAGGGTCAATTTTGACTATAGAGGTTTTGTAGGAGCAAATATCAATGTCCTAGAGACATTCATGCACATCCCTAAGTTACAGGATTATTGGGCCAACTATTCTGATGAACTGGAGGTAAGAAAAAAACTGTGGTCCCAGTTCACTTTGAAACAAATCATCACCTTAAGACTGGACTTGGATATAGACGGGGTAGGGGAAGATAGTGAGATTGATGTCTTAGACTCTCAATACTCAGAGAAGGTTGAGGCCCTCCATATTCTTGAGTTAGATTGGACAGTGCCGAAAGATGATGATTTGCATAAAATAATGGAAAGGGTGATTGAAAGAACAAAAGCATGGTTGTTGAAGAAAAGAGTTTCTATTACTCCTTTGCAGTCAGCCACGAAACAAGTAAAAACAAAAAAGAGGAGTTCAACAAAGAAGAACACTTCTATTTTAACTAACTTAGATGTTGATCAATCTTGTGCAGGAAAAGCTAAACTTGAAGTTGAACCTAAACTTGAACCAATTTCTTCACAAGTTCAAGTTCAAGACCAAGCTGAACCCAAAGTCCGATTGACTAGATCAAGTCTAAGGGTAAAAGAAAGGGCTCAGAGGTAGAAAGCTACTCCCAGTGTCATCATGGATTTAGACTCATCAGGCCTTGATCCAAAAGTAGATCTAGTTGAAGACAACATGATACCTGAGATGGCAGATGATCAACAGATATAGGAGGAAATAGAGGATACTCCTAAAGACTCACTAGCTCTTTTGAGTAACTATGATACTCAAAAGAAATCCTCTACTGCCCCACCATGGCTGGAGACCCCGATAGCCAAGAAAAGAAATGTGGTTCCTTTATCAGTACCCATTTATGATGTAGTAAGCAGGTGTTTGGGAAAAGCTTCTAAGGTTAAGAAAATGAAGATGGAATCCAGAATCAATTTTGACAAAAGCAGTGGTCACTCGATGGCAGAAATTGCAAAGCCTAAAGAGGACAAAGCTAAAGGAGAGGCTGCAGTCCAAGATTTTGAAATATCCAAAGTAGATTTAGGGAGAGACACCAGAGCCACTGATATGAGATTTTTTGAGGTGTCAAATAAGAAAATTGCCAATAGAGTCTGGAAAGATGCCAAGGACAAATAGGAAATAAAAGAGGCTATGAAGAGTATGGACCAATACATCAATGCCATCCAACATCCTAAACCCTTTCCTCTGAGTGAAATGTTAGCCTCCATTGATGTGAAATCCCCTGATAATCAATGATTTCTTGACCAAATTCAAAGAAGCAAGGCGGTGAGCAAAGCATTTAAGTAAAGAAAATAGAAGCCAGCATTGAAGAATGGGAGCTAGAAAAGACTACCTTGACCAAAGAGCTACATTGGATTGAAGAAGTTGAAGAGTACGGTTTGCAGAAGTTGGTCATGGAGAGGTCAATGCCAAGACTGGATGACAAAGTTCTTTATGTTATAAAGGAATGTATAGAATGGAGAAATGAAGTTGTGGCCATGGGAATTTCTGAGGTAAAAGATCTCATGAAGGGGCTAAGAACGATCAAATAAATCATCTCTAATGATATAAAATGGATTGATGAGCGGTTCCAGGAAGCTCAAGAGGGGTCAGAGTAACCGGTTGAATAGGGAATCAAGGATGTAAACACCTGGTTTGATGAGCTCAAAAAGACGAAGGCACCTACAGACAAGCATTTCAAAAATGTTGCGCGGATAGAATCAATGATGATCCTTCAACAAGGTCAATTGGTTATGCAGAAAGAAAAGGTAGCTGAGATCAAAAGGGAGAAAGAAGTCTGGAAACAGAGGATCGATTTTATTGGTTTTCCACACCAACCGGTAATATCTATGTTTACAGCCTCATTTGAAGATTGGAATGCAGCGCGACTTGTAGCGACCTCAACTCCTTAACCGTTTGGAACACTTGGCAACTTCTTGGAAGCATTTTTTGCTCCCAGTACAGTTTTTTTACTTAATTCTTAGGATAGTTATTGGATCTAGAAATATTTACTTTCAAGAAACACAATTTTACTAAGTTAGTTGTTGAAGCCCTGCGTAGCTTTTTATTGAAAAACTTTTAACTATTTAAGGGTTAGATCTCTGAGTTTGATAGAAACTATTTTCTAAAAAATTAATTTCAAGTATAAAGACTGATATTATAGAATATATGAAATATCCTATGGTGTTCATATATGTTTAATCTTTTAAAATGATAAATACTATTTTTTATCTTTTCTAATTTATTTTCTTGTGGAGATAAGTTATGTTGAGTAAAGCTTAACTGTGATATGGATGGATTCTATGTTTAGAAGTGACAGAGAGAATTGTTACTGAAGTTTAGACTCAAGAAATTCAAAGTTTGAGATTGGGATAGAAGTAGATGTTTTTCTCTAAAATCTGCACATTCTTTTCATGTTGATCGACTGAGTGTTTTCCTTAAGTGTTTTCTGGTAAAAAGCACACATGATGTTACTTTTCTATGTTCAATAAGATCATATTGAAAATCTTTTTCAAAGGTAGTTTCACCTTGTAATTTGCAGAGAGTTTGCTTTTAGCAACTCATTTGTTAGTGTTAGGATTTTTTCTCTTCTTCTCATTCTTTAAAAGAGTCTGTGGTTAATTTAGAGAAAAGGAAAAAACTCTATGCCAATAGTTTTTGGCGACTCTGCTGGGGAGCCTCTAAGAATAGACCATGATTGGTATTTTTGCATTCAATGATCAGCTATGGTGTTACCCACTGAATATATCCATTGTCAACAAGAACTTCCTCTGGTTTTGCAACCAGGCCTTGATTTTTCTGATACTCAATAGGACATAGTTGTTGACCTTAATGCAGCAGCTTGGAAACTAAGAATGAACAATCAGCAATACCATCAAGTAAGGTTAGTCCTTGAGTAAGAGGAAGAAATTGGAGAGTGGCTTAGAGGTTTACCTATAGCCCAAGAGGCTACTATAGTTGACAGGGCAGTTTGAAGGCCCTGAGAATAATTGTTTTTTTATTTGTTCCAGTTTAACTCAATAAGCTAGCTTATACAAGATTGACAAAGGGAGATAGAGAAAAAGGTCTTGTAGATTTTGATTTTGAAGATTTAGCAAAGCTTTATTTTAAACCTCAGACTCCTTCCAGGCAAAGACATTATAAGAATACTAGTAGACCTTCTTCTCCCACTAAGTCTCCTCCTCTAACCACTTTTAGTTCCTTGGTCCCACCAGGAACCGTAGCTACCACTTTTATAAATTTATAGCCCTTGAATTTTATCTTACCTCCCATAGCACACAATCAACCTTGGGGTGCGGCTGTAGGACCTTTAATCTTAGGAGTAAATCTGGGAAACCTACCTAAAGGTCATGACATCCTACCTAAGTTTAGTGGTGATGGAAATAAAACCCCTGAGGATCATATGAACGCTTTTAACACAGCAAGCAAAGTTTTAGCAGTGGGCACCCTAGATGTGGTTGTCAGGCTTTTTGTCTTAACCTTAACTAAGGCTACAGCTGATTGGTTTCACAGTCAACCACATGCCTCCATTACAGACTAGGATTCTATGAAAACAACATTTGAGACAAGGTTTAAATCGGCTGATGATGCAAATACTCTTCTGATTCAATTAAGTCAAATTAAGAAAGAGATTCAAGTACCTATGAGGGAGTTTGTGGCAATATTCAACAAGGGAATTCATTTGATTCCAGCTGCAAGTAGACCCAATGATGAAAATTAGAAAGGTTTTGTTGGTACTCCTAAATTTGGAACAAATTTGGAGTGACCATGTAAAAATTTTCAGTTGAGCACAAGTCAGTACCTTTGAAAAATTGTGTAAGAAGACTCAGTTGGAGTGATTGAAAAAGGTGCCCGGATTATTTTCATGAGATACAAATTTGGGAGAGGCTTTAATGCCTTTCATTTGATGTATGCAGTGGGTCCCAACTCCTGAGTTTCAGTTTTGACATGTTTGTGGAGTAGTCATTTTGAAGGGGTCTGTTGGTTGCATTTCATGTTTTTGCTACTTTGCCTTGTTCCTTGCCTTGCCCTCTGCAAATTTTTAGGTTTTCATGCCTAAATATTGCCCAAATTATCAAAACCCTGAAAAAACCCTAGTAATCCAAGTGTTAAATGATGCATTTTCAAACCCTCAGCCATGTCTCATATCTCATCGTTACCTTTTTGAGTCACTCAAGACATGTGCTTTAAGTCAAGTCACTTGATCGCGTTACCCAGAATGAATATGCCAAATCTTCTTAAGATCAAGCTTTTCCTTTGTGTCGCGTAGTCTCTTGAAAAAATGGAATATTCCATCAGTGTCTTGAGACTTAGCGATCTTTCTTTAGTCGGGTTGTCGCTTGAACTTCATAACATAAAGCTTTAAAAGGAACAGGACCCACTTCAGTCGGGTGATCGTGAGATAGGTCAAAGAGTCAACGAAGTGTTCTCTGACTTCGCGATTCACTTCATGTCACATGATCGCTAGATCAGGACATTCAAACTGCTAAGCTTTCCTTCAGTCGCGTGGTCTCGTGATAAACTGGCAGTTAAAAGGTAACAGTTCCGATTCAGCAACTAACGGTTTCATATTAAGTGATTTCCCTCAATCAGGATGTCGCCAGAGCAGAATGATTACTCAGCTTTCCAGAATGCATAAAGTGGACGAAAGAATAGATGACATCTGTCATATGGTGAATGGTTGTCGTGAGGTCGCCAGAAGGAGGAAAGGGATCAAGCGATAAGGAGACAAAAGTGTTTTCACCCTCAGTCGCGAAGTCTCCTGATGATTTAAGGGCACGAAGAAGTGAGTGGCGATTAAGCAACAACCATGCGATGAAGGAATGAAGAGATCTGATGGTGGTCGCGTAGTCTGGTGATAAAAGTACCCTAGGGAAAAATTCCTTCCGACTTAGCGATTAAGGCATGTCGCGAAGTCGCTATGAACAGAAAAAGGCACGTGCTTCAAGTTAAAGGTAAAGATAGAGGATCACCTGAATCAGCGACTAGGGTTGACATAAGGAAGAATATGGGATCCAGTGACTTAGCGATTATTATGAAAAGTAAAAACAATGGCTTGTCGCCAAGTCTGGAGAAAAGGGATGAGTTAGGGTTAACTCCTCGCGACTTCAATTTTACTGTAGTCGCCTGATCGCTAGAAGGACTTGGGGCAGCCGAGGTAAAAGAGTTCCATTGTCGCCAAGTCTGAAGATCAAACCAGGGTTAAGGAAAAGTGCTCGCGACAAAGAGACTTAATGAGGTCGCGAGGTTGCCTGATAATGAGATCTAGAAAAATGGCGCCAAGTGGATGACATGACAGAGAAGATCACCCGGCGGCCAATCAGATACATGAATTTTTGATTACTGTGTGCAAAAGGTAGCTGAGATGTATGATAGAGGACAAATTAGAGAGTTCCATGTCAGCTATCTTAACCATTTTATGATTGCACCAAACGATTCATGATTTAAATTTGATTTTCTGTCACCTCGCGTAACTACGGCTAGGTTTTTGAAAGCTCACGGCATATCAAATTAATGGTAGAACTGACATTTCTAAATTTTGATCCATGTACTTTGAATCCTTCGGCTATAAACAGGGGATTGTGCATTCATTCCTATTCACCGAGTTTATGATTTCAGAGCTAAGTTGTTGTTCAAAGCGAAAAGTGATATTCAGGAGCTGTTACAGTGTTCAAAAGTGATTAAGGTTTCTAAGAATTACAGAGAGTAGATGAAGAAAAGGGGAATGCCATAGCATTAAAAGAATTAAGAGGCATATTGCAACATAGGATTGAGATCCTAAAAGAAAAAGCTGATGTTTTGATTAATACTTACAAAAAATTGCCTACATTGCATGCAGAAGTACTAAGGTATCTTCTAATTTTGAACCCCTATTTCACAAAGTGGTCTGCAAGAGCAAGTCTGTTTGAGAAATTGACATCATTGCAAAATATTAGACCAGACTTTCCTCCAATTGTGATAGAAGTAGAAGATGAGATCAAAAGGGTTAATGTTTCTCTCTCATTCTTCAAGGAAAAATTGAACCAGATTGAGGCTAAGTTGAGTCTCTTTACAGCTGATTTTAATAGGTTTATCCCTGCCTTGAAAGGAGAAGATGATCAAGTAAAGTCTATAGATGCCTGGAGAAATGAATTTGATACTAAAATGCCTAGTGAAGAGGCTTTTCTTTTGGGAACTGAGGTTGATTTTGATGGTTTCAATTTAATACTGGATGAAGCTTTCAAGACTGAAACAGACATCAACAAATTCCTCCTTGATGTCAAGAATATCACTAATGCGAGATGGGACAGACAGAAAGTGCAGGTATAGAGCACTCAAGACTTCATTTGGCCAACAGATGATGAAGTCAAGGCATGGGAAATCATGAAAACACCCAAGAAAAAGAAACCTGTAATAGAGGAGGAGATTTTGGATGATGAGTGAGGTACCACTTGGCACTGCACTGTTCATGGACATGATGGATAGTTATTTCAAAAAGAAATGCAGATGAGTAGGTGAGAACAACTACCAGGACTTCATTTAATTACACCAGCTACCATCTACAATCAGATTGCAGTCGCAGAGTCGGGAGAACAACAAAAGATATCAGATTTTACCTTTTTGACTCAGTCATCTCATCGTTTCTCTCTCTCTCTCTTTTTCTCTATCTTACATCTTTAGGGTTAGGGTTTTGAGACTATATGAAGCTTGTTGCATCCTTAGGGATTCTAAGGTGGTCTCAAACCTATATATATCATAAGACTTGTAATAGTTAAGGGTCTTTGATAATCATAAGTCTTTGATCTTTTAGAGGTCTTTGATTTTTTTGGAACATTTTGTAACGAAGAGATAATATACAACAGAACTCAGATATTCTGGTTCTTGTTTATCTTTTGAAGCTGTGTAAACTTTTCATGTATGAACGAGCTAGATTACATAAATGAAATACGGTGCAATTTTACTCTTCTCAACTGTTGTCTCTTTACTTTGTATGTATGCTTTTATGTGTTAAGGTTTATAAGGTATTCAGTAACACTCTGGTTATAAGGTAGCCATCTAATTGTTTACAAGTTTCTCTCAAGGAGAGGATTAAATATTGTGAATGATTTCAAGTAGCATACTACTTTGTTAAGGATTTGATACAGGGGTCTGGAGGTAACAAGATAGTTTTTAAGGCAAGCTATCCTAATTGTTTGAGCTGTAAGGCAGTTCAGTGTATCTTGTTTCTATAATTTCTTTGCTTATTATTGACTCTGCAGCCCTAAGGATAGGCACTGGTCCAGAAAACATTCTGAATATCTATCTATGTTTGAAGTATTCCAAGTTATCAGAACCAAATCAAATTAAATACTCTGTTACTAAGAACACATAAGCTAAACTTGTTTAAGGACCTCTGTCAGCAGGACACTATCCATGTTATTGATTCCTTGAAGAGAGAATCCATTAGGTTGTCCCTCCTATTAAGAAAAGGAAGAAGGATGAGAATCCTTGTCTCACTGGTTATTGTTATGCTAATAACTATGATTTGCATGGTAATATATTGTTTATGGTTATGCTTGATCATCAGCAAGATTATTCATAAGTTGGTTCAGTAAAGATATATAACTAATCAGTGTCCACAATAACAAATACTGTGATAACAGTAATCTTTAAAGGTAAAACTTGCCTGAGTAGTCGTGGAACTCAAAAATGAAGAAGGACCTTATCCAGTCCTTAGCAATTAGGTTTTTCTTGTCTCTGAATCAGAAATAGAAGGTACAAGATTCACATAGACATTTCAAGCATTGTGATTCATACAAGAAAAATCCCTAACAAAGTGGCAACTCCGCTGGGGAAGTAAAAAAGTTTATTTCCTGGATTCTCTGGTGTAGTATCTTGTTAATTTATCAAACCAGTTGCAGTTGAGTCTAAGTATAGAGTCTAGATTTCAAAATAAAGGATATATTCCTTATGTTTTACCAAGAAGACTCAAATCTGTCTATCGTTTGCTGCAAAGATTTTTAAAAGTTTCTACCTGATCTCACTAATAGTGAGTGGCAACTCTGAGCTCTGATTTGCACCATTGTGCATGTGAAAGAAAGATTACAAAGAGGGTGAGCTTGCAGCGACAGTCACAGCAGATGTTTTACATGTTTTGATGTTGATTTAAAGGTGTTTTCAAAGCACACATGTTCAGCAACAGCTCAAATACATCCAGGTATTTTCAAAAGTTTTTATAGTTTTCCTTATCAAGTGATTGTAGCACTAAAGAAAAAAGGAATCAGTTAAAAAAGAAGTTTACATGTTTCAAGTTTTAGTTGCATCTGTGCAAAATTTAAAGGAAATATGTAAGAGTGGCAATTTGTAACATTTTTAACTGCTGAGATGTCACAATATTTTAATTGGAGGGGTGGAAATTTGTATGGGGCAATTAGTTTTGTGGGTATCCCTGGATATCCGAATCATATCCCACCTAAGGTTAAAGAGCATTTGCCAAAGTTTACTGGTTTTGGAGAACAATCAGCTGAGGATCATTTAGAAAAAAATTCAGATTTGATTGATGATCATGACATAGCACATGAGGATGTAATAATAAATTTATTTGCAATATCTCTAGTCGATAAGGCTAGGGAATGGTTTAAGGATTTACCTCATGCTTCAATAGGATCTATGGCTGCAATGGAAAAATGTTTTGTTGAACAATATGGTAACACAGAGGACAGTAGTGTTTCTCATGTTATTTCCTATGTTGAAGAATCTATGTCAGATTCAGAACAGGATATAGAGGATCTTGAGGAGGAACTTATCAAGAAATTAGCAGCCATCTGAAAGAAAATGAAAAGAGAAGAGGCTGATAGACAAGCTCAAGTCAGAATTGACAAATATAAATTGGAATTGCTGAACCAAATAGAAATAAGTGATGATGAATCTGAAAAGTCTGAGATTGTTGAAGATGTTGATGATAAATCTAACAGTGAATCTGAATTTAGTGATGTTCAAAGTGATGAAGATGAATATATCTTTAATGATGAATAAGAATCTACTGCTGGTTAAGATATTGCTGATATTAATATTGACAATAAGTTATATGAACAGCAAGAAGATAAAAATGATATATGCAACCAGCAAGATGATAGTTATGCAGATATGAGTGTTTTTAGTGAAGTCATTACACAAGAAGATATGATTTCAGAGGTTTCACTACAAGACTCCAACAATGAAGAAATTTGCAGCATCATGAAAGAAGACAGTAAAGAGATGAGTGAAGATGATGACTGTTGTTCCCTTCACAGTGAACAAATTGCAGAGATTTTATCTTTTGAATATCTCAGATATTTAGGAAATAGAACCTTTGAACTTTCATGTTCAACACATATTGATTTTGACAGAGAAAATGAATCTGTGCATTTTGATTTTGACATATGTGATATTGTTTCTTCTTGCACTTCTTCTTCATTAGGCTATAATAAAGTTCAATTTGATTTATCAGATGATGAGATTTTCAGTATGGTTTCAAATTCAATAGATGCGGAAAATTGAAGTATGGAATTGAGTACTGATTTAGAGAACAGTGTAGATTGTGAATCTTATTTTGATTTTAAATCTTCCTTGGAACCATTAAGTGATGTTCAATCAGTGGCTCAAGTTTCAAAAGAAAACATTCAGTGTGCTGGTATTTTCCCTCCCACCCACCACTTTTCTGTCAGCTTGTTTAATGATGAAATGAAAAGTACTCCTGTTTTTTATGCTGAGATTGTTGCTCCATATCCTAAGATGATTTATCAGGTTATATCTGATGAATCTCCTAAGTTTGATAATCTCTTTCCAAATGATGAGGCCTCTGAAATTTTGCATGAAGATCAAGGTATGTTTTCTCTTGAGAGGCAAATAATGGATGTGATTGAAATTAATGATGCTTGCCCAAGCAATGTGACGGATATTGAGTGTTCCCCCTTTCAGTTGAATGGTGAGTTTTTAAGTTGTGGCTTACAAATCAAAGATGACAAAAGTCACAGATATCAAACTATATTTTTATCTGATGAATGTGACACATATATGCCACAATTTCTTTATGATGACAATCTGCCTAATATTTATGGAAGCTCATATAAAGAATATGTAGATTTGTTGTCCTACAATGAGTTTATACATGATGACAGTTGCTTGAATCAGGCAGTTAAGAGTGGCAATGTTATCATACTTTTGAAACATGAGGCAGAGAGCTTTGTGTTTGACAGAGGTAAGAATTAATCTCGAGTTGTGGGGTTTTGGGCCTCTTGTAGATAATGTACATATTGTACAGTTGCTTTCCCTTTCATTTGTGTGTTTTCTTTCAGTTAGAGGGTTTTCCCATTTTTGAGAAGAGCGAAAGTTTTGAGAGGTAAAGTGAGAAGAGAATAAGAAAAGATAAATTCTGATTTTTGAAGTTTTTTTGGGGTGGTCTGCTACTCCAGAGATCTGTGGTTCTCGGTATAAACTTGTGTTTAACAGTCCTCAGTCAGAGCCACTATTGGTACTCCTAAATTTGGAACAAATTTGGAGTGACCATGTAAAAATTTTCAGTTGAGCACAAGTCAGTACCTTTGAAAAATTGTGTAAGAAGACTCAGTTGGAGTGATTAAAAAAGGTGCCCAGATGATTTTCATGAGATACAAATTTGGGAGAGGCTTTAACGCCTTTCATTTGATGTATGCAGTGGGTCCCAACTCCTGAGTTTCAGTTCTGACATGTTTGTGGAGTAGTCATTTTGAGGGGGTTTGTTGGTTGCATTTCATGTTTTTGCTACTTTGCCTTGTTCCTTGCCTTGCCCTCTGCAAATTTTCAGGTTTTCATGCCTAAATATTGCCCAAATTGTCAAAACCCTAAAAAAACCCTAGTAAGCCAAGTGTTAAACGATGCATTTTCAAACCCTCAGCCATGTCTTATATCTCATCGTTACCTTTTTGAGTCACTCAAGACATGTGCTTTAAGTCAAGTCGCTTGATCGCGTTACCTAGAACAAATATGCCAAATCTTATTTCGATCAAGCTTTTCCTTTGTGTCACGTAGTCTCTTGAAAAAATGGAATATTCCATCAGTTTCTTGAGACTTAGCGATCTTTCTTTAGTCGGGTTGTCACTTGAACTTCATAACATAAAGCTTTAAAAGGAACGGGACCCACTTCAGTTGGGTGATCGCGAGATAGGTCAAAGAGTCAACGAAGTGTTCTCCGACTTTGCGATTCACTTCATGTCGCATGATCACTAGATCAGGACATTCAAACTGCTAAGCTTTCCTTCAGTCGCGTGGTCTCGTGATAAACTGGCAGTTAAAAGGTAACAGTCTCGATTCAGCGACTAACGGTTTCATATTAAGTGATTTCCCTCAGTCGGGATGTTGCCAGAGCAGAATGATTACTCAGCTTTCCATAATTCATAAAGTGGAAGAAAGAATAGATGACATCTGTCATATGGTGAATGGTTGTCGTGAGGTCGCCAGAAGGAGGAAAGGGATCAAGCGATAAGGAGACAAAAGTGTTTTCACCCTCAATCGCGAAGTCTCCTGATGATTTAAGGGCACGAAGAAGTGAGTGGCGATTAAGCGACAACCATGTGATGAAGGAATGAAGAGATCTGACGATGGTCGTGTATTCTGGTGATAAAAGTACCCTAGGGAAAAAGTCCTTCCGACTTAGCGATTAAGGCATGTCACGAAGTCGTTATGAACAGAAAAAGGCACGTGCTTCAAGTTAAAGGTAAAGATAGAGGATCACCCGACTCAGCGACTAGGGTTGACATAAGGAAGAATATGGGATCCAGCGACTTAGCGATTATTATGAAAATTTAAAACAACGGCTTGTCGCCAAGTCTGGAGAAAACGGATGAGTTAGGGTTAACTCCTCGCGACTTCAATTTTACTGTAGTCACTTGATCACTAGAAGGACTTGGGGCAGCCGAGGTAAAAGAGTTCCATTGTTGCCAAGTCTAAAGATCAAACCAGGGTTAAGGAAAAGTGCTCGTGACAAAGAGACTTAATGAGGTCGCAAGGTCGCCTGATAATGAGATCTAGAAAAATGGCGCCAAGTGGATGACATGACAGAGAAGATCACCCAGCGGGCAATCAGATACATGAATTTTTGATTACTGTGTGCAAAAGGTAGCTAAGATGTATGACAGAGGACGAATCAGAGAGTGCCATGTTAGTTGTCTTAACCATTTTATGATTGCACCAAAAGATTCATGATTTAAATTTGATTTTCTATCACCTCGCGCAACTACGGCTAGGTTTTTGAAAGCTCACGGCATATCAAATTAATATTAGAACTGACGTTTCTCAATTTTGAGCCATGTACTCTGAATCCTTTGGCTATAAATAGGGGATTGTGCATTCATTCCTATTCACTGAGTTTATGATTTCAGAGCTAAGTTGTTGTTCAAAGAGAAAAGTGATATTCAGGAGTTGTTACAGTGTTCAAAAGTGATTAAGGTTTCTAATAATTATAGAGAGTAGATGAAGAAAGGGGAATGCCATAGCATTAAAAGAATTAAGAGGCATATTGCAACATAGGATTGAGATCCTAAAAGAAAAAGCTGATGTTGTGATTAATACTTACAACAAATTGCCTACATTGCATGCAGAAGTACTAAGGTATCTTCTAATTTTGAACTCCTATTTCACAAAGTGGTCTGCAAGAGCAAGTCTATTTGAGAAATTGACATCATTGCAAAATATTAGACTAGACTTTCCTCCAATTGTGACAGAAGTAGAAGATGAGATCAAAAGGTTTAATGTTGCTCTCTCATTCTTCAAGGGAAAATTGAACCAGATTGAGGCTAAGTTGAGTCTCTTTACAGCTGATTTTTATAGGTTTATCCCTGCCTTGAAAGGAGAAGATGATCAGGTAAAGTCTATAGATGCCTGGAGAAATAAATTTGATACTAAAATGCCTAGTGAAGAGGCTTTTCTTTTGGGAACTGAGGTTGATGTTGATGGTTTCAATTTAATACTGGATGAAGCTTTCAAGGCTGAAACAGACATCAACAAATTCCTCCTTGATGTTAAGAATATCACCGATGCGAGATGGGACAGACAGAAAGTGCAGGTACAAAGCACTCAAGACTTCAGTTGGCCGACAGATGATGAATTCAAGGCATGGGAAATCATGACAACACCCAAGAAAAAGAAACTTGTAATAAAGGAGGAGATTTTGGACGATGAGTGAGGTACCACTTGGCACTGCACTGTTCATGGACATGATGGACAGTTATTTCAAAAAGAAATGCAGATGAGTAGGCGAGAACAACTACCAGGACTTCATTTAATTACACCAGCTACCATCTACAATCAGATTGCAGTCGCAGAGTCGGGAGAACAACAAAAGATATCAGATTTTACCTTTTTGACTTAGTCATCTCATCATTTCTCTCTCTCTCTCTCTTTTTCTCTATCTTACATCTTTAGGGTTAGGGTTTTGAGACTATCTGAAGCTTGTTGCATCCTTAGGGATTCCAAGGTGGTCTCAAACCTATATATATCATAAGACTTGTAAT
>MU227559.1:1609734-1662075 GCA_018584345.1 Thuja plicata | reverse complement strand
TCAGCAAGATTATTCATAAGTTGGTTCAGTAAAGATATATAACTAATCAGTGTCCACAATAACAAATACTGTGATAACAGTAATCTTTAAAGGTAAAACCTGCCTGAGTAGTTGTGGAACTCAAAAATGAAGAAGGACCTTATCCAGTCCTTAGCAATTAGGCTTTTCTCGTCTCTGAATCAGAAATAGAAGGTACAAGATTCACATAGACATTTCAAGCATTGTGATTCATACAAGAAAAATCCCTAACAGGTTTTTTCTTAAATGTTATGCCTCCTAATGTTGCATTTCCTTTAAAAAGAGCTAGGCCATCCACCTTAGCAGCTACCCAGACTCTTTCCATTGAACTGGAGGATGATCTCATAACAAGTGGAAAATGGAGAAAATATGTTCAAGCATCTAGCTCTTAACCTTCTACTTCCTCATCGTCAGACCCTATGATTCAAAGACTGATGAATGACTTGATAACCATCAAGTGACAATTGCCTAAAACTACCAATCCCTATCAAGATATCCCATGTAAATATCCAATTCAAGGATCCTCAATCCTTGGAAAGAAATTCAATTTTCCTCCTACTCAATAGAGACTGTAAATTGAACCTCCACCGAATAAAAGCAACATGTGTGTTTTCCATCTTACCGATGAGCATGATGGAGTTTCATGCCCTGAAAACATAAGACACGCACAGCTTGAAGCTGAGAAGGAAGTAGCAGAAAAGGTGAATATTGAAGACATATCCTCTGAGGTGCCTGGTGACTCTGGAAAATTTTACCTTGAATATGAATCAGACTCCGAAAAGGGGGAACATATTGATAACTTTAGAGGATACTTCTTGCTAAATTTTGACTAGAAACCAGCGTGGAGGAAAAGTGGGTAATTGGGAAAATACAACAATTAAATGTAGCGAAGGGCAAGCCAGTGATCATCCAAAGATCCTAAAAGAAAATAGTTTGGAGGAACAAGTCATGAGAAGGTTTGAATCTGATTCTCCTTATAGTATAGTTGATTTTTGTAAAACTTCAAAAGTACAAATTTTTGTTGTAAAATATCTAAAAATGAATCCCCGGGAGTTAGATAAATTGGTTACTTATGTCAAAGGTTCTCCTGCCTAACCTAGGGACCATTAGACAAACAATGCTTGTTTTAAAGGAAAGTCTCTAAAGAAGGAAGAGACACTTGAGCAAAAGCCTGCCGAGAAACCCATTCCTATTATTCCTATTGGCTTGAAACCTAAACCTTTTTATGTGTCCCTATTCATTCATGGCTTCAAACTAAACAACTGTATCATTGATTCAGGGGCATCAGATAATATTATGCCTTCATCTGTGGCCAAAGCATTGGATCTCCCCATAACTGATACCTTTGGTCACTGCTATTCTATGGATGGAAAATAAGTCCCGCTCCTCAGTCAAATCAAAGATGCCCAGGTTGCTTTGGCAGCTTTCCCAGATAAAAGATTGAAATTAACCATCCTAGTAGCTGATATTCCAGCCAGCTATGGTATGCTTCTCACTAGAACCTGTTATAGGGATCTCGGTGGTGAAATAAAGTTGGATTGGTCTCAGGCCACAGTCCCTATAGGAAATAAGAAAGTTACTCTTCTTCCAGAACCTAAATCCAAATACACAGTGTTTCCCTCAGAAGACCCTATATCCCAGATCTTGTACCAAGAATGCAAGTTTGCTGATTATGTTATCTTATCAGAGGATAATGTCCCAAATTTAGTACTTGCAGATGAAGAAGTTCCTCGGACTCTTGAATTTGATGGAAGTTTCTCTTCTACAGGCTCGAGAGCTAGAGTAGTCCTCATTTCCCTTGCTGGACTCAAATTCCCTTTTTCATTCAGACTTGTGTTTGAGAACACTAACAATACGACAGAGTATGAAGCTCTACTGTTAGGTTTAGAAGAAGCCAAGAAGAAGGGGATTAAACTTTTAAAGGCACGTGGTGATGCAGAACTTATTATCAAACAGGTCAAGAACATGTTTTCAGTGAAGAATGAGAGACTGAAGCACTATAGAAACAAAGTGTGGGATGAACTCGAGTGGTTTGAAGCCTTCTCAATTGAAGCAATTCCTAGGGAATATAACTCAAGAGCTTATGCTCTTGCAGGGTCAGCATCTTTTCTCATACCACACCCAAACTTTACAAAAGATCATTACACCATTGAAGTCATTCATAGGCCTAGTGTTCCTGATAATGCCCATTCCTGGCAAGTGTTCAGAGATGATACCCAAATAAATGAATTTTTGCAGGGTTTGGATAAGTTTTCAACCAATTATTATGAAGGGTCAGAGTCCGAGTGCCATGAATTTATTTTAGGGAATAAATCTAGTGCTTCAGAGGAAGTGATTCAACTCAAAGGAAATTCCATACCCAAAGGATTGGTGGAGTTAGAGAAGTTGTTTGATAGGAGAGATTGTTATTTAAATTCACCTGACATACCAGACACCTCTCCTTCAGGTGATTGTGAAAAATTTAATATTGGTGATGAGTTCAATCCCAGGATGGTTAACTTGGGGGTGTGTTGTGATGAAGATGAAAGAGTTCATTTCACTAAGTTTTTGAAAGGATATGGTGACGTATTTGCATGGACCTATGATGATTTGAGAAACTTCAGGAAGGGACAGTTTACACACCATATTCCCTTGAAGCCCAGTGCGTCACCGTTCCATCAAAAATTGAGAACATACAATCCAAAGGTGTTGGATGCCATTTTTAATGAGATTGACAAAATGCTTCAAGAAAGAATTATCTTTCGAATACATCATTCCACATGGGTGGCAAATATTGTTCCTGTGTGGAAACAGAATGGATAAATTAGAATATGCGTGGATTTTAGGAACCTCAATCAGTCAAGCCTTAAAGATAATTTTCCCTTACCTATGATGGACTAGATTCTTCTAATAGTAGCTGGCTCAGAGATGTTGTCATTGCTTGATGGTTTTTTGGCCTATAACCAAATCAGTGTTGCAGAGGAAGATCAGCACAAAACAGCCTTTACCACACCGTGGGGCACATTCACCTATAGGAGAATGCCTTTTGCCTTAATTAATACTGGAGCCACATTTCAGAGGGCCATGAATTCCAATTTTGGCCATTTGTTAAACAAGATCATCACCATTTACTTTGATGACATGACAGTTTTCTCTAGGAGGTGTAAGAAGCACCTGAAGGACTTGAAATAAGTTTTGAAAAGGTGTAGGGATCATGGTGTTTCCCTGAATCCAAAGAAGTCAATTTTCTGTGTGATGGAGGGTAAGTTGTTGGGTCATTTAGTTTCAAAGGAGGGCATTAAAATTGATCTAGAAAGAGTCAAAGCTATCCAACAACTGTGTCTACCTGTTAATCGAAAAGGTATTAAATATTTTTTGGGTCAAGTTAATTTCTTGAGGAAGTTTGTACCTGATTTTGCTGAGACATCAAAACTGATGGTAGACCTATTAATTGAGAAGCAGAATTTCAAGTGGGATGAACCAGCTATCAAATCATTTGGTAAGATTAAGGAAGCCATAGCCAATGCTCTGACATTGATACACCCAGATTTCAAAAAAGATTTTCTCATCTACTATTATGCATCAGAACACAATGTTTGGGGTGCTATTACAAAAAAATGACAATGGTGAAGAAGTTCCTATCTCCGTCATGAGTGTGCCACTCAAGAAACATGATTTACATTATTCACAAATAGAAAAATAGGCATTCATAGTAGTGAAGGCAGTTAAACAATTCTAATACTACATACTTCATTCACATTCTGTGGTCTTTGTTCTGAATTCTACTATTAAGACCATCCTTACTCAGCAAGAAGTTGCAGTGAATAATAGGGCTAGCTGGGTTGCAAAGGTGTAGGAGTTTGATTTGGAGATTAAGCCCACAAAGATGGTGAGAGGACAGGGCCTATGTAAACTGATGGCTGAGAATCAAGAAGAACAAAGTTTACCCAATTGCCTGTTCATAGCGACAAATGACTCATTGTTTCCAGATGTAGCTTTCTTTATGATCTACGGAGAGCCTCCAGAACACCTATCAGCTAAAGAGAGGAGAAATATAAGGTTGAAGGAAGAAAAGTATGTCATAGTAGATAATGTTCTATATAAAAGGGGATTGGATGGGATGTTTTTGCGATGTGTTGACAAGGAATAGCAGCAGAAGTTATTGCAATAATTTCACAATGAAGAATGCAGGGGGCACTATTCTTCCTTTGTGATAGCCTTTAAGATCCTAAGAAATTGCTACTATTAGCCTGGAATGTTTAAAGATGCATACAGGTGGGTGGCCAATTGTGAGAAGTGTAAACTTTTCTCAGGAAAACCTCAGTTGGCTGCTTTACCTCTAAGACATGTGATTATCAAAGAGCCCTTCCAATAGTGGTGGTTAGATTTTATTGGTCCAATGAGCCCGAATTCTAGTGGTAGACACACATATCTTGATAGCAACTGATTACATTACCAAGTGGGTGGAGGCGATACCAGTCAAAGTAACCACTTCTGAGATAGTCTGTAGATTCTTAAAAGAAAACATTGTCACTAGATTTGGAGTTCCCCTAAAGATAGTGGCTGATAATGCTCAAAATTTCTCCTCTCAAGAGATCCAACTCTTCTGCTATGATCATGGTATAAATTTATCTCACTCTTCAAATTATTTTCTGCAAGGAAATTGCCAAGCATAATCTAAAAACAAGAACCTGATTAACATCATGAAGAAACTAGTAGATGAAAAGGGAAAAGACTGGCACAAGAAGTTATACAAGGCATTGTGGGATAATAGAACCTCTCCAAAGAGGGCTATTGGTATGATTCCATTTGAATTAGTGTTCAGAGTTGAAGCACAATTGTCACTTCCATTAGAACTAGCCTCTACCAAGTTACAAAGGTGCGTTGAGAATGAAGTCTTCCAAAATTCATTGGAGAAGAGGATTTTATATCTATCAAAAATAGAAGAAGAGAGGGTAGTGCTAGGCCAAGAAAATTTATGGTGGGCATTAAGATCCTTCTCTGGGATAAGTACCGAGAGCCAAGAGGAGGACATGGCAAGTTCGAGTCTCTCTGGAAGGGACCGTTCGAGATCTCTCAAGCTCTAGGTCCGAATGGGTTCAAGCTGAAATATATTGACAGAGATGAACTAACCCTATCCTACAATGGGCAAGATCTAAAGCTTTACCATTTGTAAGTATTTTCTTTTCCTTCCTTCTATATTAAATTTTGGCTTGTGTTTGTAGGAGTCAAAGTTTTTGTTGTGATAAGTCGGCCCAGTTTAGTTAGGTTTAAACTGTCTTGTCAGTTGAGTTTCTAGATTCATTCCTCAGTCTTGAGAAATCCCAGTCCCCAGTTAGACATAGTTGTTACCTTCATTTTTCTCAACTTCCAGTTTTAGTCTTGGTTAGTAAAAGTCTTTAAGTCAAAGTTGAAATTGAACTTTGTTAAGTTGGTTCAAGTTCAAGTTCAACCCATTACCACTTTTGAGTCTTGTAATGCCCATGTTTGTCTATCCCTCAAAAGGTCTATTGGTCTCAAAGATGCACCCAAACTTGAAACTAGTCCTAAACCTTAAGTTAGTTCAAGTTCAAGTTCACGTTTGTAATATGATAGCTTATACACGGAGAATTCGGCAGGATTGTCTCCTCTTCCAAAACAAGGTTTCTATTTTGTAGTGCTTTGAGTATTTATTAAGTTTTGGAAGCCTTCGTACAGAGATTGTCGCATTCAACTAGATGGCTCATGCATGTGAGAATTGGAAATGACAGTTGGCGGCGTGATGTGGAGGGAGTCATTAATATACAAATATGGATGTCAGAGATTTTCCTTGGGAATTGAGATATTCATGCTGAAATACCTAGTGGACTAATTAAGAGTGGCTGGACATGTTAAATTAATCATTATTCCATTAAAACATTTATTATAGACATGCTTCAAAGATTTATTAAGGATCCTACAAGACATTTGTGAATAAATGAGGAATGATTTAGGCTTTTCTGTTAGTTAATTTGTCTGGAGAAGGAGAAGGAGTGACGAAATTGGCGGTGAGAAATTTACAGAAAATTGGTGCGTAGGAAATTGGTGAGTTATCTTTCCCCTTTGCAGTTTTCAGTTTTCAAAGGCTCTTTTTGTGTTGTAAGTCTTTTCTCTTCAGTTTGGTAAGATGTCGTTGTTTCGTCCAAAACTTCTGAAAGAGGAGAGTAGAACCCACCAATTATTTTCTCTTCCAAACATAGGGAATACCTTCTTGTTGAATGTAAACCTAGGGGAGCTATGTGATAGAGTCCAAAATGCTTTCAAGGGTTCTTTTACTATGAAGTTAGTAGGAAGTGGACTGTTAGAAGCTGTTACATTTCCTCTGGCTCTAAATTGCCCTGAATTGGTGTTGGAGTGCGTTAACAAATATGACACTAAGAATAGATGTATTAAGGATGTGTCAGGAGAAATCTTGGTCAAAATCAGTCAAGAGACATTAATGGTGGCCCTGCAAATTCTAGATAAATATCCAAATGAACCATGGACTTATGTGCAAGCAGATCATGTGTACAAGGCAGATAAGAAAAAATATAGCTCCTCGATAGCCCAGGCATGGCTTGCGAAACTAGAGAAAGGAGGATCTAGGTTGCCAAAGCCTCTGACTATTGAACACCTCCAAAAGGACATAGCTGATATGGTTCTAATTCTAAATAGGGTGAAAGGCAATCCTCATGCATTTCATTGGGAAAAATGGATGTACTATCTTATCCAGAAGATTACAGAAGGAGATAATTTTATTGACTGGGTTGACCTAATAGCAGAAGAGCTCCATAGAGATCTCTTAAATGTGACTAATTTGATGGCATTTTATATGTCTTCCTACCTTGTTTATGTCTTCGCCGAGCTTGGGAGGGATTACCTCATGAATTATGGACAAGTGATATGAGGATATATGATTACTTCACATGATTACAGAAAGAGAAGTTCTCCAGTGTGTTCAAAATAGTAAATGATAGATTTTCAGGAAAGTTAGTTTATGAGTTGCAAGGGAAAGAAAATTGCAGGCTTTTCGAAGAAGCTAAACAGGTGATCAATGTTTATGGTTGTCATTTCTTATAGTTTCCAAGGTTTACCTATATTAGGGTTGGAGTGTTTGATTAGGAACCCCTGTGGCTTCCTAGATTTTGTTTAGATGATGTTAGCTTAATGGAGCTATGTAGGCAGATCATTCTAGTTGAACAAAAGGTTGGGACCCCAAAGAAGACTTCAAGTGTTCTTTTCCCTATTGAATTAGGGTACTACAGGTGCAAAAGTTTCCAAGATGCTATAACTATAAAAGAACAGTTGGATGCCCTCTGTTTACAGAATTATACTCCCAGGGTCAATTTTGACTATAGAGGCTTTGTAGGAGTAAATCTCAATGTCCCAGAGACATTCATGCACATCCCTGAGTTAGAGGATTATTGGGCCAACTATTCTGATGAACTAGAGGTAAGAAAAAAACTATGGTCCTGGTTCACTTTGAAACAAATAATCACCTTGAGGCTAGATTTGGATATAGACGGGGTAGGGGAAGACAGTGAGATTGATGTCTTAGACTCTCAATACATAGAGAAGGTCGAGGCCCTCCCTATTCCTGAGTTAGATTAGATGGTTCTTGAAGAAAATGATTTGCATAAAAGAATGGAAAGGGTGATTGAAAGAACAAAAGCATGGTTGTTGAAGAAAAGTGTTTCTGTCACTCCTTTGCAGTCAGCCATGTAACAAGTAAAAACCAAAAAGAGGAGTTCAATGAAGAAGAAAACTTCTATTTTAACTAACTTAAATGTTGACCAATCTTGTGTAGGATAAGCTAAACTTGAAGTCAAACCTGAACTTGAACCAATATCTTCACAAGTTCAAGTTCAAGTTCAAGACCAAGCTGAACCCAAAGTCTGATTGACCTGATCAAGTCTAAGGGTAAAAGAAAGGGCTCATAGGCAGAAAGCTACTCCCAACATCATCATGGATTTAGACTCATCAGAACCTGATCCAAAAGAAGATCCAGTTGAAGACCATAGGATACCTGAGATGGTAGATGATCAGCAGATACAGGAGGAAATAGAGGATACTCCTAAAGACTAACTAGTTCTTTTGAGTAACTATGATACTCAGAAGAAATCCGTTGCTGCCCCACCATGGTTGGAGTGCCCGATAGCCAAGAAAATAAATGTGGTTCCTTTATTAGCACCCATTGATGATGTAGTAAGCAGGTGCTTGGGAAAATCTTCTAAGGTTAAGAAAATGAAGATGGAATCCAAAATCAATTTTGACGAAAGCAGTGGTCAATGGATGGCAGAAATTTCAAAGCCTAAAGAGGAAAAAGTTGAAGGAGAGGCTGCAGTCCAAGATTTTCAAATATCCAAAGTAGATTTAGGGAGTGACACCAGAGCCGCCGATATGAGATTTTTTGAGGTGTCAAATAAGAAAATTTCCAATAGAGTCTAGAAAGATGCCAAGGAAAAATAGGAAATGAAAGAGGCTATGAAGAGTATGGCCCAATACATCAATGCCATCCAACATCCTGAACCCTTTCCTCTGGGTGAAATTTCAGCCTCCATTGATGTGAAATCCCCTGATAATCAATGATTTCTTGACCAAATGCAAAGAAGCAAGGCGGTGAGAAAAGAATTTGATGATTAGGTAGAGTGCATAAAATGAGAAGTTATCAAGCAGCTAAGTCATCTAGATCAAACCCATAATGAAGGAGACCACCTAGTAAAGAAAATAGAAGCCAGCATTGAAGAATGGGAGCTAGAAAAGACTACCTGGACCAAAGAGCTCCATTGGATTGAAGAAGTTGAAGAGCACGGTTTGCAGAAGTTCCTCATGGAGAGGTCAGTGCTAGGACTGGATGGCAAAGTTCTTTATGTTATAAAGGAATGTATAGAATGGAGAAATGAAGCTGTGGCCACGGGAATTTCTGAGGTAAAAGATCTCATGAAGGGGCTAAGAATGATTAAAGAAATCATCTCTAATGATATAAAATGGATTGATCAGTGGTGCCAGGAAGCTCAAGAGGGGTAAGATAAACCGGTTGAATAGGTAATCAAGGATGTAAACACCTGGTTTGACAAGCTCAAAAGGATGAAGGCACCTACAGAAGAGCATTTCAAAAAAGTTGCGCGGATAGAATCAATGATGATCCTTCAACAAGGTCATTTGGTTATGCACAAAGAAAAGGTAGCTGAGATCAAAAGGGAGAAAGAAGTCTGGAAACAGAGGATCAATTTTATTGGTTTGCCACACCAACTAGTAATATCCATGTTTACAGCCAAATTTGAAGATTGGAATGCAGCGCGACTTGTAGCGACCTCAACTCCTTAACCATCTGGAACACTTGGCAACTTCTTGGAGGCATTTTTTTCTCCCAGTGCAATTTTTTTGCTTAATGCTTAGGATAGTTATTGGATCTAGAAATATTTATTTTCAAGAAAGACAATTTTACTAAGTTAGTTGTTGAAGCCCTGCATGGCTATTTATTGAAAAAAATTTAACTGTTTAAGGGTTTGGCTCTCTGAGTTTGATAGAAACTATTTTTTAAAAACTTAATTTCTAGTTTTTTGAAGACTGATATTACAGAATATATGAAATATCCTATGGTGTTTGTATATGTTTAAGCTTTTAAAATGATAAATACTACTGTTTATCTTATCTGATTTATTTTCTTGTGGAGATAAGTTGTGTTGAATAAATCTTAACTTTGATATGGATGGATTCTATGCTTAGAAGTGACTGAGAGAATTGTTATTGAAGTTTAGACTCAAGAAATTCAAAGTTTGAGATTGGGATAGAAGTAGATGTTTTTCTCTAAAATCTGCACATTCTTTTCATGTTGATGGACTGAGTGTTTTCCTTAAGTGTTTTCTAGTAAAAAGCACACATGATGTTACTTTTCTATGTTCAATAAGATCATATTGAAAATATTTTTTGAAGGTAGCTACACCGTGTAATTTGCAGAGAGTTTTCTTTTAGCAACTCATTTGTTAGTGTTAGGATTTTTTCTCTTTTTCTCGTTCTTTAAAAGAGTCTGAGATTAATTTAGAGAAAAGGAAAAAACCGTATGCTAACAGATTATATGACTGGATGTCATCTCTTATTGGTGTTGATGTTTTGATTTTGTATGATAGTGATAATTATGGTGACGGTGTGTTGGAGAACTAAAATGGTGATAAGAGATGGTGTTGAGATTCATCTTTTGATGACATGACTTTCTAGTTGTCAGGAAATATGATATCATGATGACATCATATTAAGAAGAGGATTAGAAGCATTAATATTAGGATTAGAAACATCAAGATGAGGATTAGAAGCATGATGGTGATATTGATAGTATTTTGTTTCTACAAGTTTTTCTATTCCTCTTGAGTGATAAAAGGTGTTATAAGGATGCACTAGTTCCTGCAAGTTATTGAAGTGTGAAAATGTAAGAAAGAGCTTTGAATGGTTTTTAAATCTGCATTTATCTATGTTTGGTGCTATAATATTATGGTTTGAAAGATGGATGGTATATTTTGTAGATGTTTCACTCCTATCTTTTATGGTCCTTGGTGTTGTTGAAGATGTTTCTAGTAAATGCAGTGTGTTGGTAATTTCGGTGTCAATTAGGAATGGTTTGGAATATGATTTGATTTTTTTCACATTGATGTTTCTACTATTGCAACCTAGTTGACATGATTATAATGTTTGTGTAATGTATGAGTTCATATTTTAAATGATGAAGTATATAACAAGTTTTTTTTATGATGATGTGTCTCATGACTCTATTTCCTAGCCTTCTAGGTATGAAGAAATTTGTATTAGAATGGTTGTGCCAACATGAAATGATATGATAGTATATTTAAGATGTGTTTGTACATGTTGTTTGAATATAAAGGGAAATTTCTATATTTTTGCATGATAGTGGTTGTTTTTATTGGTGCTACTTAGTGTTTGAAGTTTCTTTTCTAGGTGATGTGTGAATATTTGGTCGAGAGGGCCTATTCTATTTCCTACATATGTTTTACGAGTATTCACCAGCACCAAAGGTTGTGATAAGTTGTCTTTGGGCCCTACAAAGTCTCAATATGATATGTATTATAAAAACTCATTTAGATGTTATGACTTTGGGCCAAGTAATAATGTACTACACATCTCATCTATATGTCACCATATTGCAAACTTTGGAATATGTGTGCCAGTATATTTACTATTTGTGGCTACATTAAAAGATCAAATAATATATTTTAGGTCCACTCTTTCTCCTTGTTTAGACTATTTAAACTACAATATATTTTTTAGGCCAACATCTTGCAATCATTTGTTACACCTCGACCTAATTGATATTTTTATTGTTGATGGGATACATAGATAGATGATTAAATCAATTTCAAAGTGTGGGGATAGTGGAAAATGAAAATTAAGGTAGCAGATGTGTGTTCTAAAAGTTTTGGATCTGAATTACTTAATTGTTTCTAGAGGTGGCTGTTAGAATGATTTAGAATAACTGAGAGGGGAGAACAAATAAGTTATCCTAGGTCCAAATGTACTAATTGAACTTTCAAAAATTTTAACCAACTCACATCCACTCAGTAATCCACTTGGTCTCTATAGCATATAATCAGTAACATAAACTTGCAGCTCACTGTCCTCATGTAATAAACTTGCAGAATATAAAACTCTTAACAATACAACACATCAAATAACTTTCACACAAGTATGACACCAGGATTTAACATGGAAACCCAATATGGTAAAAACCACCCGTAACATGCTACCAATTTTTCACTCTTCTAAAGTGAGCTCTATGAGGAGTCAACTCTGTTAAAGGTTACAATACACACTGTTAAATGTGACCCGATTAAAGGATTTAATCACCCTATTAAAATTGAGCCTTCTTAGAGAGTTTAGACCATTCCATTAGAATGTCACCTTGATTAAATGATTTATAATATGACTATTAGGTCAACCTTGTTTAAAATGATTTTGCACTGATACAATGGTTAGAAAGTAACAATAAAGTGATCTGAAACATACAACTAACTTTGCAAATACAGATCCACTTTCCCTCAAATGCTAATTCACTGAATGACATTCATTTTCATTTCTATCACTCAGATCTTCTTGGAAATTCATCAAGAAATCACCATTCTGCAGTCCTGTACTACTCTTCTCAGCCTTCACTATCTTCTTCTTAGATTTGTCAATCAACTGAATTAACCTCTTCTAGACATAACCTCCAATCAGGTTAATCTTATACCTCTTTGATCAGGTAGCTAGATTATTTTCCCCTTAATCATCACCGTAGATCTTAGGGTTTGGTCATATCTAACGAATCCTTCCAATATTTCATTTCCCATCTACATTATAGAATATATCCTAAAAATCCTTATTGAATCCATAAATAAAAAAATATTAAACATATATTAAAATCTCATTTAATTCTCCACAACAATCATCCTTATCTTAAATATACTTCACATACCCAAGAAATCAACTATGTCAGCTGGGATCTCAAATCTCTCTCAAACGGTTAAAATATATATTGGCATTCAGTCATCACTGTGTGCTTATGCTTATTCATTACTAGATAAATTGGTAATTTACAGACACTCAGTAAATACTGATGCTCGATCGATGCTAAATTTTCTCGGCATGAACTGATGCTCGGTCGACACTCGCATCACTTGGCACATACATAAGTTCCTTAATCTTATGCTCTGTTACTCTGTCAAGACTAAACTTGTTATCATCTAAACTTCACTTGGTGTTGAATATAAACATGCAATCTCATCAAGTATCCTTTTTCATTTCACGTAACTCAACCATTTCACTAGGTCTTCATGTTATCTCCTCTTTTCACATCTTCTTCATTAATCGATTGATATGGGACTTTACAAGATAAAAAATGTCTTACTTGTTAAGGTTTGACATCAATGGAAATATAACAATTGTATCAATTGTAGCTTTCAAAAATATCCCTCTTTGGCATTGATGGCAAACACATGCAACCAACACATGCAAGGTTACCAAATAATCCAAACAGTATGTTATGTAAACAAATTTTCATTAATGTCCTTAGCTTCATTCTAATTCTCTATAATACAAATATTAGCTCCCTCTTGGATAGCTTATCTCTCTATGTTTCTTCTCTAAATATCTTCCTCATAGTATAGTTGCTGTGTAATTCTCCCACTTTGTCATATCTCCCTTAGTATATCTCCCTCAATGTTTTCATGTCTTATTCTCCCTCTTTGACAACAATGCCAAAGACATACATCTTTATCATGTAGATATCTTTGTGTCAACTTTCTAAATTCTATGCTCCCTCTGTCATCTTGCTTAATAATGATCAACATCTTGTTTACTCTTCACAGCTGTAGGCAACTCCTAAAGTGTGACCACCTTTGCATCAATTTGTCAAATATTTTGTATAATAAATTTGATGTAATCATTCCATGTGATCTCAGTTAGCCTCAGATAGAAGAACCCCTAATTTATCTCTCATATACTCATAAGAATCCTTGGATAATACCTTAATAGACATATCTGCCAAGTGTTTCTTTGAATTTACATATTCAAGTCTTACTTCTTTGTCTTGTACCAGCTCTCTCAAGTAATGAAACTTGATAGAAATATGCTTGGTCTTTGTATGCATCACATGGTTCTTTGAAATTTTAATAGCACTTGTGTTATCATAGAAAATAACATCTACTTCAGTGATCTCTTCCCTCATTCCTTTAAATAATTGCTTGTTCCACACTATATTTGAATAATTCATTGTTGTTGTGACATATTCAGCCTCTATTGTCGATTAAGAAACGTAGTTCTATTTCTTTCTTCTCCAAGAGACCAATCTCTTTCCTAAAAATAATCCACCACCACTGGTACTCTTTCTATCATCAATATTTCCTGCCCAATCCCCATCTATAAAAAAAATTATTTTAAACTTATCGTTCTTCTTATAATATAGTTCATAGTCATCTATTCCCTTCAAGTATCTTAGTATCCTTTTCACTGCCATCATGTGAATATCTTTAGGATTTGTAGAAAATCTTGCAACAATCCCAAATTCTAATGCAATATCGGTCTACTATGGACAAAATATTGTAGCTTCCTAATCATTGATCTATATAGGGTTTGATTGACTTTAGTTGTCTCATTAGTCTTTGATAGTTTCTATCTAGTAGTCATAGGTGTACTTACAGGTCTGGATTCCTACATGCCAAAAAAATTTAGTATCTCCTTGATATATTTAGATTGAGTAATTTAGATACCTATCTTTATCTAATATACTTGCAATCCAACAAAGAATGTGATCTCTCCAAACATAGACATCTCAAATTCAGTTTGCATCTCATTTGAAAATGTTTGGTATAAAGCATCTTGTCCTGCAAATATGATATCATCAACAAATATTTCAGCTAACAATATCCCTTTACCTTTTTCAGACTTTAAGTATAGATTGTTATTGTCATTTGTCCTTGTAAATCCAGTCTTGACTAAGTAATTGTGCAATCTCTCATACCATGCTCTGGGGGCTTGCTTCATTTTATACAATGATTTATGTAGCTTGCAGACCATATTCCTCTTGCTTGAATCAATAAATCCTTCAGATTGTTCAATGTATACATCTTCTTCCAGTATTCCATTCAAAAATATTGATTTGACATCCATTTGATATACTTTGAATCTTTTGTAAGCTACATAAGCTAGTAGAGCTCTAACTGCTTCCAATCTACCAACTGGGGTAAATGTCTCACCATATTCAATGCCTTCTTCTTATTCATAACCTTTGCATACTAGTCTGGCCTTATTTCTTGTAGCTTCTCCATGTTTATTCAACTTATTTCTAAATACAGACTTGGTTCCAATAACATTGTTGTCTTTTGGTCTAGGTACTACTTTTCAGGTTTTGTTCTTCTCGATTTGTTCAATTTCTTCATTCATCGCTTGTATCCATTCTTCATTATCCAAAGCATCTTTCACTTATTTGGGCTCAAATTAACATAATAAGCATGACTATTTTTTTTAATTTTCTTCTTGTCATGACCTATGAATCTTTTTCTCCAATTATTTGATTTAGTTTATGGTTTTTTCTTACATTTCTTGCTAGAGTAGACCCTGGTCTCCTTTTTTCTTTCTATTCTTCCTCAGATTCCTCAGCAGTTGCTTCGTGATGCTCGACAACCTCTTTCTATGTCTTGGCATCTTCTTGTTGTTGCTCGATAGCACCATTCTATTTTTTGATAGCTTATTTTTCTGGTTTAGGGAAACTGTTGGGCTCTCCTTTCATGTAAATGTAAGATCTATAGTCTTCAGGTTCTTGCTTGCATTCAACTTCATTCTTTTCTTCATATTCATCAATTCTAACATTTGCACTTTCCACAACTTTGTTAGTTTTATAATTCAAACACTTATATGCTTTTCTCTTAGTGGAATAGCCTAGGAATATGCCTTCATCACTTTTAGCATCAAGTTTTCCATTTCTATTGTCCTTTAGTATATAACATTTTCTCCCAAAAACTTTAAAATATTTTACATTAGGTGTATAATCATACCATAACTCATAAGGTGTAATATTAGTACATTTCTTAACTTGTACTTGGTTCAAGGTATAGACTTTTGAACTTTGAACTTCTCTCTAGTACTTTTGTGCAACATTCTTCTCTATCATTAGTGTTCTAGCACAATAGATTATTGATCTATTCCTTCTCTTAGCTATACCATTATGTGGGGGATTCCTTGGAGAAGAAATCTATCATTTAATTCCTCTACCATTACAGAATAATTTGAACTCACTAGATACAAATGCTCCACCTCTATTAGATCTTAGACATCTCAAGCTCTTACCTATCTCTTTTTCAATTTTTTCCAAATACCACTTAAATAACTGAAAAGCATCATATTTTTCTTTGAGAAACATCATAGTCATCATTCTAGAGTATTCATCAACAAAAAATATGAAATATTTATCACCATGGTAGCTTTTCACAACAATAATTTCACAAAGGTTAGTATGAACCAATTCCAAAACATTATCTAAATCATAGGTTTTTCTCTTAAAACTAGACTTTGTCATTATTCCCAAGTGGCATTGCTTACACATAACATTATCGGGTTTATTCAATCTTGGTAAGCCCTCTTAATCTTTTCATCTTACTATAATTACCAAATTTTCAAAGTTCACATGACATAACCTCTTATACCATAACCATATATCATCATATTGTGCAAACAAACATGTCTCATCAGATAGATCTAGAAGAACAAATTACCTAGATTGTATGTTTACCACTTCCAATTAGTTCACCAATAGCATCAAATATTTTAACCTTTTTGTGATGGAATTCAAATTGGTATCCAGAAGTGTTTAACTAAGAAACACTGAACAAATTATAGTTCATACCTTCAACCCATTAAGCATTGTCACATGTGAGCTTATCTATCAACTTTATTGATCCTTTCCTTTCACAAGACATGGTTTGTCATTACCAAACTTAACACTACCACCTTTGGAATAGCTTAAGGTTTAAAATTTACTTTTATCTCCAATCATGTGATGTGAGAAACCACTATCAACTATACATCTATCACCTTTACGCATATATGAAATAAGTGCAGTTTTCTCATCCTCACCAGAATCATCTTTGATGGAAACATAAACAACTTCTATATCATTGTCACCAGATTTATCAGATTCACTATCAGTTTCTTCTTCAGCAATATAGAAGGATTTCCTACCTTGGTCCTTATAGTCCTTATACCATTTGAAATCTTTGTCATCCCTTTTTTCTTTGTGCTTGCTTTCTCTTCTATCATCCTTGTCATTCATGTCAGGACATCTTGCTACAATATGGCCAACTTTGTTACATGAAAAATAGATTATAGGAAGTTTACCTTTTAATTTTCCTTTTCCTCTCGGTAGTCTTCTAGCCATAAGTGCTTCAACTTCATCAAGATCATCATCAGAAGTGGCACTTCCACTGTTCACATCTCTTTCTTTTCCTTTCCTAGATTTATGAAGAGTCAATTGTTATTTGAATGTAGAATCAACATTGTGAGGAGTGAAATTGTCAAAATTTGATAACTCAAAAGCATTAAGTCTACCAACTAAACCTTCCAGAGTTAAGTTCTTATCAGGAGTACATCTCAGTTCTTGTATAGTAGATACTCTAATAGAATAAATAGGAAGTAGAGTTTTGTTATGCCCTGCATCCCCGTCCCTACATTTTGTGGGAAAAATGTTGGGTCCCCCCTTTTTTTTGTTTTTCTTTTTGCTGCGGCTTTTTCCTTGTCTTTCTTTTCCTTTCTTTTCTTTCCTTTCTCCGGGGTTTGTCTTCCCCGGTGTGTTTTGTTTTCTTGGTTTGGTTTTCCCCTCCAGGATCCCGGATCCCGAAGGTTGTCTGTCGTTGGGAAGCCGGACTCCGGACTGCGGGATTCTTTACTATGATATTCTTAAGTCTTAGGGACATCATCGTAAGTAATCCCCGAGCCTGGAGTCTGGAGGTTTTTTCTAACCTAAAAATCTCCAGAGGGAGGAGGATTGCTTTTACCGTGGGTATAAATAGAACTTACCTGTCATTTTCACATTTACCGCGATTAAAACCTTCGAGCACTTAGAATGAAATAGAGCAATTTCAAAGCGATTAGCAGAGTAGTTACAGAGAGATTTGTGATAAACAAAGCTTAACACCTTCTACTATTCTCAGGCGCACGCTAGTGTTTCGTGGTGGTGATCTTGACTGCCTGTCATTTTGAGCTGTTGTAGAAGTTCTCCTGGTAATCTTTCCCTTCCTTTGCCTTTTGCAATTTCAGGTTGGTTCCTCTGCTTCCCTCTCTATTTTTCTTTTGTTTTCCTAGTTTTCTTTGGGTTTGCTTGTTTTTGTTTTCATTCCAGCTTCGTTTTTGTCATGTTTTGTCTTTGTCCTCTGGTTTTGCCACCCGTTGGTGGGTCAGCTCTGCCAGAAGGTTGTCCGCCTTCTGCGCAGAAGTAAATAACCTATAAATAGTCTGTAAATAGTTTCTAAATGGCATGTATATGGTGTAGATAGTTGTATATACCTATTTTGCATTGTCTGGTTTCCCCACGGGAGTCACCACCGTGTGTATATTTGTATATATATGTGCCTATTCCTATGAATATCCCCTGTATATTTCCTCCCTTCCATGTATATATCCCTCAGATCTGTGTGTATCCTTCCGGGTGGCTCAACGAGCTGGTCAAGTCACCTTTGCTTCTGGTTTTTGCCTTCAAGTTTGTTTCGAGGTAGAAAACCACCTGTTTGAAACTCGGCTCATGGCCAGTTTGAAATAGGTAGTTTTCTCTCTCCTCCATCAAGACTGTCAGCCTCATTTATTTCCCATGCGCGCAATCACTTCCAGCCAAGTGGCTTTTCCTTTTTGCGCGTTTGGCCAGTCGGTGCCACCGTCACTGCCATCACATCCAATTAATGCCTTCCCACGTGGCGTCCACGTAGGCTCAACCACTTGCTCGTTCATTCAATTTCGTTAATGGTCGCTTCTCCAGACCTCGGGCCCCTTTTACCACCCTCACCCTAAGTCTCCATCAAAGCATGGTAAAGTTTCCCAGACCCAGAGATATGATGAAAGTCTAAAGTTTAAGATGTGTTTTGCTTTTTTCTTTTCAGATATCTTTGCGAAAAACTAAGTTTTCAGGAAAAGCAAACGGCACGGTGGTAAGAACTCTGGATCCCGGAGTAATTGTTTCATTTTAATAAAAAATATTCTGACGGTCGCTTTGTCTCGCAGGTCCAGACTTCAATTTTCAACCATTTCTGAAGCATTTGCATCCTCTCCTCCCGGAAGCCCAGAATTGCCAACTACAACTGAGACCAGGGCAGCGTCAAAGTCAAAAATAGAAAAGGCCCTGGAAAAGTTGCCCCTCACAATAAAATTTGTACAGGACAATGAGATCGTGGGCTCAAAGATTGAGTGCAAGGTGAAGCTGATGACCGACGCCAGTGTTGGGACTTGGGCAGAAATGCAGGCCTTAGTAAAGATAATGCACATCTAGCGACAGGCTGGAGACCCACTTGCAATAAACATCGGAGGTTCTGGGATCCTCTGGGCAGCTTGCTTCCCATGCTCCATGTAGTCTCCGGAGCTTATTCTAGTACTAGCGGCCAACTACAATTCTTCAGTCCAGGCTGTCATGCTTGCAGTCGCTGAACCCATGGGGTTCCCCACTCCATTGGTGTCCCTGGACCCAGTCACTTTCCAAGCGAGCCTGGGCATCCCACAACTTGATCGGGCCACGGTGGTCACAAGGTCAGATGCCTTGAAATAATTCAACCAACTAGAGGATGTGGCCCGGGCATATATAAACGCCAACTGGCTCAAAGTCCCAAAGAGGGACCCCAGGAGAATGAAGATTGGTATCCCCCGCTCTAAATTCAAGGAGAGCATCTAGATGGGGATGATAGCATTGGCCCAGGTATTTGAGCAACCCTCCGCCCAAGAATTTACAAAGTGGATGTACTATTTCCTACTGGGAATTCCCACTAAGGGAGAGTTCTTCGACTGGGCTACTATTATTTCCAACCACGTTGACTCCCAGTTTCGGCAGCTGAATGAGAATAAGAAGTTCTACATGACTTCTTATGTTTTCTAGGCCTTGGCCCAATAGAGGCCCCACTCCAATGGCCTACTCACAGATGGCGTCCTCAGATTTGGCCTAGGACAAAAGGCACCGTGGGACCATTTCCCACAGATCCAATGGGAAGCGAGCTTCCCCAGTTACTGCCGGGTAAATGATTGTTTCGTTTACTACCATCTACTCACGCCCGCCTGGGATGCTGAATACCACCTGTCTACTATGGTGATGTAATTGGTTAGTAGTTATGGGCACTACTAAATCCAATTCTAGCAGCATACCTACATTAGGGTCGCCGGCTTCTCTGAAAAACCCTACTTGTTACCTAGGCATTGCAGGGACAAGATCGTGCTGCTGGAGTATTGCAGACAAATGATGGAGCTGCATACCTTCTTGGCCCTCAAGAAGGTCCCCAATGTTGCATTCTCAATCTCCTGTGGGAACTATACCTGCAGTCTGGCCACCGCAAAGGAGGCAGACAACAAGCTTAAAAGTTACAACTTACAGGAGTTTTATCTGGCACGGAAGAGCTTTGATCTGCATGGCCGAATTGTAACTGCACTACCCCAGGCTTCGGAGCCCCACAAAGCACACATGGAAGACTTCTGGGCTGATTGCCAGGATGACGTGGATGTGCGTAGCCAGCATTATGACAGAATGACGGCTGGAATGATGTAGGAGCTAAAGCTCTGGAGGTTCCCAGCGGGCTTCTCTGACACCACCCCCACCACAGACCCCCAGTACAAAGAAAAGGGGATCGACAAGATGGCACTGCCCACGATAAATTAGGCTGCCCAAAAAGATCACACAATTGAGGACTTCACTCAGGCAATTATTGAGTGAAGTCATGCGTATTTCAAAAGGGTGTGCCTTGGGAGTGCGCATCTAGCTCCTCAACCGGCACCAAAAGCAATGCCACAACCGGCACTAAGATTAACTCTGGGGGCTGGAACATCTTCACAAGTCGGGACTTCTGCACAAGGCATAGCTAAAGGAAAGGGGATAGCTCTAACCCCCTCCACGCAGCAGACTCCCATACAAGAATAGATTCAGCAATCTGTGGTGGCCTCCCAACAGATGAGGGAGCAACTATTGACAAAGCTAGCCATTCCCCCGCTTATGTCTAGACCAATTCGTCCCCCTTCCTCCCTGTCGCTGGCAGCCCTAATGATGAAGGCGATCGGGGTTGATCCCACGGAGGCAGCAACAATTGTCGATGTGGGACCACCTCTAGTCACCCGGAGGAAAAGAAAGCACATCAAATAGCCAAAGGCAGAACTGGCGCCAAGGGAATCCCTCCCCAAAGAGGTGGAGATCCTCTCTTCCAGTTCCACGGAGCCAGAGAAAGAGGCAAAGCAAACAAAGGACCCAGCCAGTCCCCCTCCAGAGGAAGAGTTTAATTTATTTGCAGCCGATGAGTTCAGGAATCTTTAGGGGGGTGACACCCAAGCAGGGACGGTAGTCCTAGAGAAAGGAGAAGAGGCTGTGGACCTCTGGGACTTGGAAGAAGAAGCTACGGAACAAGAAAAGCAGAAAACACAAGAGCAAAGACTGGAGATTGTCTCTGGGGCTCAGGCAGCACAAGGTCCGAGAGTGGACCAACAGCAAATAATTGGACTAAAGGCATCAGCTGGGGAACCTAGATCTGGATCTTCGGGAGCAACCATGACCCCAGCCGCTGTTTTCCAAGCACCACTCCCGGGGGCGACCTTCAGGCAGATAATTACAGCGGCCCAAACTTTAAATCTTGGCCCGATACCTCCCCTACTGCCAATAGATGAAGAAGAAGAAGAGAAACTTGAAGAGGTAATCCTTGAAGAAGCCGATCAAGGTCCAGACTCACCCATTAACATCCAAGACCAGGCTGAGGACATAAAAATTGAAGATGTTGCATCAGAAGAGGTTCCCGAAGAAGAGGTGCCGACAGAAAAGGAAACGGAGGAAGCACATGTTGAAAAGGAGCAACCGCCACCAGACACCAGGAGAGAACAAGAAGAGTAGGCTCTGGTAGGAAGGCCACCTCTCCCAACTCCATGGCTGGTGGAAAGCAAGAAGAGAAAGGCCCAATCTACTCTGGCAGTCCCCATCTCCTTGGCCGAAATGATGGCCTTAGCTCAGGCCCCGCCGAAGGTGAAGAAGGCCCAGACAGTTCACACATTGCGAACTAGGCTGGGCGGAGAAACAGTTGTAGTAGTGGCAACACCTCCCCCAGATGCTGATGAAGTGACTGCAGACCCCGCAGATTATGACATCGTAGAGGTACACTTGGGAAAAAGAGGAAAGCAGGGTGAAGTGGACCTGCTAAAAGAAGCGGCAAGGGCAGTGGAGGCCCGATACAAAAAAGAGGCCCAGAGGCTCAAGGTAAAAAAGGAAAAGAGTGCAAACCTCATGGCATTGCTTATAGAGCTGGCCAAACCAATCAACACCACCCCTCCACAAGCCTCAACATCAGAAGAATTACAGCAGAGCGACATAGATTCCCTGCGTGTAATGAAAAAGAAGGCCGAAGCAGTAGATGAATGGGTCACTGCACAGATAGGAAACACCCAGTGTTTCCTAGTATCCACTCTCCCAGACCTATATGCAGCCTGGCAGGTTATTCTCCAGGAAGAAGCGCTGATTGAGCAGTGGGAGAGTGATACCGAAAATTACCAGGCGTGGAAGGTAGAGCTTGAAGAGCTCCTCACATTGGGAGAAGATATAGTTTCCGAATCCAAAATTCTAGGTGAGGAATCATTTAATTTTGTAAGGACTCAGCACTCCAGACTGGACCTCACATTGGAGGTAACCAGGCAACTGGTGGAGTCCTTACAGGAAAAGGTAAACAAAGTAAAATATTCTTTTAATTTATGTAAATCTTTTGTAATGAAGGCTTCCAGGATGGATCCCTTTAGCACCAATACTTATAGTCCCAAAGAGTCAGTTTTAGGAGGTTTTGATGAAATGATGAACTCTCGGTATCAATCCCCGGAGGGAGTGGACAGAGCCAAGATGGTCAAATTGACCGAGATGGTACTTAAAGGCCATAACACCACAAAAATGGCGGATGAGTTTAGAAGTAACGTTCCAGACCTAGGGGAACATGTTGAAATGGCCAGATACCGAAGGGCCAGCCTAAAGAAGATTGATGAGAATGGCATTTTCTGCCTCCTTCAGGCCTTTGGTGATAATAAATAGCCTTGAGTTTTCTTCGGGGGCTGGAGAAATGTAAGAATTCAATATTCATTATTCTTTTGGGGACGTAAGTTCCCGGATCCCGGAGTCCCGGATCTAAAATTTTACATTCTTTGAAATGACCTGTGTCCCGGTCCCCGAGGCCAATCGATCACTTTCAAAAGTGGTTAATAAAGACTGTCAGAAGGTAGTTGGGCACATTAAGAGGCACTGGCTTGGTGGTTGATTTTTGACAGGGTGATCTTCTCAAGGCACCGTTCGAAGGTACACCTGGCACATTGGAGATAGGGCACCACATTTCCCATTTATGAGGCATGTAGCCTCGGTACCCAGGGGACTTTCTTTCTTCCTCCTCCTCTCTGGCTCTCTTCCTGAGACCGATTCTTCCATTGTATATTCTTATCTTATTCTTATTCTTCTGACACGACAGACCTATTCTGTCTCTAGGTCTTTTGTAGGGTGGCGTAGGTAGTACCAGCCCCCAGATATTATATTTTATTGAAATGCAGTAAAATAGGGTTAGGGTTAAAGAGTTGTATAAATAGGCAAATTGGCCCATTTCCAAGGGTCAGCAAAATTGATGATTTTGTTGTCCATAAGAAATAGCAAAGCAGTTTCTTTTAGTTGCAGAGCTCAATGCTCTGTTGTCTTGTTCTTGACGGTTGAATGCTCCCTTGGAGCCATTATTGTATTATGCACCAGTGATTGCTGGAAGAATATTAATGAAGAAGGAAAGATTCATAGCAATGATGTTGTTAGCGTCTCTGCTTCTGAGTTAACGGTATTTCATATTTTAATGTTCTATATGTCCTTTTCTCTGAATGTGTTAAAGTAGATTAACGACCTCTTTATCTCGCTACAAATAAAATACTAACTAATGGTTGTGTATTTCTTTGGTATTTAGTGTAGTCTTTCAAAGTATTGTTGATGTTCTGGATATTTTAGCATGACTGTAGTTAGATGAAGCATTCTAACCCTGCAGGATCTTTTTCGTTTTATTTTCTAAGTGTAGAGTACTCTGGGAAACCCTCACCGTATTGAATCTCTGGGAGAGTGAGTTGAAGTAACCAGCTATCCCCCTCGAAAATAGTCACCTCTCCCAACCGAGCCCCGCACCATCATGACCCAACACCTGACACCCAGGTTCTTGAAGGCCCGGAGAATTTTATTTCCTCGGAAAACCTTTGCAGGCGGAGTTGGCCGATTTCTCTGGAACCTGGTGACAACTTATGACTGTTGACAGACCCGGTCAGCAAAACCCCGTCAACAGAAACTGGTGCTAGAAGGAGGGCATGAACTCGTCCCCTCCCAGAGATCCCAATTTTACACCTCCCGAGGGTTCCCCAAGTTGTAGTTTTAGGAGACAAGCCTTTAGTGGGATTGGGTCCATTTCCCCAGCTAAATTTGAAAGATTCCTTAGGTCTGCCCCCAATCCTAGAAGGTTTGTCAAACTTGAGCCTCCTGCTTGAAAGAAGTGGACATCGAAAGTCCTGCCAGCCACTGTAGTCTGGGGGTCTACCATACCCTTGAATACTCAAACTCCCTAGACGGTCCCAGGAACCAATACCCAAACTGCTCAGCTTAGAATTCCCCCAATGGCTGCGTACTTCAGAAACACTGGGTCCCCAATGGGAACTTTTTCGGGCGCCATCAATGACTTACCCTCCCACCCAAAGAAGATCTGCCTGCGATATGAGCACTTAGGCTCACGGACCGTAGAAGAACACCTACAGGCGTACAAAGATGCCATGAACCGACACCAGATTCAGCATGAAGATGTTGTGACCCGCATGTTTCCCTTGTCCCTAGGACAAAGCGAGTTGAACTGGTACTTAAACCTTCCTGCCAACTCCATAAATACTTGGCAGGATATGGAGGACGCCTTCCTGGCTGCCTTCCGCGTACATGTGGACCCAGCATGGTCCCATATCCAATTCATCTCCATCAGGAAGGAACCCAATGAACCCCTTGCAGCATTCAATCACAGGTTCCAGCGTGCCCTGAAGAGGTGCACAGGCCCTTTTGTCCCATCGCCAGACGTCACTATACAGACCTATCTTAACGTGATGGACCCTTTTGTTTCCACTCTCCTCTGGAGAACAACCACCCCGGGCGACCAGGATACATTGGCAAAATTCTACAACCTAGCCCTAGAAGTGTCTCATGGCCTCAATAAATCCCCGGCCAGGATTGGACAGAGCGCACCTTTCAACATGATCCCCAGTGGAACCACGTATGCCAAGGGGTACAACCCCAATCTGGCAATGGGTGCCCCCTCGATGGCGGTGAATCCTTCACCACCTTTGATAGACCAATAGGCATGATACATTTACCCAGCCCAGAGCTAGATAACTCCAGGTCAGGAAGTCTTCCCGTGGAATTAACCTCAGTAGACACAATAGACTCAGACACAATCATCCGGAGTGCCTTTCTTTCAGTCATTTGCGACTGGAGGATTGCCGCCCTTGACTCTGGCTAGTACTTTTGCCTTCCTGGGAAGCCAACAACAACCACAACCATCACATTGTGACGCTAACACCCATTTGACCGCCGAGGTCAAATCCCTCTGGCGAATGCTGTCCACTCTGACTATGGACATGGGTCAACTGAAGGCGGGATCCTATGCATCCCAAAATTCAAATTCCCAGAGGGGGAACATCTTCTCTGGCCAACAAAACAACAATGCTGGAGGAAGAAACTTTAATAATGGGCCTAGGCCCAATCAACAATGGAATAATAACGCTAACATCGGAGCCCCACCTCCGAACCAAAACACCAACCAAAATGGCGCTGGACCATCCCATTTTACACCAGTCACAGACTTCCAGCCCATGACTAACTGGTATAGACTACATGACACAGGTTCGCACAATGAGGTAAATTGTGCCACTTTGGAGAAAGTCATAATGATCTCCCAGCTGGACAGGAAGCAATCGAACGATACCGCTCCCCTAGAACCCCCTGTCCAGGAGTAAACCCACAGTGCCTTTACCTGTGACACCTTCTTCTTCAGAACCTCCAAGGAAGATGAAGAAGAATCTGAATTACCGGGATTCTTTGATGAATCCATTCTGCCTTTTGACGCCAATGCCTTTACCAACCCGCGGACTCCATACAATACCCAGAGTCAGGCTGGCAAAGGACCAGCTTACACGCCCGTACCTCCTACCAAAGATCCCCCTCCTCCCCAGAACAACGCAATTGACCGACCTGTCCCTCCAAAAGGTCCTATCCCTAATCTAGCGAAAGGCCTCGCAGAGGAAAGTCACCCGTTCCCGGGAGGGAGGTTCGATATCACGAAGGTGTTAGAATGGACCACCACCTCTATGACTTTAATGAAGGTTTTGCTAAATTATCCTAAATAGAAGAAGTCCCTTCTGAAGCTCTTAGGGAACCCGGAGGCAGTTAGCCACCCTCCCAAGACCGTCTCCTTTGAAGATGCTAATGCGGCTGCCTTCCAGGGAAATAATGAGGATCCTCCCTTCTTGCTAGGCTTGAACATTTATGGAAAAAATATACACAACTACCTAGTAGATTCTGGAGCTTCGGGCAATATCATGCCCCTATCTATTTGTTAGAAGCTTGGACTCCACCCCACCCCATCGAATGGCATGGTAATCCAGCTGGATAAGACTGCCGTAAAAATGGTGGGAGAATTAAAGAACGTCCGGATACACCTTATCCAGGACCCCAGGATAGCCAGCATCATTGACATCTAAGTGGTGGATATCCCAGAGACCTATGGGATGTTATTGAGTCAGAATTGGTCTAAGTCCTTAAATGGATACTTTTCGACCGACTTCACCCACTTATGGCTTCCGTGGGAAGGAGAATCAAACAAGATCCGGGTTGAAAGTGAACCCCGGATGAAACAGGCCCTTACCGAAGTTGGGAAGGTCAATGAAGTCCTTTTCTCTGAGGTTTCTCCGGGGTTATACCGCCCTCTTGAAATTTTAACATTTGATTTCATCCCTGGAGAAGATCCCATCATACTACAAAGAGCCCAAGACTTAGAAGAAAAGGTGAAAACTAAAGTCAACTCTCAAGGCACTAAGGCAACCCTTGCCACACTCCTATCCGGCACCTGGTGCCAATTGCATTACCAAAAACATTCAGAGCACGAGTGTGAGCCATGCCTATCAATCGCTACCTGGCAACTCGATATCCTCCGGAGTGAACATATAACCGATTCCCCGAGACCCAGTACTACGAGATGCACTCCTTTAGTGCCACCCATCTGGGAATCACAAACCGAAATGCCTCTGGAGATAAATTCCACTTTCACGCCGGTAGTCCGGGAGAAAATCCCCAGGTCCCCCAACAATAATCCAAAGGAAACTCCCCCTCCCCAGCCCCAGATTCCAAACAATGACTTATGGACCCTTAAATTTGACAGGTCCTGATCCAAATAGGGCTGTGGGGCCGGGGTAGAATTGATCAACCTGCGAGAGAAGTCCTTCCTCGCTTTCTATAGGCTACAGTTTAACTATACAAACAATGTCACGAAGTATGAGGCTTTGGTCCTTGGACTCCTATTCGCGTTAAGGAAAGGAATCACCCACCTCTAGGCTCTGGGTGATTTAGAGTTGGTTGTTAAACAAGTCCGGAGTCAATACACATGTCATGATAAAAGGTTGGCCACATATCGCAACTGGGCCTGGAGCCTTATTGAGGATTTTGATGCCTTCGGCATTGATCTCATTCCCCGACGCTGGAACTATGTTTCAGATGCCCTATCTATTTCTGCAAGCACACTTGAGCCAATGGTCAGCTCATGACTCCAAATATTTTCAGTTGAGATGGTCCCCACCCCCTCCATTCCAGACAATGTTACCCACTTTCAGGTTTTCGAAGATGACCACCATATCCTGGCCTTCATGGTGAATGTTGGCGTCTTTGAAGATCAGATAGTGTAAGAACGAGATCACGATGACACTAGGTAGGGTGGTGAAGATGATGGGATCATGGACTTGCCCACCAACACCATCCCTAAGGGGATGGTTGCTTTAGAACGAATCTTTGACTCGGACCCTCGGGCCCGTGAGAAGGTATCATCCTCCCCTGAGGGAGGAAAGTTTGAAAAGGTTAACATCGGGCAGCCCGGTGAAGAAAAGATCATTCACATTGGTACCTCCTACTCTCCTGAGGAAAAGGAGAAGATTCTCATAGTCCTCCGAGAATACATTGATGTGATTACCTAGGGATATGAAGATTTGAAGACGTATGACACATCCATCATGACCCATACCATTCCCCTGAAGCCAGACGCTAAGCCCTTTCAGCAAAAGCAAAGACCGGTCAACCCCCTGATAGAGCCTCTGATTCATCAAGAGGTAGATAAACTACTGTCAACTTGGATTATCTTTCCAATCTGGCATACTACATGGGTTACCAACCTGGTCCCAGTCAGGAAGAAGAACGGTGAGATCTGCCTTTGCGTGGATTTCTGAAACTTGAACAAGGCATCTAAAAAAGATAATCACCCTCTCCCCTCCTTGGATGAGGTGTTGCAGATAGTAAATGGGTCCCAGATGATGTCTTTCCTAGATGGATATTCGGGATACAACCAGGTCATGGTCAAGTATGAGGATAGAGAGAAAACAATGTTTACCACCAAGTGGGGAACGTTTGCCTATAGAAGAATGCCCTTCAGCCTAATCAATGTCAGAGCTACATTTCAGAAGGCCATGGACATCTCATTCGAGGGCCTTGTAAACCGATGCATAATCATCTACATAGATGATTTGACCATCTTCTCCTAGGATAGGCGTGATCATCCCGCCCACCTCGCTCAGATTTGTGAGAGATGTCGCCGGTATGGAATATCCCTCAACCCCAAGAAGTGCATATTTGGGGTCACCGAGGGGAAATTATTAGGGCATATTTTCTCTGAGAAGGGTATATCCATAGACTCTGATAGAGTCGAAGCATTGCTAAACCTACAGATGCCTGGTAGCAAGAAAGAAATGCGTTCCTTCTTTGGAAAAATCAACTTTGTATGACGATTCATCATAGGATTCACAGAGATAGTTAAGCCACTCAATGAAATGATGAAAAAGGATACCAAAATTGAGTGGAGTCCTGAAGCAAAGCAAGAATTCACCTAGATAAAACAAACCATAAGGAAGGCACTGTCCTAGCTAGTCCGGACTATTCCCTTCCATTTTATATCTACTCATTTGCTTCACCGCATTCTACCGTGGCAGTACTAACCCAAAAGGTTAAAGGAGAGGAACGACCAATTGCTTTCATGAGTTCCCCTTTTAAGAATGCCGAAGTCTGGTATTCGTCATTGGAAAAATAGGCCTTTGCTATGGTTCACGCTGTGAAGAAATTCTGGCATTATATTCTCTGGAGCAAAGTGCATGCTATCATCCTAGACCAGGCTGTCAAATCTCTGCTGATGTAGAGTGAATTGGGCGAGAGATGGGGGAAATGGATGGCCATCCTCCAGGAATATGATTTCGAGATGCAGCCCATGAAAATAGTCCGAGGCCAGGGACTAAGTCGAACAATAGCAGAGGAGACTCCCCACATAGAATGTCATACTTACACAGTAGAGTCCATTACCCACGATCCGTGGTATACTGATCTGGTGTATTTACTACTAAATAAAAAATGCCTAGAGGGATTACCTCCCCACAAACGTCGTGCCCTACAGATGAAAAGTGCCCATTTCATGATCAAGAACTCCATGCTTTACCGTCGAAACTACGAGGGAGTGTACCTCCAGTGCATCAATAGGGACCAAGCTGTGAAAATAATTGATGAATTCCATGGACAGTTTGGGACTGGGCATGGCTCAGCTAATGCCACTGCCCACCAAATCCTTTGGGCCGGATACTATTGGCCCTGCATATTCAAAGACATCCATGCTCATGTTAGAAAATGCCATACCTGTCAGACTGCAGCACATCATGAGCGTAACCTGTCCATGCCTCTACAGCCATTCTATGAGGCCAGGCCCTTTGCCCAGTGGGCATTTGACTTCATCAGGGAGATCAACCCTAACTTGTCTACCAACCACCGATACATTCTGACTGCCACTGATTACTGCACTCGGTGGTCTGAAGCCATACCTTGTAAAAACAACACGACAAACATAGTTATCAAGTTCTTGGAAGAAAACATCGTCACAAGGTTTAGAATGCCCTTCGCTTTAGTATGTGACAATGGTCCGGCGTTTTCTTCCGCACAATTACTTGAATGGGCCTACGACCAAAAGATCACACTGAAGTTCTCCAGCAACTATTACCCCCAGGGAAATGGCATTGCTGAATCAACGAACGAGAATCTACTTGAGGTGATCAAACATCTGTTAGAACAAAATCCCCAGGATTTGCACCAAAAATTGAAATTCGCCCTCTGGGCGGATCCTATTCGTGTCAAAGCCGCCCTGGGAACATCCCCATTCCACTTGGTTTACGGTCAGAACCCTGTGTTCCCAGTCAACTTACAGATCCCAATTTTACAGTTTATGCAGGAATTCAACAACCGAGACAACATTGTGGAGGTTCAGCTCTTGAATCTGGTGCAAATGGAAGAACAGCGAGATGCGGCCCTTGAAAATTTTGCACATCATCAAGTGGTAGTAAAATGATGGTTTGACAGAAGAGCCCAATACAAGGCTTTTCATATCTGAGATCTGGTCCTGCTGTGGGATAAGGCCCAGGAGAAGAAAGGAAAGCACACCAAGTTCCAACGGCTCTGGCTCGGGCCATACTTAATCTCAGAATTCTGTGGGGCAAATACTTACTGCCTTAACACCTTGACTGGAGAACCTATCGCATTGCCTGTTAATGGGCAGTTTCTCAAACATTACTTCGAATAGGGGTAAGTTTGTCCAAAGTTGTATTATGTGTAAATATCTCCTTGTAAATAGTCTTGTTGGCTGCCTTCCGGGGCAGTCTCCCCTTTTCTTATGCTTTCGTTGTCTTTGTTTTCGCTTTTGGCTTTCTTTTGGCCCCAGTGTTTTTGCTCCGTCTTGTAGGAATGGGAATTCTTCGCATAACTTTGGCTTCTGGTGCAATGCCTCCAACATGGTGAACTCTAGAATCTATTTTTATCATGGTGGAATCAACCCGGTCTCCGGGATTGTTTGCAGGTCATGGCACATTTTTGGGCAATCTCCATAGGATGTTGTCTCTGGGAGTCTAGCAATCAGTGAACAATAATAATATAAGGAATAAGTAATCGGACATGCCGGGGGTAGATCGGCGGTACTGGTTGATTGATCCATGTCTGAAAATTTAAAGAAATCCCTTCCGGGTTTAGAGTTTTATCCTCACCAAATATCTAAATATAGGTGGATAGGTGAAAGAAGTACCGCCATTTGAATTTTAGCTAAGCTTGGGCTCAATGGTGAAAGAAGTACCGCCTTCTCCACCTGTAAATAAATGAAGTAATGAGGAAAAGCGGGACAAAACTCCGGTCTTCAGGGGAAAGGCAATTAAATTGATGACTGGTTCGATGTAATTAGTACCGTTTCTCTATTTTCTCCCAGGGGTCATCGACTTGATTTCTTTCCAAAGAACACATGACACCACTGATGAAAGGCTACGGACTGACTCCTATGCGGTCGGGTTCTCTCGGATAGGCTACTCTCTACTTGTCAAACGCTTTGGGAGGACGATTAGTTCCAGTTGTGCTAACCAGAGATTCTATGGTTCTCAAATGCGCTAAGGCATTTGTCCCAGATAGTCACCATTTGTTATGTCTTGCATCCCCGTCCCTACATTTTGTGGGCAAAATGTTGGGTCCCCCCTTTTTTTTGTTTTACTTTTTGCTGCGGCTTTTGCCTTGTCTTTCTTTTCCTTTCTTTTCTTTCCTTTCTCCGGGGTTTGTCTTCCCCGTTGTGTTTTGTTTTCTTGGTTTGGTTTTCCCCTCCAGGATCTCGAATCTCAGAGGTTGTCTGTTGTTGGGAAGCTAGACTACAAACTCCGGGATCCTTTACTATGATGTTCTTAAGTCTTAGGGACATCATCGTAAGTAATCCCCGGGCCCAGAGTCTGGAGGTTTTGTCTAACCTAAAAATCTCCGGAGGGAGGAGGATTGCTTTTACCATGGGTATAAATAGAACTTACCTGTCATTTTCACACTTACCACGATTAAAACCTTCGAGCACTTAGAACAAAATAGAGTGATTTCAAAGTGATTAGCAGAGTAGTTACAGAGAGATTTGTGATAAACAAAGCTTAACACCTTCTACTCTTCTCAAGCGCACACTAGTGTTTTGTGGTGGTGATCTTGACTGCCTGTCATTTTGAGCTGTTGCAAAAGTTCTCCTGGTAATCTTTCCCTTCCTCTACCTTCTACGTTTTCAGGTTGGTTCCTCTGCTTCCCTCTCTATTTTGCTTTTGTTTTCCTGGTTTTCTTTGGGTTTTCTTGTTTTTGTTTCTGTTTCAGCTTCGTTTTTGTCATGTTTTTTCTTTGTCCTCTGGTTTTGCCACCTGTTGGTGGGTCGGCTCTGCTAGAAGGTTGTCCGCCTTCTGTGCGGAAGTAAATAACCTATAAATATTCTGTAAATAGTTTGTAAATGGCATGTATATGGTGTAGATAGTTGTATATACCTATTTTGCGTTGTCTAGTTTCCCCACGGGACTCACCCCCGTGTGTATATTCATATATATATATATATATATATGTGCCTATTCCTATGAATATCCCCTATATATTTCCTCCCTTCCATGTATATATCCCTCAGCTCTCTGTGTATCCTTCCAGGTGGCTCGACGAGCTGGTCGAGTCACCTTTGCTTCTGGTTTTTGCCTTCAAATTTGTTTTGAGGCAGAAAACCACCTATTTGAAACTCGGCTTGTAGCCGGTTTCAAACAGGTGGTTTTCTCTCTCCTCCATCAAGACTGTCAGCCTCATTTATTTCCCATGCGCACAATCACTTCCAGCCAAGTGGCTTTTCCTTTTCGCGTGTTCGGCCAGTCAACGCCGCCATCAGTGCCATCACATCCAATTAATGCCTTCCCATGTGGCATCCACGTAGGCTCAACCACTTTCTCATTCATTCAATTTCCTTAACGGTCGCTTCTCTGTACCTCGGGCCCCTTTTACCACCCTCACCCTAAGTCTCCATCAAAGCGTGGTAAAGTTTTCCGGACCCAGAGATATGATGAATGTCTAAAGTTTAAGATGTGTTTTGCTTTTTGATTTTTGGATATCTTTGCGAAAAACTAACTTTTCAGGAAAAGCAAACGGCACGGTGGTAAGAACTCCAGATCCCGGAGTAATTGTTTCATTTTAATAAAAATTATTTTGACGGTCGCTTTGTCTCGCAGGTCTGGACTTCAATTTGTAACCATGTCTGAAGCATCTACATCCTCTCCTCTCGGAAGTTTGGAATTGCCAACTACAACTGAGACCAGGGCAGCGTCAAAGTCAAAAATGGAAAAGGCCCTGGCAAATTTGTCCGTCACAATGAAATTTGTACAGGACAATGAGATCGTGGGCTCAAAGATTGAGTACAAGGTGAAGCTAATGACCGACGCCAGTGTCGGGACTTGGGCAGAAATGTAGGCCTTAGTAAAGATAATGCACATCCAGCGACAGGCTGGAGACCCACTTGCAATAAACATCGGAGGTTCTGGGATCCTCCGGGCAGCTTGCTTCCCATGCTCCATGCAGTCTCTGGAGCTTGTTCTAGCACTAGCGGCCAACTACAATTTTTCGGTCTAGGCTGTCATGCTTGCAGCCGCTGAACCCACGGGGTTCCCCACTCCACTGGTGTCCCTGGACCCAGTCACTTTCCAAGCGGGCCTGGGCATCCCACAACTTGATCAGGCCACGGTGGTCACAAGGTCAGATGCCTTGAAACAATTCAACCAACTAGAGGATGTGGCCAGGGCATATATAAATGCCAACTGGCTCAAAGTCCCGAAGAGGGACCCCAGGAGAATGAAGATTGGTATCCCCCGCTCTGAATTCAAGGAGAGCATCCAGATGGGGATGATAGCATTGGCTCGGGTATTTTGGCAACCCTCCGCCCAAGAATTTACAAAGTGGATGTACTATTTCCTACTGGGAATTTCCACTAAGGGAGAGTTCTTCAATTGGGCTACTATTATTTCCAACCACGTCGACTCCCAGTTCCGGCAGCTGAACGAGAATAAGAAGTTCTACATGACTTCTTATATTTTCTGGGCCTTGGCCCAGCAAAGGCCCCACTCCAACGACCTACTCACAGATGGCATCCCCGGATTTGGCCCAGGACAAAAGGCACCGTGGGGCCATTTCCCACAGATCCAATGGGAAGTGAGATTCCCCAGTTACTACCAGGTAAATGATTGTTTCATTTACTACCATCTACTCACGCCCGCCCAGGATGTCGGATACCACCTATCTACTAAGGTAATGAAATTGGTTAGTAGTTATGGGCACTACTACATCCAATTCCAGCAGCATACCTACATTAGGGTCGCCAGCTTCTCTGGGAAACCCTACTTGTTACCCAGGCATTGTGGGGACAAGATCGTGCTGCTGGAGTATTGCAGACAAATGATGGAGCTGCATACCTTCTTGGCCCTCAAGAAAGTCCCCAATATTGCGTTCCCAATCTCCTGTGGGAACTATACCTGCAGTCTGGCCACCGCAAAGGAGGCAGACAATGAGCTTAAAAGTTACAACTTATAGGAGTTTTATCTGGTGTGGAAGAGCTTTGATCCGCATGGCCAAATTGCAACTGCACTACCTCGGGCTTCAGAGCCCCACCAAGCACACATGGAAGACTTCTGGGCTGATCGCCAAGATGATGTGGATGTGCACAACTGGCATTATGACAGAATGATGGCAGGAATGATGCAGGAGCTAAAGCTCTGGAGGTTCCCGACGGGCTTCTCTAACACCACCCCCACCACAGACCCACAGTACAAAGAAAAGGGGATCGACAAGATGGCACTACCCATGATAAATTGGGCCGCCCAAGAAGATCACACAATTGAGGACTTCACTCGGGCAATTGTCAAGCAAAATCATGCGTATTTCAAGAGGGTGTGTCCCAGAAGTGCGTGTCTAGCTCCTCGACTGGCACCAAAAGCAACGCCAAAGTCGGCACTAAGATTATCTCTGAGAGCCGGGACATCTTCACAAGCCGAGACTTCTGCACAAGGCGTAGCTAAAGGAAAGGGGATAGATCTAACCCCCTCTACGCAGCAAACTCCCATACAAGAACAGATTGAGCAATCTGTGGCGGCCTCCCAACAGATGAGGGAGAAACTATTGACAAAGCTGGCCACTCCCCCGCTTATGTCCAGACTAATTCATCCCCCTTCCTCCCTGTCGCTGGAAGCCCTAATGATGAAGGTGACTAGGGTTGATCCCATGGAGGTAGCAGTAATTATGGATGCGGGACCACCTCTAGTCACCCGGAGGAAAAGAAAGCACATCAAATAGCCAAAGGCAGAACCGGCACCAAGGGCATCCCTCCCCAAAGAGGTGGAGATCCTCTCTTCCAGTTCCTCAGAGCCGGAGAAAGAGGCAAAGGAGAAGAGGTTGTGGACCTCTGGGACTTGGAAGAAGAAGCTACGGAACAAGAAGAGCAGCAAACAGAAGAGCAAAGACTGGAGATTATCTTCGGGGCTCAGGAAGCACAAGGTCTGGGAGTGGACCAACAAAAAATCATTGGACAAAAGGCATCGGCTAGGGAACCCAGACCTGGATCTTCAGGAGCAACCGTGACCCCAGCCGCCGTGTTCCAAGCGCCACTCCCGGGGGTGACCTTCGGGTAGATAATTGTAGCGGCCCAAACTTTAAATCTAGGCCCGATACCTCCCCTACTGCCAATAGATGAAGAAGAAGAAGAGAAACTTGAAGAGGTAATCCTCGAAGAAGCCGATCAAGGTCGAGACTCACCCATTGACATCCGAGACCAGGCTGAGGACATAGAAATTGAAGATGTTGCAGCAGAAGAGGTGTCCAAAGAAGAGGTGCTGACAGAAAAGGAAACGGAGGAAGCACATGTCGAAAAGGAGCAACCGCCACCAGACACCGGGAGAGAACAAGAAGAGCAGGCTCTGGCAGGAAGGCCACCTCTCCCACCTCCATGGCTGATGGAAAGAAAGAAGAGAAAGGCCCAATCCACTCCGGCAGTCCCCATCTCCTTGGCCGAAATGATGGCCTTAGCTCAGGCCCCGCCGAAGGCGAAGAAGGCCCGGACAGTTCACACATTGCAAACTGGGCCGGGCATAGAGACAGTTGTAGTAGTGGCAATGCCTCCCCCAGATGTTGATGAAGTGACTGCAGACCTCGCAGATTACAACATCACAGAGGTACACTTGGGCAAAAGAGGAAAGCAGGGCGAAGTTGACCTGCTAAAAGAAGCAGCAAGGGCAGTGGAGGCCTGATACGAAAAAGAGGCCCAGAGGCTCAAGGTAGAAACAGAAAAGAGTGCAAACCTCATGGGGTTGCTTACAAAGCTGGCCAGACCAATCAGCGCCACCCCTCCACAGGCCTCAACATTAGAAGAATTACCGCAGAGCGACATAGATTCCCTGCGTGTAATGAAAAAGAAGGCCCAAGCAGTAGATGAATGGGTCGTTGCACAGATAGGAAACACCTGGTGTTTCCTAGTATCCACTCTCCTAGACCTATATACGGCTCGGCAGGTTATTCTCCAGGCAGAAGTGTTGATTGAGCAGTGGGAGAGTGATACTGAAAATTACCAGGCATGGAAGGTAGAGCTTGAAGAGCTCCTCACACTGGGAGAAGATATAATTTTTGAATCTAGAGTTCTGGGTGAGGAATGATTTGATTTTGTAAGGACTCAGCACTCTAGACTGGACCTCACATTGGAGGTAACCAGACAACTGGTGGAGTCCTTGCAGGAAAAGGTAAACAAAGTAAAATATTCTTTTAATTTATGTAAATCTTTTGTAATGAAGGCTTCCGGGATGGATCCCTTTAGCACCGATACTTATACTCCTGAAGAGTCAGTTTTGGAAGGTTTTGATGAAATGATGAACTCCCAGTATCAATCCCCGGAGGGAGTGGATGGAGTTAAGATGGTCAAATTGACCGAGATGGTACTTAAAGGCCATGACACCGCAAAAATGGCGGATGAGTTCAGAAGTAACGTTCCAGACCTGGGGGAACATGTTGAAATGGCCAGATACCGAAGGGCCAGCCTAAAGAAGATTGATGAGGATGGCATTTTCCACCTCCTTCAGGCCTTTGGCGATAATAAACAGCCTTGATTTTTCTCCGGGGGTTGGAGAAATTTAAGCATTTAGTATTCGTTATTCTTTTGGGGACGTAAGTTCCCGGATCCCGGAGTCCCGGATCCAAAATTTTATATTCTTTGAAATGACCTGTGTCCTGGTCCCCGAGGCTGACCGGTCACTTTCAAAAGTGGTTAATAAAGACTATCAGAAGGTAGTTGGGCACATTAAGAGACATTGGCTTGGTGGTTGATTTTTGACAGGGTGATCTTCTCAAGGCACCATTCGAAGGTACACCTGGCACATTGGAGACAGGGTGCCGCATTTCCCATTTATGAGGCATGTAGCCTCGGTACCCGGGGGACTTTCTTTCTTCCTCCTCCTCTCTGGCTCTCTTCCCGAGACCGATTCTTCCAATGTATATTCTTATCTTATTCTTATTCTTCTGACACGATAGACCTATTCCGTCTCTAGGTCTTTTGTAGGGTGGCGCAGGTAGTACCGGCCCCCAGATATTGTATTTTATTAAATTGCAGTAAAATAGGGTTAGGGTTAAAGAGTTGTATAAATAGGAAAATTGGCCCATTTCCAAGGGTCGGAAAAATTGATGATTTTGTTGTCCATAAGAAATAGCAAAGCAGTTCCTTTTAGTTGCAGAGCTCAATGCTCCATTGTCTTGTTCTTGACGGTTGAATGCTCCCTTGGAGCCATTATTGTATCACGCACCAGTGATTGCTAGAAGAATATTAATGAAGAAGGAAAGATTCATAGAAATGATGTTTTTAGCGTCTCTGTTTCTGAGTTAACGGTATTTCATGTTTTAATGTTCTGTATGTCCCTTGCTCTGAATGTGTTAAAGTAGATTAACGACCTCTTTATCTCGCTACTGATAAAATACTAACTGATGGTTGTGTATTTCTTCAGTATTTAGTGTAGTCTTTCAGAGTATTGTTGATGTTCTAGATATTTTAGCATGACTGTAGTTAGATGAAGCATTCTAACCCTGCAGGATCGTTTTTGTTTTATTTGCTAAGTGTAGAGTATTCCGGGAAACCCTCACCGTATTGAATCTCTGGGAGAGCGAGTTGAAGTAACCAGCTATCCCCCTCAAAAATAGTCACCTCTCCCAACTGAGCCCCGCACCGTCATGACCTGACACCCAGGTGCTTGAAGGCCTGGAGATTTTTATTTCCCCAGACAACCTTTGGAGGCGGAGTTGGCCGATTTCTCCAGAACCCGGTGACAACTTATGACTGTTGGCGGACCCGGTCAGCAAAACCCCGTCAACAAGTTCTTAGTACCTTGCTAATAACAGTATCATCATCAATAGATCCATTATCTCCTCTAATAGTATTTACAACCTCCTTAACTCGGCTCCAATATTGAATAATAGTTTCACCATCTAACATTCTCATTTCATCAAACTTACCTCTCAATATTTTAGATTTGTCTCTTAGTACATTTGTATCACATCCATAGATAGTTGCCAATGTGTCCCACATTTGTTTTGCAGTTTTTCAGTCTTTTATATCTTCAAATTTAGGATAACTTAGGTATGATGCAATATCCAACATTTTTTGGTTGTTTTCTTGTTTTTCTTTCATCTGGTCAGCTATCATAAATGTAGGCATTACTGTGTAGTCATGTTCTACATATTATTTTGTTGCTTCTCCAATTCCAGATAGGTGTAAATTCATCAAAAAATTTCATGCAGGAAATTTCTCTTTTGGTGAAGGAGCCCCAACATCCTAAAGGCATCTTCAACATGTCCTACACATCTAGGACTTCTTGTTTTCAATAATGATCCATTTTCAAAACCCATGGCAAAGATTTGGTCTTTATGAACCAATTGGTAAACTATTGTCAAAGGATCCATAAATCTTGAATTTGAGTTATTTTCTATTGTAGGTGTTCCTTAAGTAGGTTTGGTCCATTAGTGACCCCTACAAAAGTGAACAACCAATATTTGTTGAATTGGTACAAAATATGCAAAAATGCAACATTTGCATAAAAATTTGCATAGCAACATTTGGTTGAGTTAACAAATTTTTTAAATTTGGTTGTAAAACTTCCTCCCAATGAATTATTGTTTGAAAGGTTGTTGTAAACATTCGAGGAATTCTCAAATAGCCCTCACAGGTGAGTGGAGGATGATGATGATGTAATTTTGCAAACAATCAATAAAATAGAACCATTTTCCTATAAACACTCAGTTATTTTGGACCTATACGGCCCTATACGGACCCAAATAGGAAGAAAACCAATGATTTATTGAATTTTAGTGAATTATCTTCCTTTTTCTTTTGAATTAAGCTTTTGATCGATTGTAGAACTTCTAATATTGTCAATACTGTAAAAATTGTCTGAAACCCTAAGCACCTGGGGTTTCCCTGAATAAATGGCTATTCCTCCTCATTCCACCATTGGAGAAATATGAGGGTTGGTGAAATGAGAGGAAGTTGTATGTGTTCCAAGATTCTAAAGGTACTTTTAGGTTGGTGATCAAAGGAAAGATTTTGAACTGATTCTCGGTCGACATCTCCATGTGGCGACCAGTGAACAGTATGAGCATTTGATGACCGAGGCATGTTGGGGTTGCATCAAGCACTCATATTGATTATTTGGAATATATTCAGCATGACGACCATTCCCAATTCAATTTTTATTCTTTGCACTCCATTCCATAGGTACTTCTTTTGTTAACTTGTCCTAATTTCTATATTTAGGCCTATTAAGCTTTTCAATATTTAGGCACTGTATGACCAAGCCATTTTCTACCAAGTTGGGGTATATTTGTAACTTTATAAAGGGTATCTGAGTCTCCATTTAGTTTTCCTATTTTTTGGGGAAAGACGTTATTTGTAGTGCTCTGTACATACTATATCTTGGTAGGTGTTAGGAAGTTGGGTGCGTAAGAGGGAAGTACCATAAAAAAATAATCTTGTTTGAAATCCACCGTTGGATTTGTATCATGTTGGTATTTTATAGGGCCTAAATAAAGTGATCCAATCCCATTCCACAAATTCACATGGCCTTTTGTATGTCATCAAAATTTAGTGTACCTGAGTAGGGTTATTGGGAGTGGTTGTCAAAATCAACCCAAAATAGGAACTCGGATCATCAAGTTTGGTATTATTGAAGTTGGAAGTTGTTTACAAAGGTGTAGATCCTATAGTAAGGGATCTCTTCAAATGAAAGGTTGAGGGTTGAATTCCTTTAAGACACAAAAAACCTATAGCCTATGTATCAAGTGGTATTAGAGCCCAGTAAAGAGTTCTTAGGAAAAAGACAAAATGCCAAAAGGAGATGGAGAAACCAATCTCAGAATGACTAACATGGAGTTAGCCAAACTAGTTAGGGAGCATATGGATGATAATAGGGTGATGAAGGCTGATAATCAAGCCTTAAGAGATGAGTTGGAAATACTCAAGGGAAGAATAGAGAGGAGGATAGATGGACACTCTGGGAATGATGAAGAAGGGGAAGAAGAAGCAGCCCATGAGCAGGAAGAAGAAGAAGAAGTTCCTGCAGACTAGAGACCCCTCTTAAATGCTCTTAAATCCATGGAGAGAAGAACCTTGGATGGAAAGTTAGATTTGTTAATTTTCAGTGGGAAGATGGACCCTGATGTAGCAATGGACTACATAGAGTTCTAGATAATTTTCATCAAATGTGAAGATATACCAGAAAGATGGAGAGTCAAAGTTGCAAAGTCCAAGTTGAAGGGAGCAGCCCTAACTTGGTGGAGCTTCATCTAGAATGAGAGGGTGAAGAATGGAAAAAGTATGATATCAACATGGAACAAGATGGTTACCTTGATTAGAGAGACCTATGTTCCTAAAGACTATGGGATGCAACTTCACAGAAAGAAGCAAAATCTCAAACAAAGAGACATGGATGTGAGTACATACACTGAAGATTTTTAGAAATTGTGCATGAAGGCTAGCACAAAGGAGACAAAAGAAGAAAACTTGGAAAGATACATTAATGAATTGAAATTCCCAATCCAAGAAGGCCTATGTTTGCACACACCAAAGACAATGCACAAATGCTACCAATTATCATTGAAAGTAGAAGACAAGTTAAGGAGAAGACAAGAGAAAAACAATAGAGGAAAGGGCAATAGCAATAATAACATCAAAACAAACTTTAGGGGCAGAGGAAATTATTTTGGAAGAGGACAATATTCAAGACCTTTTGAAGAACAAAGACAAACAAAAAAAGAACAAGGAGATTCAATCTCTAGATGAAACTATAGAGGAGGAAGACCTTTTGGAAGAGGAAGATTTTGTGGAATAAACAATGGCCCTTTGAAATGCTTCAACTGTAATCATTTTGGACACCATGGCACTAGATGTCCTGAAAAGATGGGATCAAAAAATCAAGGAGAAAGAAGAGTGAAATTAACCCAAGAATACAATTAAAGAAATACATCAAAGGAGCTTGAACCTAAAGAAGGTCTATGCCTGGTAATGAGACAAACCCTATCGCAAATGCCCCAAGGCAAAGAATCACCACAAAGAAAGTCACTATTCAGAACCAATTGTAGAAGTCATGAAAGGGTATGTAAACTAATCATTGATTCTGGTTCTACTGAAAATTTAGTGTCTAATGAAATGGTTCAAAAGTTAAAATTACAAATATTTCCTCATCCTTGTCTTTATAATGTTTCCTGGTTAACTAAAGGTAAACAAACATAGGTAAATGAAAAAGAATGGGTAGAGTTTTCTATTAGTGATTACAAGGACAAAGTTCTATGTGATATAGTATAAATGGATGTCTGCCATCTACTTCTTGATACACCATGGAAATATGATTTGGATGGCTCTCATAATGGTAGGAAAAATACCTACACCCTTGTCCAAAATGGTGTCTCTTTCACAATGAAGCCTCTACCTGATACAAAATCAGAAAAAGAGATAGTCGTTATAGTTGTGGGAGGAAAAGAAATAATTGAAATAGTAAAAGGAGCAGATAAGGGAGGATATGTCTTGATTCAAAAACTAGAGGATACAATAGTAGCAGAAAAAGAGAAATCAATGCCAAACGAAGTTCAAAAACTTCTTGAAACTTACCATGAGGTTATTGCCAGTGACCTACCCTCATCCCTCGCACCCATAAGAGACATAAGTCATCAAATTGACTTTGTACCTAGTGCTTCCTTTCCCAATATGGCTCCCTATGCTATCTTCTTAGATATTCATGTAAGTGAATTAGATTTTACAATGCATGTGGGCCATACAAGATGACTCCCACTCAAAATGCAGAAATTTTAAACCAAGTGAAAGATCTTCTACAAAAAGGAATGATAAAAAAGAGCTTAAGCCCTTGTGCAATCTGATCATTCCTAGCCCCCAAGAAAGATGGCACATGGAGGCTTTGTGTTGATATTAGAGCAGTCATTAAAATATCAATAAAGTATAAATTTCCCATCCCAAGAATTGTGGATCTTTTGGATCAGCTGGGAAATGCTTCTTATTTTTCAAAAATTGACTTAATATCTGGTTATCATCATATAAGGATAAAACTAGGGGATGAATGGAAAACTACATTCAAGACCATGAAAGGTCTTTATGAATGTCTTGTCATGCCATTTGGGTTAAGAAATTCACCCTCAACCTTCATGAGGTTAACGAATGAACTATTTTATGATTACAATGGAAAATTTATTGTTATTTATCTTGATGATATCTTAATTTTTAGTGGAAATTTAGAGGAACATCTAAATAATTTGGAAATGGTGATCAAAAGGTCGCATGAACACTAACTTCTCATCAATCTAGACAAGTGTGTATTTTTGCAGAAGGAACTCACATTTTTGGGATTTGTAATCTCCCAAGGGACACTCAAGATGGATCACTCAAAAGTGGATGCTATTATCAACTTGCCACCCCCTAAGAATCAAGGTGGTGTAAGAAATTTTCATGGTTTAGGTAATTTTTACAAAAAATTCATTAAGAATTTTAGTCATGTATGTGCACCTATGCTTGACAAAATTAAGGGTGGAAAGAAAATAAAATTTGTTCGGACTAAAGAGGCTAAAAATGCATTTGAGTACTTGAAATCAAGATTATCATAGTATCCCATCCTCACACTCCCTAATTTTAAAAGTGTTTGTAGTAGAGACTGATGCTAGTAACTTGGATATAGGCACAATCTTAAGCCAGGATGGAAAACCAGTAGCCTTCTTCTTAGAAGAACTAAATGATGCCAAGAGGAGATACTCCACATATGACCTAGAGTTGTATTTCATGGTGCAGGCCCTCAAGAAATGGATGCATTAATTCCTACCCAAATAATTTGTTATTTTTATAGACAACCATGCATTAAGATACCTAAACACCCAAGAGAAGTTAAGTGTCAAACACATTAAATGGATGGAACAACTCCAAGCCTACTGATTTTCAATTAAACATAAGAAGTATGTAGCCAATAAAGTGACTAATGCACTAAGAAGAATAATTTTACTAATCCAATAAATAAAATTCAAGAGCAATGGGATAACTTCTATAAAGAATCTCTACTTTGTTGGTCCAAATTTTAGTGAAGCATATGAAGGTTGTACAAAAATTGTGGACAAATACGACATTGTTTTTTTAGAATTTTTGATATAGGATTGTCTACTCTTCAAAGGAAGTCAATTATGCTTTCCTAAATGTTCCATGATGGAAAATATGATCCAATAAAAACATTGTGGAGGAATGAGTGGTCACTTTGGCTTAGATAAGACACTAGAATCATGTCATAAAATTTGTTCAAACCTGTGTGATTTTCCAACAAGCCAAAGGTGTTTCAACCAACCAAGGACTGTATCAACCATTACCTATACCCTCCAAACATGGGAAGCAATATCAAAGGATTTTGCAATGGAATTATCGGGGACTAAATAGGGATTTGATAACATTTTTGTAGTTGTAGATCACTTTAGTAAAATCACATACTTTGTTCCCTGCAAAATCACATATGATGCATCAAATATTGCTCAATTATTTTTCAAAGAAATTGTCAGAATACATTATTTACCTCAGTCTATTGTCTCAGAAAGAGATGCAAAGTTTTAGGGAAATTTTTGGATGACATTACATAAGAAGCTGGGAAATTTTTGGACGACATTACAATTCAGTTCTATCTACCATCCACAAGCAAATGGTCAGACAGAGGTGGTCAATCGATCCCTAGGTAATTTCCTTAAAATCTTGAATCCAAATCCTTGATTTCCTAAATTCTTGAATACCCGCACTTAGAAAATTTCCTTCAAATCTTAGATGTCTTACAAAACAATATGTATAGAATTGGCATCTCCTTCTACTACAAGAAGAATATGCTTTCAATGATTATTTTAACAGATCAACAAGTAGGACACCTTTTCAAACAGTTTATGGTCTTTATCCAAGGGGATCAATGCAGCTCTAAAATCTCCCAAATGATTTTCATATCAGTGCTCAGGGAGAAGATCTTGTAGAAATGATCAAACACATACAAGACCAAGTAAAGGATCACTTGGAACAAACAATGCATAAGTACAAAGCACAAGCAAATAAAATGAGAAGAGAAGTACATTTTCAGATACGTGAAAAAGTGTGGGATTACCTGAGAAAGGAAAGACTTCCTAAAGGACCTCATCCAAAGATTCACATGAAGAAGATCGGTCCCTACGTAATTCTTCATAAATTTGGCCAGAATTCTTACGAAATCACATTGCCAGCCACACTCTCTATTTCTCATATTTTTAATGTTTTTGACTAAACAATTTTCAGAGAAAATGCAGGTATTGTAGGTGAATAAAAAGATGGATATGAACCATAAGGTGAATGGATTTACGATCTACCACTAGTTGGACTTGTTGCCCAATTTTTCCTTCCTTGTGCAACTTTACTCTAAACCCCTAAAACCCCTGTAAAACCCTAATTCCTTCATGTTTAAATGATGTAATAAACCCTAGGCCTTGGCTCTTATGTTTTGAGGTTACTTTTTCATGTCACTAAGAGCATGTGCTTATTTCTCAGTCGTGTTATCGCTTAGTCCTCAGCAAATATTCCTATTCTTCTCCTGACTCTGTGCTTTCCTTGTGTTGCGTAGTCTCTTAACATGTTGGAATATTCCCTCTGCGTCTTCTGACTTAGCATTTTTTCTTTGGTCTCGAGGTTGCCAGATCTATGTCATAAGTCTTATGAAGATGGGACCCACCCTCAGTCATGAAGTCGCATGAAGAACTCAGCAATCAGTGAAACATCTTTCGACTTCACGATTTTCCTTGGGTCGCCTTGTCGCCAGATCATGCTGAAGTCAGCGGTTAAGCAGGCCTTCATGTTGGGTGATCGCTGAATTATCAAGGCGGTCAGGGAAAAGTGCTCAGACTTGGTGACTGCTTCATGTCGCATGATCACTGGATCGGGTCACAGCTAGCAGTTAAGGGATGCAGTTAGTCGCGTAGTCTCTGGATCAAACAGTAGTTAAGGCTTATCTGTCAAGACTTCATGACTAGCCATCTATGGTTCCTAGTCGCCTTGTCGCCAGAGCAGAATGGTGACTCAGTGTCCTAGGTGCAGAAAAGTAACCAGTAGCTGTGTGACAGATGGCATAAGATGGGTGGATGCGGGCCCTCAGTCAGGTAATCACCAGACAAAGTAAATTGGTTCTCCCGACTTGGTGACTAAGTGTTTCTCTGCTTCATGTCACAGGATCACAGGATAATCTAAGGGCATCCTCAGTTTTATAGCGACTTAACAGCAGCCATCCAATGCAGATTACAAATGATCCTACGATGGTCGCTAAGTCTAGTGATCAAAATGCCCTATGTGAAAAGTACTCCCGACTCAGCGATAAAGGGCAGTCGGGATGTCGCTAGAAAGGATTAAGGGACACGTGCTAACTATTTTGAAAGGTCAAAGGGCTCAGTACTTGATTCTCCCAACTTGGTGACTGTGTAGTCACACAGTCTCAAGACGGGGAGTTAGTATCTGGCGACTTAGAGACAAGTCGTGGCGGTCATGAGAGGTAGTTAGGCGCATGGTCGCCAGAAAAATGATGAGTTAAGTGAAATGCCTCGCGACTTTGATATTTCACAGTCGCCTTGTCGCTAGATCTGGACTCAAGTTAAATAGGAGTAAAAAGTGCCTTGCCGCCAAGTCTGGAGATTTAACTATGGTTAAGGTCATTTTCCCGCTACTTAGAGATTAACGGTTAGTCGCGTTGTTGTGTGACTTTAAATTTGAAATATGGCGGCAAGTTTGACACTGTGAAACGCTCGACAGCCATGGTTCCTGTTTGCTCGTATTCTAGAATTGATCAGAGGCTTTCTAGTCATAGGAAATCATACACAGAGCAGTTTCCCAACCTTTGAATAGATTTGTATCAATGTCGGTAAAAAGGAGGAGATTCAACGTGTTGCAAAGCTGAGCAAAGTCGTGACTGAGTTTCCAAAAGTGCCAAGAAGAAGGAAAAAAAGTCTTGGGCGATGATAAGGAGAACACTTGGCTATGCATTGTTCATAGACAAGAGGGGCAGTTATTGCAGAGAAATATAGGTCAACAGGTGTGTACAGCTTTCAGAGTAAACATAAATGCTACTAGCCGCCATCTAAAAAATTTGGTTACAGTTGTCAGATCGAGGAGGAGCATGAACATATCCATGCATATCTGTTTGACTCAGTCATTCTCCACCGCTTCTTCTCTCTCTCCTATGATTTTAGGGTTAGGGTTTTCCAGGACCATCTGAAGCTTGTTACATCCTAAGGGATTCCAAGATGGTCATAGCCCTATTTATAGCTGAAAAGTTGCAATTGCAAGGGTCGGTTCTTCTTCCTTTTGTTCTTGCTATTTTGTAACTTTTCTGAGTTCTTAACAGAGACAAAGAGATTTTGTAACCCAAGAGTTCATTTTTATGCAGAAGGCATGCTTTGTGACAATTTCTTTGTCCTTGGTATATTTTTGTATGAGTCTGTAACTCATTGTGAGAAGTAATATGCAGAGTTTCAATTCTTGGATCAATTTGTTGGATTGTGTCAACCTTGTCTCTTTTCTGCTTGTCTATATGTGTCTTGATTGTTGATGGATTAACTATGGATGATTTTATTCCTCTTAATCAGTCCCTTCAGAGCATCTACTTGCAGAAGAGTATGTCTGCTTGCAGGTTGTAACTAGTGTTTTATTGTTTAAAGCTGTTAACTGTGAAGAAGTCTTTCCTTTTAACTGGTTTACTCATGACCTTGTTATAAAATATTTATGCATGCCTATACAAGGGACTTGTGTTTTACTTACAATTCAGAGTTAGTTGACCCAAGGGTTATCCTGTGTGTGTTATTTTTTCATGCCATTTTCGGTGTATCACCTAGTAGGTAGTTTTCTTTCAGTCATTTCCCTTTCATGCAATCCTTCTATCCCTTTCCCTCAAAGGTTTACTTTGCTGTAAAGGAAGAAAATTAAGGTGATTATCCAAGAGGAACCAGCCTAGAATCTAGAGGTCTTATCTTGGTTAGCATAAGGTCCCACAACCTTGAGATGATTCCCTTATTATACTGGATTATGAAGACCAAGAGAGCTTGAGATCAGAGGTGCAAATCCAGTGTATAACATTTCTGGCACGCCCAGTGGGACAGCACTGAAGTTAAGATCAAAGTTGAAAGGTGTTCCTGTTGGTTCATCTGCATAAGAGATTCAGTACACGAGGTCTATCAGTATAGACCCAAGCTCAATAATTCTCCACCTTAGTGCCAGTGTATAACATTTCTGGCACACCTGGTGGGACAGCACTGAAGTTAAGATCAAATTCAAAAGGTGTTCCTGTTGGTTCATCTGCATAAGAGATTCAGTACATGAGGTCTATCAGTATAGACCCAAGCTCAAAAATTCTCCACCTTGGTTCCGGTGTATAACATTTCTGGCACGCCCGGTGGGACCAAAGAGCTATTTCTGATCTCTTCTGAGAGGACATTCTACTTTTGTTTGGTGTGGACAGCAATAATTTCTTCCTTTGGAGGCAAGTTTTAATCACATTTGGCGACTCTAATAAGTCTACTGGTTTCAAAGATCAAGTGCTGGTATGTTTCAAATCTTCCATTTTAAGATTCCAGTTAGTTATATGAGTAGACATGTCAATTTATTATGGACAGTCAGGTTATTCATCATCCTATCATGAGAGCAATGCTCAATGGGCTGGTCATCAGCCTTATCAAACCCCTCTGCAGCCTGCTTTTATCCCAAGCTTCTATGCAGATGCACAGGGCCGTCATTACATCCAACATGCCCCAAATGAATACGCCCTCATACAAGACTATGAAAAGGCCCTCAAACAAGGTCACCTATGGGCGCAAAGGGCATAGCTTCAAATGCAAGGCTAGCCCCCCTCCTATTTACCACCCACCCTCCCCTTCTCAGCCCAATTGGCAACAGCCCCTGAAATCAGATTTCACGAAAGCACTAGAAGAGTTGAAGGAGCATTTGCTTGACCTACTCAAGCAAGTGTCTTAAATCAGGGAGCAACGAGAGTTGGAGGCTCAAAGTTATGAGCAAGGGTTCATCCCTTGTCAAACAAAGGAGGCTCTGGTTGGTAAGCAACAAATGATTGATGAGCAACAAATGAGACAATTTCAAGAAGAGATCAATCACAGAGCTAACATGGAGACAGCAAGGCTAAAATCATAAATTGCAGAGCAAGAGGCTCTTAGGCCTAAGATCCCAAGTTGGAACCCCCCTTTGTCTAAACCTCCTATGTCATCCCCTGAGCCCTCCCAGTTTCATATCCCAAGTTTCAAGGCAAAAAATTTATTTCAAGAGCCTGTGCTTGAGATTCAGCCTACCACTCTGCCCGAGCAACCTATTAAAAGGGGTTGTTTATCCCAAGAGGCCCCTCTAGTCTCTCAAGAGGAACAAGTATGGTGCATACCCCAATGGACTCTACCTCCTGGTAGTCAGATGCCAAGTCTTTTCAAGGATACTACTCTAGTATCCGAGCAGGGACCTGTAACACATAAGCTTTCATGTGATGAAGAGGAGTATGAGGTCTCAGTGCAGAGTGATGACTGTGATGAGGAGGGACAAAAAGTTATGGAGGAAGAAATGGATGCCCAGCCTATGCTCTTGGCTGATTTTTTTGATGAGCTTCCCCCCTTTTTTGATGATGAAGAAGAGACCGTACCATCACCTATGGGTGAGGATCAATCAGAACAAAAGGTTCACCATCAACAGGAGGTTAATACACAAAAGGATGACGTGCTTTTGTTTGTTGTGCTGCCTGGTTTTGAGTAGGATGAAAAAGTTATAAAGGAGCTGTTCCAAGAAAAGAACATAGACAAAGGCCCTGAGGAGCTTAATTTTTATGCTATCATGGAGGCCTTTTGTGATAAATTGAATGATGAGCCCCTATTCCTTGGAATGGAGACTCAAATTTGTGTGCCTATGGAAAGAGGCCTGGTCTTAGATTGATCTCCTTCAGAAGGACTACTGCATGAGAAAGAGTTGGAGACAGTCTCAGATCCTCAAGATGTTAGCAACTTTGATGAGCCCCTGGCCTATTTAAAAGAAGAGGATAATTGTCCCCTGACTAAGAATGATGACTTAACATGGCTATCCTGGATAGAAGACAACCATGAAGATAAAAAAGAAGCTATCAAGGAAAATACTACTGCCAGACTTTCAAGAGGCTGCCCCATAAGATACTTGGCCCAGAAGGAGTTTACCGAGGCTCCTCCATATGATCAATCAGAGGAAGGAAAACTCGGTCTCATTTTTATAGAGGCAAGTCTTAATCATTTGATAAACCTTTATGTGCCTCTAGTTCTTATAGTTACCCTTGTGTACTCAATGCAAAATATCCTGATGAGGAAGGGTAGCTATTTTTCACAACTAGTGAATGGTTTTGTTTGACCAGCTTCTGCACTGGTTAGTTTAGTTTTAGGTTAGGTTTCCCTTTTTCAACTTTTTAGAGTAGTTTCCTGCATTTCAAGAAGTGCACACGTACAAATTTTGGTTGCTGTCGAGGTTCTGTGTTCAGAATGACTCCATGCCCAATGGATATGTCAAGGCAACTGGTCTTTATGCTTAGCAGGCAAGCATCCCGCAGAAGTCGCCAAAATGTTGCCCAATTTTTCCTTGTGCAACTTTACTCTAAACCCCTAAAACCCCTGTAAAACCCTAAGGCCTTCACGTTTAAACGATGTAATAAACCCTAGGCCTTAGCTCTTATGTTTTGAGGTTACTTTTTCATGTCACTAAGAGCATGTGCTTATTTCTCAGTCGCATTATCGCTTAGTCCTCAGCGAATATTCCTGTTCTTCTCCTGACTTTGGGCTTTCCTTGTGTCGCGTAGTCTCTTAACATGTTGGAATATTCCCTCTATGTCTTCCAACTTAGTGTTTGTTCTTTGGTCGCGAGGTCACCAGATTTATGTCATAAGTCTTATGAAGATGGGACCCACCCTCAGTCGTGAAGTTGCATGAAGAACTCAGCAGTCAGTGAAACATCTTTTGACTTCACGATTTGCCTTGGGTCACCTTGTCTCCAGATCATGCCGAAGTCAGCAGTTAAGCAGGCCTTCATGTCCGGTGATCGATGAATTATCAAGGTGGTCAGGGAAAAGTGCTCAGACTTGGTGACTACTTCATGTCGCGTGATCGCTGGATCGGGTCACAGCTAGTAGTTAAGGGATGCAGTCAGTCACATAGTCTTCGGATCAAACAGCAGTTAAGGCTTATTTGTCAAGACTTTGCGACTAGCTGTCTGTGGTCCCCAGTCGCCTTGTCGCCAGAGCAGAATGGTGACTCAGTGTCCAGGTGCAAAAAAGTAGCCAGTAGCTGTGTGATAGATGGCATAAGATGGGTGGATGCGGGCCCTCAGTCGGGTAATCGCCAGATGAAGTAAATTGGTTCTCTCGACTTGGTGACTAAGTGTTTCTCTACTTCATGTCGCGGGATCGCAGGACAATCTAAGGGCATCCTCAGTTTTATAGTGACTTAACGGCAGCCATCCGATGCAGATTACAGATGATCCTACGATGGTCGCTAAGTCTGGTGATCAAAATTCCCTACGTGAAAAGTACTCCTGACTCAGCGATAAAGGGCAGTCGGGATGTCGCTAGAAAGGATTAAGGGACACATGCTAACTGTTTTGAAAGGTGAAAGGGCTCGGTACTTGGTTCTCCTGACTTGGCAACTGTGTAGTCATGTAGTCTCGAGATGGGGAGTTAGCATCTGGCGACTTAGAGACAAGCCATGGCGGTCATGAGAGGCAGTTAGGCGCATGGTTGCCAGAAAAATGATGAGTTAAGTGAAATGCCTCGCAACTTTGATATTTAACAGTCGCCTTGTCGCTAGATTTGGACTCAAGTTAAACATGAGTAAAAAGTGCCTTGCCGCCAAGTCTGGAGATTTAACTATGGTTAAGGTCATTTGCCCGCGACTTAGAGATTAACGATTAGTCGCGTTGTCATGTGACTTTAAATTTGAAATATGGCGGCAAGTTTGACACTGTGAAATGCTCGGCAGCCATGGTTCCTGTTTGCTCGTATTCTAGAATTGATCAGAGGGTTTCTAGTCATAGGAAATCATACATAGAGCAGTTTCCCAACCTTTGAATAGATTTGTTTCAATGTCGGTAAAAAGGAGGAGATTCAACGTGTTACAAAGCTGAGCAAAGTCATGACTGAGTTTCCAGAAGTGCTAAGAAGAAGGAAAAGAAGTCTTGGGCGATGACAAGGAGAACACTTGGCAATGCACTATTCATAGACAAGAGGGGCAGTTATTGCAGAGAAATATAGGTGAACAGGTGTGCACAACTTTCAGAGTAAACATAAATGCTACTAGCCGCCATCTAAAAAATCTGGTTACAGTTGTCAGATCGAGGAGGAGCATGAAAATATCCATGAATATCTGTTTGACTCAGTCATTCTCCACCGCTTCTTCTCTCTCTCCTATGATTTTAGGGTTAGGGTTTTCCAGGACCATCTGAAGCTTGTTGCATCCTAAGGGATTCCAAGATGGTCATAGCCCTATTTATAGCTGAAAAGTTGCAATTGCAAGGGTCAGTTCTTCTTCCTTTTGTTCTTGCTGTTTTGTAACTTTTCTGAGTTCTTAACAGAGACAAAGAGATTTTGTAACCCAAGAGTTCATTTTTATGCAGAAGGCATGATTTGTGACAATTTATTTGTCCTTGGTATATTTTTGTATGAGTCTGTAACTCATTATGAGAAGTAATATGCAGAGTTTCAATTCTTGGATCAATTTGTTGGATTGTGTCAACCTTGTCTCTTTTCTGCTTTTCTGTATGTGTCTTGATTGTTGATGGATTAACTGTGGCTGATTTTATTCCTCTTAATCAGTCCCTTCAGAGCATCTACTTGCAGAAGAGTATGTCTGCTTGCAGGTTGTAACTAGTGTTTTATTGTTTAAAGCTGTTAACTGTGAAGAAGTCTTTCCTTTTAACT
>MU227559.1:1593200-1609684 GCA_018584345.1 Thuja plicata | reverse complement strand
AAGCTGTTAACTGTGAAGAAGTCTTTCCTTTTAACTGGTTTACTCATGACCTTGTTATGAAATATTTATGCATGCCTATACAAGGGACTTGTGTTTTACTTACAATTCAGAGTTAGTTGACCCAGGGTTTATCCTGTGTGTGTTATATTTTCATGCCATTTTCGGTGTATCACCTAGTAGGTAGTTTGCGTTTAGTCATTTCCCTTTCATGCAATCCTTATATCCCTTTCCCTCAAAGGTTTACTTTACTGTAAAAGAAGCAAATTAAGGTGATTATCCAAGAGGAACCAGCCTAGAATCTAGAGGTCTCATCTCGGTTAGCATAAGGTCCCACAACCTTGAGATGATTCCCTTGTTATACTGGATTATCAAGACCAAGAGAGCTGGAGATCAGAGGCGCAAATCCAGTGTATAACAGGACTCTCCTTTTAGAAAATATTATTCAATAAAATATTCTCAAGAAGACCAAAAATAACACCTACTTGCAGTACATAGTGAAATGGAAAGGACTTCCAGATATTGATGCCACATGGATGCCTAAATCAGATATTATCAAGCATGGCTTCACTCTGGACTAACTCACCTCAAGTAGTAACTTGAGTTCTCTTTCACTAGGGGAGTATAGTGCAGGAGCCCCAACATCTTAAAATAATCTTCAACTTTTCCTACACATCTAGGACTTATTATTTTCAATAATGATCCATTTATAAGACCTAGTCCCAAGATTTGGTCTTTATGAACCACTTGGTCAACTATGGTCAAAGGATCCATAAATCTTGAATTTGAGTTATTTTTTTGGTGTAGGTGTTCCTTCAGTAGGATTTTTCCATTAGTGACCCCTAGGAAAGTGAACAACCAAATTTTGTTCAACTTGTGCAAAATATGCAAAAATGTAACATTTGCATAACAACTTTTGGTCGAGTTAAATTTTTTTTGAAATGTGGTTGTAAAAATTCCTCCCAATGGATTATTGTTTGAAATTATATTATAACCATTGGAGGAATTCCTCAAATATCCCTCACAAGCTAGTGGAGGATGAGGATGATGTATTTATGTAAACAATCAGTAAAATAGAACCATTTTCTTGCAAACAATCATTTATTTTGGATATGTATGGGCCCGTATGGAACTGAATAAGAAGAAAACCAATGAGTTATTGAAGTTCAGTGAATCATATTTATTTTTCTTTTTAATTGAGCCTTTGATCGATTGTAGAACTTATGATATTTTAATTACTGCAAAAACTATTTGAAACCCTAAGCACATAGGGTTTCCCTTAATAAATGGCTATTCCTCCTCATTCCACCATTAGATAAATATGAGGGTTAGTGAAATGAGGGGAATATGTATGTGTTCCAAGATTTAGAAGGCACTTTGTGGGTTGGTGGTTGAAAGAAAGAGTTTGAACTGATTCTTGGTCGACATCTCAATGTGGCGGCTAGTTAACAGTAAGAGAATTTGATGATCGAGGCATGTTGGGGTTGCATCAAGAAATAATATTGAGTATTTGGAGTAAATTTAGCATGAGGACCATATCTAAGTTAATGGTTAGTCTCTACACTCCATTCCATAGATACTTCTTTTATTAATTTGTCCTAATTTGGGGTAATTAGGCCTGTTAAGCTTATCACTATTTAGGAACTGTATGACCAAGTCATTATCTACCAAGTTGGGGGATATTTGTAAATTGATAAAGGGTATCTGAATATGCCTTTAGTTTTCCTACTTATTTGGGAAAGGAGTTAGTGGTAGTGCTTGGTAGATACTGTTTCTCAGTACATATTGTTGCTTGATACATATTTTTGCTAAGTACACACTGTTGCTTGATAGGTGTCAAGAAGTTGGGTACCTAAGAGGGAAGTACCATAAACAATATTCTTGTTTGAAATTCACTATTGGATTTGTGTCATGTTCATCTTTTATAGGGCCTAGAAAAATTGATCCAACCCCATTCCACAAAATCACATGGCCTTTGTATATCATCAAAATTTAGTGTACCCAAGTAGGGTTATTGGGATTGATTCTCCAAATCAACCCAAAATAGGAACTTGAATCATCAAGTTTGGTAATATATTGAAGTTGGAAGTTGTTTACAAGATTTTAGAGCCTGTAGTAAGGGATCTACTTGAAAGGTTGAGGGATCTAGTCCTTTAGGACACAACAAACCTATAGCCTCTGCTTCATCTTTTTTTAGCCTTGGTACCTCTTTTGTATACATCTTGATCTTTAGCTTTAAGTACCTTCAAACATTTCTCAAAAGAACCACAAAGCTTTGATACAAATTTATAGAATGATTCAGAATAATTGGGCGAGGGAGGGGGTGAATCAGTTATCCTAGGTCCAGATGTACCAATTGATCTTTCAAACACTTTAACCAACTCAAATCCACTCAATAATCCAATCGGTCTCTATAGCATATAATCAGTAATATAAACTTGCATTTCATTGTTGTAATGTAATCAACTTGCATAATATAAAACTATTAACAGTACAACACATCAAATAACATTCACACAAGTATGAAACTAGGATTTAACATGGAAACCCAATATGGGAAAAACCTCCAGTAACATACTACCAATTTTTCACTCTTTTGAAGTGAGGTTTGTGAGGAGCCAACCCTGTTAAAAGTTACAATAGACACCGTTAAATGTGACCCAGTTAAAGGATTTAATTACCCTATTAAAAGTGAGACTTGTTAGAGGGCTTAGACCATTCCTTTAGAATGTTACCTTGATTAAAGGATTTACAATATGACTGTTAGGTCAACCTTGTTTACAAGGAGTTTGCACTGATACAATGGTTAGAAAGTAGCAACTTAAAGTGATCTAAAACATACAACTCACTTTGCAAATACAGATCCACTTTCGCTCAAATGTTGATTCACCGGCTGGCCTTCATTTCCATTTCTATCACTCAGATCTACTTGGAAATCCATTAATAAATCACCACTGTGGAGTCTTGTACTGCTCTTCTCATCCTTCATTATCTTCTACTTAGATTTTCCAATAAACTGAATTAACCAATTATATACATAACCTCCAACTAGGTTAATCTTTTACCTCTCTGATGAGGTAGCTATATCTTTTGTCACTTAATCATCACCATATATCTTAGGGTTTGGTCAGATCCAATGAATCCTCCCAACATTTTTTTTCCATATACATTGTAGAATGCATCCTAAAACTCCTTAAATCCATACATAAAAGTGGTTAAACATATATTAAATTATCATTTAATTCTCCACAATGATCATCCTTATCTTAAATATACTTCACATATCCCAAGAAATCAACTATGTCAGCTGGGATCTCAAATCTCTCTCAAACTATCAAAATACTGACACTTAGTCATCACTATGTTCTTCCGCTCAGTCATTATTAGATAACTCGATAATTTATTAATTCTTGGTAAATATTGGTGCTTGGTCAATACTAAATTTTCTCGGCATGTATTGGCCCTCGGTCGACACTCGCATCACTCACCGCATACATAAGTTCTTTAATCTTATGCTCTATTACTCGGTCAAGATGAAACTTGTAGTCATCTAAAATTCACTTGATGTTAAAGATAAATAACATATTAGCTTACCAACATGCAATCCCATCAAGTACCCTTTGTAGTTTCAAATAACTCGACCATTTTACCAGGTCTTCTTTTTATCTCCTCTTTTCAAATCTTCTTCATCAATCAATTGATATGGCAGTTTACAAGATAGAAAATGTCTTACCAATTAAGGTTTGGCATCAATGGAAATATAACAATTGTTTCAATTGTAGCTTCCAACAGTCGCATTTCTAGAGAACCTACATTCTAAGGAGATTGCTAAAAGTTGTTAGTAGATGGCGAATACATTCTAATTATTTTTTATATATACTACACTAAGATAGTGAGTCTCCTCAGTAGGTCCTTTTTTGTATCTTAATATTAGATAGTGAGTGCTAGCATCAAGTCATTATATCTTTTTCTAAGATAGTGAATCTTGGTTAAAAGTATGGTAGTGAGCCTTAAAAACAAAATGTAATATTTGTTCATATTTATCTGCCACTGTGGTTTTTTACTCATTAGATTTTCTATATAAATCTAGCGATTTCTTGTGTATTGGTGTTGATTTATTTATCTTTTATTATTTTAGATTAAGGTTATGTGCTTTTTACTTAAAGTAGGAAATTAAGTTTTGATAGAGATGGGTTCACCACCCCCTTCTTAGTCTTCAAATATGTTCAACACTTGGTATAAAAATAGGATTCCTCTAAAGAAAGGTTAACAACTTGAGGAAAGTTTGGGATGGAAAAAGAATAAATCTCACAAGGCTCCAAAGTTTAATGGATCAAAATTAATTCTATGGAAAGTAAAAATGGAAGCACATATAACCTCATTAGGGTTTGGTGTTTCGAATTCAAACATGGATTATTATTTTTCTTTTTCTGTTCCTATTGATTTAACAAAAGTTAGATCATATGAAAATAATAAAAAACAAAGGAACACAATGTTGAGTGTGTTATTAGATATTTAACTCATAAACGTGATGCATTATAGTACTACTAAAGAGATTTTGGAAAAGCTTAACAATTTTTTATGAGTGCAATGTTAAAAAATAAAAATGAAGATGCAAAATTTCAAGTGCAAATTTTAAAATATGAAGATGTGAGAGAATGAACACTTTGTTAGCTCTATTCTCTAGGTAAATGAAGTTGTAAATGACATCAAAGGTATTTGTGGAGAATTGAAAGAAGATAAAAAAATTTAAAAGGTACTCAAAACTCTTCCTAAATGTTATAGTTATAAAGTAGCTATTATTAAGGAAAGTAAGGACTTGGATAATTATTCAATTGATCAACTAAATAGTGCTCTAATTATATTTGAGATGAGAGAATTTGATAAAGGTTCTCCTAAAATAGAAACAACATTTACGGTTAGTAATAAGGGGAAGATGATGATATTGATTATATTGATGTCTTTGATGAATTTGAAGAAAACTTTGTGACAAGGTGAAAGAAGGGTGCCTAAAAATAAAAAGGAAAGTTACCTTTCAAACATTTTAATTGTGGCAGAATTGGTCATTGTCCATCTTGTAGATTAGAAAATTATCATTAGAAAGTATGAAATAAAAAACACAACAAAAAATATGATTTCATACCAAAACTAACCTAATCCTTCCAACAAAGCTATTAAAATGAAATAAGGAAAATAAGAAATAACATCAAACCTAAATTTCAAGCATTACTTTGATGCACTTCACTATCTCTTCTTACTTGTCTCATATTATGTTGCTTTCAATATGACAAATGCACACAATTAAAAAATATATTATGCACTGATATGATGATAAAAAGAATGTCAAAGAGACATGGTTAGCAATTATGAGGAAATTGATAGCAATTTATAAATATCAAAGATTAAAAAGACAACCAAAAGTAAATTGGTTTCTGGGAAATCAATCGATTAGATTGCAAGACAAAACAGGAAAGTGAGTTAAAAATGGAAGATTAATGAGATAAAAAAGACAGAACAAAATATCAGGTAAAGAAGATAAATAGGGAATTAGTAAAACTGGATTTTGAAAAGGATGGAAATTTAATGATTTTTAAATATGCACTCATTTCTACAGAGAAAAAAAAAGTATGTACTCCTTTCTTCCTTTTTTGAAATTGAGAAAATAAGATGTTGCCAAAGTGATTAAGTTTGAAAATCAAGAAAAACAAATAAAGATATTTGTTTCCATTTTTGAAATTAGAAAGAAAGTAAGTTCATATTGTGTGTGTTATTTTGTATACATGTTAGCTACAACACAACACTTCAATAAGTCATTGTATTAGTTAAAAACAAGAGTTAGCAAGCATATCAATCACTAAAATTGACCTATTGCTTCCTATCTAGGAGTGTGAAAAATGCTATAATTGCCCTCAGATTATGCATTTATCAGTGACATATACAACCTAGAATGAAAGATTCAACTCAAACTAACCTACATGCTCAATAAATATACATTCTAAGCTCTAAAAATGAAGATTATAATAATGCACAATATGAAAGCTAATAATGCAATAAAGGTCTCTAATAATATGAACAACATAACAATGCTATTAACAATCCAAAATTAGGGGCCCATTGAGCGTAAAACTCATTCTATTTATAAAAGAAATTAGGAGTGAGAGGAGAGATAAGGCCATTAAATGCATGTGTAAGAGCCTTAATGAGGGATATCATTTATGAGGCGTGGTGAGGGTATAAGCATTAATTATGTATTTATGAGAGCATTAATGAAGCATGGTGAGGGGTGTAAGCCCAAGCTTGCGAAAGTGGACTTTGAGGAAGGGGAGCTTGAGAAAGTGGACTTTGAAGAATGAGTTGAATTCCAAAGAAAAATATTGGGAATGTGACATCATTAGGGAGTGGGTTAAGATGGGATTAAGATTAGAATTAGGCTTAGCATGAGTGAAGAGGTTGGGAGAGGTTAGGTTAGGGGTTAAAGGGAATATTAATGAAATAAATTATATAAATAATATATTCATCCAATAATAGGGGAAATTAATTATTTAAGCTTTTGGTTTCTTTTAATATTTAATCAGAACTATAGCCCATTAATTAAATCAATTAGGCTAGGGGGGTTTGATTTTTGCAAGTGATGAGGTGTAATTAGTATTTTATTTAATTCCTTTTAATTAATTACTTTAGCCATGTTTTTTATTTGTTTTGATAGAATTGAATTGATTTGATTTGATTGGCTAAGGCAATTAATGTAATTTAGTGATTAAATTACTTTGGAGATTAAATTTGATTTAAATGAATTATGCCAATAAATCAAAGAATTGTATTGACATAATTGGGGATATGATCACAGTTAGGAGAAATAGGGTCTATGGTCAGAGCAGACCAAATTAGGGTGGTTACATTTGCCCCTTTTTGAATAGATGTGTGAGTAGCACATTGATTCAAAGAAAGTTTTCAATGTTGACTTCAGAAAGTTTGAGAGTTTCACTCATGATCGAACAAAATGCCCGATGAGATCAGTCTTGTACTTTATTAAACTAAACTGATAGTATTGACTTTGAACTTGATTGAACAAAGGTCAATAAGTAAAGATCTTGAAGATACCAATTCTGAACTTGGCTGTCATCCAAAATTGATAATACCGACTTCGAACCTGACTGAACAAAGGTAAATACAAAGCTGCTTGGAGATTTTAATAAGAATCTAGGAAAAAGTAGACATGTGATATCCATCTTGTAAGAACCAAACCTTCAATTCAATAGTCCCGACTTAGTCAAGGAACTGTCATGCCTTTAGTTTTTTATTAATGAAGTCATTTTAATGTTGTTTTGAGCAAGAATTTGATTTATTTTAGTGTGATCATGGCCCGTCAAGAACGAAATTGAAGGAAAAAGAATAAAATCCCTCTGTTGAAATTATGTATCACTTGCATGGATCGGTTAGATCAAGAAAGAATCAAGTAGAAGAAGTGAAGAAACAGAGGTGTGTTAAGAGAAAACACATTGTTACCAAGTTAATCACATTAAAAAGTGAGTTTTGTGAGTCTGATAAAATGATGTCTAACCAAGATTTTTGATGAGTAATGTGCAATTTGTTGATATAGAACCTAGAAAACTGATTGCATAAATCTTACTAATCATTTTTGGAACATATGGAGCAATTCTGCATTTTTAGGAGTGGGCATAAAAATTTTATGACACTATGTAGAACAATGTCAGCGCATTCGATTTCATTCCTGATTGATCAGAAAGAGAACAAAATGAGTTGTAATTGGCTGGGAGGAGTTTTTGAGCTCCTAAATAGTGCAAAAAATCAAATATATAGGCAAAAAATATCTGATATATCTAAGATAGTTGTTCCTGATTTTGATATGTTCATGGATTCAATAAGTCATTGTATTAGTGAAAAACAATTATTAGCAAGCATATCAATCACTAAAATTGATCTATTTCTTCCTATCTAGGAGGAGTGTGAAAAATGCTATAATTGCCCTCAAATTATGCATTTATCAGTGACAGATACAACCTAGAATGAAAGATTCAACTGAAACTAACCTACATGCTCAAGAAATGTGCATTCTAAGCTCTAAAAATGAAGATTATAATAATGCAATAAAGGTCTCTAATAATATGAACAACATAACAATGCTTTCAACAATCCAAAATTAGGGGCCCATTGAGCTTAAAACTCATTCTATTTATAGAAGAAATTAGGAGTGAGAGGAGAGATAAGGCCATTACATGCATGTGTAAGAGCCTTAATGAGGGATATCATTTATGAGGCATGGTGAGGGTATAAGCATTAATAATGCATTTATGAGAGCATTAATGAAGCATGGTGAGGGGTGTAAGTCCAAGCTTGAGAAAGTGGACTTTGAGTAAGGGGAGCTTGAGAATGTGGACTTTGAGAAATGAGTTGAATTCCTAATCAAAAGATTAGGAATGTGACATCATTAGGGAGTGGGTTAAGATGGGATTAAGATTAGAATTAGGCTTAGCATGGGTGAAGAGGTTGGGATAGGTTAGCTTAGGGGTTAAAGAGAATATTAATGAAATAAATTATATAAATAATATATTCATCCAATAATAGGGGAAATTAATTATTTAAGCTTTTGGTTGCTTTTAATAATTATTCAAGACTATAGCCCATTAATTAAATCAATTAGGCTAGGGGGTTGGCTTTTTGCAAGTGATGAGGTGTAATTAGGATTTTTTTAAATTCCTTTAAATTAATTACTTTAGCCATGTTTTTCATTTGTTTGGATAGAATTGATTTGATTGGCTAAGGCAATTAATGTAATTTAGTGATTAAATCACTTAGGAGATTAAATTTGATTTAAATGAATTATGCCAACAAATCAAAGAATTGTATTGACATAATTGGGGGTATGATCACACTTAGGTAAAATAGGGTCTATGGTCAAAGCAGACCAAATTAAGGTGGTTACACATATTAAGTTGTTATTTTTAAAAAAAAGAATACATTTGTTTATATTCTCAAATTTGAGGAAAGATTTGAGGATTGATTTTTAAATAAATAATTTAAGAAATGATTTAATTAATGCATATGAAAATAATTAATTAAATAATTAAATTTATTCAATTATTTAGAAGACAAAAGTAATTATATTTAGGAATTAAATAAATTAGAGTTTATTTCATCCATATGTATTGAAGAGAAGATAATTAAGTGGAGAGAAAATCAAATAAGTAATTTAATAAAATAATAAATATTATTCAACTAGTGTTAACGAAAATGGATTAATTAAATAATAAAATTATTTTATTAATATTAAAAGATAATTAAATAATGAAATAATTAAAAAGTATTTAACTATGAGAAATGTGGGAAATGTTAATTCAAAAATATGAATTAGATAACGATACAAATTAAATAAATAATTAAGATTATTTAATTAATTAAGAGAAAAGCTATTGAAATTGTTGCTTGTAGGCGTGGACAACTTTAGGTGTCTATATTTTGCCCCTCTTTGAGACAACGTAATTCTAAGAGTTGTTTCAAAGATTTTTTTTTTGAAAAATGTCCCACTAGATCAAGGGATGGAGGTAAGATGCCCCCTCAAAAAATAAATTTTTTTTTGGAAATGAGGTTAATTGTTTGAAAAATGAATACAAGGACAAATGGAAGAAACATTCGATGGAAGAAAAGTTAGATGGAAGAAAAGTTAGATGGAAGAACAAATTAGTAGGAAAAATGAAAGAATAGTTAGTAATGACGATGTCTTGCTTTCGTAAATGCACTTTATCACTAGAGAACTTTATTTGATATGGGAAATGAATATGTCACACCATGGCATAGAAATCCAAGGTGATAATGTTATCTCTTTGTAAGAAAAAGATAAACATGTTGTAGACAAGGAATTTTTCCATCCATCCTAAAATGTTTGTATATTAAAGGTTGAGGTATGCTTGATACTCACAAAGTGAATGTGCTAACACAAACACCGTAGACATACTTGCCCCAAAAATTCATGAAAACACCCCACAAACATAAGAAAAAAAATGTACTATTTGTTGGAAAGATTGGATGTATTGTCCTTGATGTCAGCATGTATGTTAAATAGTTTTTCCAGATGAATAATATGTTAAAAGGTATGGTGAGGAACGATTATTGAGGTTGAGGAGTCCCACACCTCATGGGATGATATAGATGTTGTTTACTAGGTCCATGTCAAGTTTGAGGTGTTGATATGATGATTTGAGTAAGTTACGAGATCACAGATGGTGACTGGCTACTTTATTGTCTGCCAGTGTCATAGAGTTGTAGAGATTTGCTTCACACACGTACATAGGTTGAGATCTTTGGTTTCACATATGGGAATATGTTTAATACATTTTTATGCATTTTACATTCAAATATTAATTGATTTTGAAGGTCCACAAGGAGTTTTCAAGTGTTACAGAGGAAGATGACAATATTCTTGGGGATATAGCATAAAATACAAACAAATATATTAGCTGGGATGGATTAGATTGTTTGTTTGAACTTCATGATGCCTAAGTTTATTCTTGGATTATGTGCCTAAAGATTTGGTGGTCTGCATAGATCAAGGTGATGGTATTTGAAGGGAATTTCAAGTTGGTGATAAGTTTTCTTATGTTCTTAGTCAACTTCATCAGTAAAACATTTTATGGGTGATTGGTAAGATGTTTTGTGGAATATTTTTGATCTTGAAGTGGTTTTAAAGGATCTAAGATACATTTGGCATAAATTATTTGATCAGGATCATTTATTTTGGCATGGTAAAATAAAAATTTAAATTTAGGTTTTTGTTGAATTGTTCTTCATAAAAGGGTTGATAAATTAGGGAAAAGATTGTGGTTGTGCAAGAGAATAATTTAACGCGGACATTGGGGATTGCTTGTAAAGCAGTTGTGTAGATATAGTGAAGATTTAAATATTCATTTGAAGGAGTCAAAGATAATTTCAACAGAGATATGATTGTAATTTAATGGAACTAACCAAAGCATAATTAGATGCTACTATACAATTCAAAAATCATTAGATCATAGTCTGATTTGTGTTTGTAAGACAATGAGTTTTCCTTAGGGTTGGATCCTAAGGAAATTTGAGTAGTGAGCTCTAGGAATCATGCCTGAATGCATGTGCATTCCTCATTTGTAATAAGATTATACTTCTAACAAGGTATTAGTCTTATTGTGGGTTCAAGCCCAACTATGGTTTTCACCATAATTTGGGTTTCCATAATAAAATCTATGTTATGTGTTGTGGATGTTTTCTGATTTGTGCATACATGCTTGTTTATTTCTAAATTAGAGATAAGGGTTTTATGTATAAGGGTTTCACATTTTAAGGGTTTAGGGGTTTGAAAGAGTTAAAGGTTTTGGAGGAAATAATTACCCCTCGTCTCAGTTGCTTGTTGCCTTTTTTTTCCATAATTGGTATTAGAGCCAGATTCCTTGAAGGAAGTCCAACAACTTGAGGGAGATATGAAGTTAGAAGCATACAAGAAGGATAGTCCAAGGTTTTAAGTATACAACTACATTTTGTGGAAGATCCACATGATAGTTCATCTTAGATGCATTGATGAAAATTGTTGGAAGGTTATCAAGCAATCCTAAAATCCTTCTGCCAACCCTACTACCCCAGAAGAGATTATTGATGCGAAAGAAAATATTAGAGTAAAGGATGTTGGAATTATGATGAATTTTGGTAGGGAATTGATGAGTTAAAGTTTGTCATTGATGAAATCTTATTAATTTTATTAATTTTTGTGCATAGGTTTCCCTAACTGATTGATAGGATGAATAGGTGAAACATATATGCTAAGTGTTATGATCAGTGAGTAGGAAGATATAACATTTTTGAGTTTTGATTAGCGCTTGAGATGGTGCACATATTGGGAGATAAGTTTATTACCAAATTCTTATTATGATCAGGGAGTAAATATTTACAACCATGGTAGTTAACTCAATAGGTGTGTGAAAGTTAGTTTTTTGGTAATTTATCTATATGAATCATTTGAGTTACCAGTTGATACCTGATAATAAGATGGTTCAGGCAATTAAGTTAATGATGATATTTTGTATTAAATTTTGTTATTACATTTTTTGGTTGACATGTGAAGATTTATTAACATAAAAAATTTCATGAATTAAGTAAATTAAGGGATGACTTGTGGATTGTATCTAATGTTTAACCGAATTAAAACAACTATAAAAATGCATGCTAAATTAGATATTTAGGGTTTTTAATCATGTTTTTGGTGGTTGAGATCAGAGATGAAGATTGTGTGTTGTGTCAAGTGATCAGAGATTGGATTGGATCTTATTTGATTTCATTCCTCAAGGCTAATATAAGAGGTTATCAAGCATAAATCCCTTAACAAGGTGGTTCTGAACAATTTTTTTTTGTAAATCCTCTAACAAGGTGACTTCTGAGAAGGAGTTCAAAATCCTCTACCAAGTTAGATCTTATTGTACTTCTAAAAAGGTACTAGTACTCCTAATAGGGTGAACCCCTAACAGGGTATTGTAAGCTCTTAATCAAGAAACTCTTTTATTTGCAATGAAGAGATTGTGGGTGTCATCCCCACTATATTGTTTCCCTCTAAAAGGGTTTCCATGATAAAAAATTTGGTGTTATGCTTTATTATTTATCATTGATTGAATTACTTTAATTCTATTGCATAGTTATAGTTACCTATTTGATTTTGAGGAAGATACTTAAGAGCATAATTAGATCTGTGGTTGAATTCTTATATGTTATATTTTCACTGATTCACCCCCACCTCTTAGTGCTTCTATATATTAACAATTGGAAGTAGAGTCGAGCTCCCTGAAGAATTCTAATAGCTTGGGAGAGATCCTTAAGGGAGATATGGATTTTTATAGAAGAAAACTTCCTGAGGCTAAGGACATGATTCAGAAACTTAAAAACCATTTGAAGATCTCTAAGGGTAAGATACATGATCTTCTTGAGAAGTTGACTAAAATCCAAGATCTTATTGAACAACTTTATGATAAAAGTAGATCTGATTAATTTGTAGTTGAAGTTGTAACTTTTGAGGATGAGAAACTTGCCAAGGATAGAAAGGACATGCACAAGATGCTTAACAAGTTGAAGTGGGAAAAGAAAAAGATGAAAAAGGAGTTGGAAACCTTGTCATTAAGAATGGGTGAAGAGTTAGAAGCAGGGAGAGATGAAAAAAAAGATAATAAAGTTTCTGATGATGCCCTAAAATCCAAAGATGAGACCATAACAAATAAGATGGATGAAATTTTTAGGTTTGAGAAATAAATTTCTACATTGAGGGAACATCTACATGATACTAATAAATAAAATATTAATGTGATAGATGAGAATGAACATCTGAGAGATGAGAATGCAAAAATGAAAGAAGAGTTGGAAAATACTAATGTCTTGTTGAATAAGTTGAACAAGAGTTCTGCTAAACTTGATGAACAACTCTCAAAACAAATGAGACATGTTGAAAGACAAGGAATAACTTTCTCCAAATTTGAAGTTGGTGAGTCATCGGGTACTAAGGAAACTTATGAAGAAGAGAAGACTATACCCAAGGTGAAAAAAAAAAAACCTGGTAAGAGGAATTATAGACCAGTTCATTTAAATTTTCAAAAGGAAGGATATAGTGCTAATGTGTGTTGGTCTAAACCTCATCCATGTGCTCCTATTTTTGCAAATTCTTTTGAAAGATCGATTGGTTAAAATGCTAGATTGAATTCTTTTAAATGTAATTATTATTACCGTAAAAAGTATGGTCATAAGGACAATGAGTGCAGAGATAGAATCAACAATGTAAGGCTATTTGTGAATTGGAGAATTCCTTACCAAAAGGAGAAATAATTCAATGTTACATGTTCTGTTTGTCACAAATTTGGACATACAACAATGACGTGGAAGATGAGAACCAGTAGAGGCAATGATGGACCATGGATGCAAACTGGTATGACATGTTTCAACTACAATAATATTGGACATCTTGCTAGGTATTGAAGAGAAATAAGAATAACACAGGACATCAACCGGTGAGTAGGTGTGACAATAATAAAGGCAAGAAGATTACAGATGTTGAAGAAATTAAGAATCAGATGAAGGATACATGGGTAAAGAAAGGATTTTTAAATTCTTCTGAATTAATAGAGAACTCCACTACATTGGGTAATGTGGAGACTTCATCTTTTGAAAATGTCAAAACAATTGTCTTTGGGAGACCAAAAAAATTAAGATCTATAACCTATCTCCTAAGTTTGTATGCATGGTAAGATGTATTAGCATATTTAGACGCCTAATGATGTATGGAGAGGTAAATTGTATTTCATAAGATTCTGTGCGACCACATAATGTTTTTGATTATGACATAGTGACTTTTATGTTTCTAACTGTTGTGATCGATTGAGGTTACTCTTTGACCGTTTGCATTCATTACATGTGATTGTTTCATTATAAAGGAAAAAGTGTAGTTCATCAATCACTTTACACTCTAAAAGCCAAGAAGTGCACTTGCAAGCATAAGAAAAGTTATTTCTAAGTGTTAAAGTAGTGATTCTAGATTGGAGATTGTATTTTCATGATTAAAGTGAAGCAGTGTGTGAATAACCATAGTAACAAACTAAAGCAGTATCTATGTGTTGCAAAGGTTCTATTGTGAAGGATCATTGTTAGCATCATGGACACACTTGTGTTAGTTGAGATTACTGATGATCCAAGACCTATTTTCAAGTTACATCCTTTGAAGACAACAAATAAATGATCTCGTTGGTGCCCTATCTTTGATACCACATGGTGTAATGTTAAAATAAGATGTGAGATTCTTTATTCATTTCAAAATTTAAGATCTTGGATATAGTGCTAAATTTGATTTTTTTTCTAGATTATTTGATGGATCTAATTTGAAGGACGAGCACAAGCATTTGACTAATAAGGGTTGTGCATATATTGTTGACTTGCCTGATGATTTTGATATTGAGTTGATTAGATATGTTCTGAATCAAGTGCATGATAAATTTCTATGGCTGGACAGATTGCACAAGATTACCATGGAAATTATCAAAGCAATGACTGGATTATGTGCGACTGATGGTGTACCTATTTAAAGAACTATTATAGATGGAAGGGTCGCTCATCTTACTTGTTGGCATAATGGAAAGGTGTGTAATGAGAGGGGAGGGGTGAATCGGTGCCCTTAAAAACTTTTAATCAATTCTTTGTGACCATTATTCTGTATTAACCAACTGAGTAGATTGCATACACCAAACATATAGTATCACTTGTAAAATGTAAATTCATGTAAAGTAAACAATACACATACATGAAATTAAGTACTAATGCGACTAGAATTTTGGTATCACAGCAAAACTCTGTTAGAAGGTAAAAACTGCGGTGGGGATGAGACCCACAAAACTTCACTACTTTCGTAAATAAAGTATCATATTAAAGCTTACAAAGAATGATCACTTCTTATGATCTCACCCTGTTAGGAGTAACAATAACATTGATTAGATCTACCTTGTATGAGGAATTAGGAACACAAATTATGTGTGCACTCAGTTAAAAGATTTATAAAAAGATGGTTAACTCTACTCTATTAAGATATTTTGGGGTCTATTACAATTTTTAGAGAGTAACAAAAATTTGATCTGAAACATATACAATCTCAATATTTTTGATACAGATCCATTCAGTACATGTAAAAAATATCACCTCTATGTGAATGATAATACCTTCTGCTCTATTCTGCTAGGTAGCCTTGCTTCTATTCTAAAAATTGATTAGTGCAATGTAGTCTCTATCCTTAAAATCCCTTGTCTGATCTCTGATGTCTATAGTATAGTGGCTACTTGATCATTGCAAGATCAACATACATTATGAAATTGAAATCTATACATTTATATATCAAAATTTATGAGCTAATAAAGGCTTTACAATTACATCCCTAATCTAAGATCAATGGTGTACATAATTTACCTTGGTTATATAAATATAGGAGATATAAACAATTAATGTTGTGAATCTATAATTAATGTTCTCCTCAATCTTTGTAAACCGTTATCTAGGTCAGAAAAAAAGTGGTCACATAGAATGATGCGCCATAACAAAATTTTATGTGGTCTCTGGTCCACTTTGTTAATACTATCTCTTGGTGCTCAGTGTAGTTTGTGTATCTGGGTTATATTGTTGTTTGGTTATACTATGTATCTCTATGTTGTCTACTACTCGGTAAAGTATGTCTGCTTGAGTATCACTACACTCGATTAACTCTGGGTGTGATCAGTGCTCTTGGTTCACTCTGTACTCTGGTGACTATATTGAATGTCATGTTTGTGACTCTATTACCGATTGTCCATAATGTGTGCTTTAATACTACTGACAACTTCAATGCTTAATTAGAGTAACATTCTCCCCCTTTGGCATTAGTATCAAAAATTTATTACTATACATACTATACATGATGACTCCCCCTTTGTACATGCTCAATATATATATAT
>MU227559.1:1512547-1547551 GCA_018584345.1 Thuja plicata | reverse complement strand
CAAATCCTTCATACTAGGACAGTATTGGTCACTGATTTAGAGCATATTCTGAGGGCTAGATATGCAACTGATTACACTCTTTCTAGTTAGAAGGCAATAGGCCGATATTAGTGGTTTTACATGTTTTAACTAACCTTTCAATCTAATGCAATGACCTATTGAGTGTTTGTGTCATTTTCAACAGGTACCCATTTACACACACACATCAATCACCTTATGATTGTACTATTTTTGAAGTGATTTATGATAAGCCTTAATATGCTCCAAAGCATTTATTCATTGTTCATCCAACATCTCTAATTCTTGTAATCGTTGTTCCCGAAAGGTATATTTATCAATTATCCTATGGAATGAAACACGTAAAGAAGGTATTTCTAATTCTAATGGCATAATAGCATCAGTACCATAAACAAGATTATAAGGAGAAGTACCCATGGAAGTGCGAACAATAGTCCTATAAGCCCATAAAGCATAAGTAAGTTGAGTATGCAAATCTTTAGCATGCTTATTGACTATTTTCCTTAGGATTTGTTCAATAACTTTGTTCTATGCTTCAGCTTGATCATTAGATTGAGGATACTATGGAGTAGAAACTTTGTGTTGTATACGATATTTCTCAAAGAATTTTGTGACTTCTTTAATTTTGAAAGAAGTACCATTATCCAAAACTATCATTGAAGGAATACCAAATCATGCTATAATATGATTAAGAATAAAATCAAAAATAACATTCACAGTAGTAGAGCGGAGAGGAATAGCTTCTACCCACTATGTAAAGTAATTTGTAGCTATGAGAATGTATGTATGCCCTTGAGAAGAAGCTATTGAAATTTTTCCTATAAGATCAAATCCCCAAATGCTAAAAGGCCATGGTGCAACTTGATTACAAAGTTCAAGAGCATGAATTAAATTACCATGTTGCTAACACTGAGGACACTTCTAAACAAATGTAAAGGAATTTTGTTACATTGTTTACCAATAATATCCAATTCCAAGAAGTTTATTAACTAAAAATTTTCCACCAAAATGTCCTCCACAAGAACCAGAATGAGCTTCTGCAAAAGCTATCAGGACTTCGGTTCTACCAAGACATAATAATAGCAAACCATTATAAGAACGTTTGTAAAGGGTATCGCCCAAAATGATATATCGTGTTGCAAGCTTCCTAATACGGTTACGCATGTTCCTTATTGTCGATTTAGGAAATGTTTTGTCTTTCAAAAAATGAAAGATATGCAAATACCATTCGTCCAAATCCAAGTTACAATAATCAACATTAACCTTATTATAAATTGTAGGTTGTTTAAGAGTGTGTATAGTAAATTGGAAGTCTTCAGCATTATTCTTGAGACACACCAAGGAAGCTGCACTCGCCATGGTGTCTGCATGTCGATTATCTTTCCTAGGTAAATTTTGAATCGTGTAAGAAGAAAATTGTGAAAGGATATTAAGAGAAAATTCTTTATATTGTGACATTTTATCATTCTTAGGCTGATAACCCCCTTTGATTTGTTCAACAATCAATTACGAATCCCCGTATATTTCCAAGTTTTTAATATGAAGGGATGAAGCTGCCTGTAAGCCAGCTATAAGAGCTTCATATTTCGCAATATTATTAGTACAAGGAAAGGTCAATTTATATGACATAGGGATTGGTTTCTTTGTAGGAGGGACCAAGATGATGCCTATACTATAACCTGTCTTACAACTAGAACTATCTCCCAAACATCTTTCTTAGTAGCTAAAATATTCTCACTAGGGAATTCTATCGAGGCAATGTTTGTATGAGAATGAGGACAAGGAGCTTCAGCTAGATAATCAATTAAATATTGTCCTTTAATTTACATTTGAAGAATGAAATTAAGATCAAATTCTATAATTAATATCACCCATTTAGCCAGACGACCAGAGAGATCAGTTTTTGAGAAAAGGTGTTTGAGAGGATCAAATTTAACAATCACATTAACCTCAACATTCAATAGATAATCGCTGTGTTTTTTACAAGCATAAACTAAAGCCAAGCATTGTCTTTCTAAATCGGTATATCTTGTTTCATATTCAAGTAAAGTCTAAATGATGTAGTATACTGGTCTTCCCTTACCTTCGTTATCATGTTGAGCCAACAATGCACTCACAACATGGGAGGTGGCAGAAGTATATAGATAGAAGCATTTATTGAATTGAGAAGGTTGCAAAATAGGAGGATTAGAAAGATACTCCTTAAATTGCTCAAATGATTGTTTACATTCATGGTTCCAAGAAAAAGTGGTATCTTTTCTAAGCAAGGAGGTGAAAGCAACAGTTCTATCCGCTAAGTTAGAAACAAAGCGATGAGTAGATTGTATTTTTCCTGGTAAACTACGTAATTCAGAAATATTGTTAGAAGGCATGGTAGCGATAGCATCAATCTTATCGGTATCAACCTCTATGCCTCACTTAGAGATTATAAATCCTAATAATTTACCAGAATCAAGTCCAAAAGAACATTTCTTAGGATTTAATCTCATATTATAACTCCTAATCCTTTCAAATATTTATCTTAAAATAAATACATGGTCCTTTCTTGGTATAGATTTTGCCAAGATGTCATCTACATAATCTTCTAGAATCTTATGGATGCAATCATGGAAAATCAAGGTCATAGCACGTTGATAGGTTTCTCCCACATTTCTTAATCCAAAAGGAATTATGACCCAACATAATGTTCCTGAAGGTGTGATAAATGTGGTTTTAAGTTGATCTTCAATAGGAATAAATATCTGATTATAACCTAAAAATACATCCATAAAAGATAATAAAGCATGACCCGCTATCAAATCCACAATCATATCGATATTGGGTAAGGGAAAATCATCTTTTAAGGATGCTTTATTTAAATCTTGAAAATCAGTGCACATCCTTATATTATTTTCTCCTTTAGAAACAACCATAATATTAGAAATCCATTTAGAATAATCGATAGAACGGATGAACCCAGCACCTAATAAATTTTCAATTTTGGTTTTAACTAACAAAGCAATGCCCAGATTCATCTTTTGGATTCTTTGTTTCACAGGTTTGACATTAGGTTTAAGAACAATATTGTGAGTAACAATCTTAGGATCGATACCCAACATATCCATATATGTCCAAGAAAATACATCCTTATATTCAAGCAAAAGGGAAACCAATTGATCGTGTTCATCTTGGTTCAAACATTTTCCCACTTTGATTATTTTTTTAGAGTCCTTCTCATCCATTTTAACTTTTGTAGTCTCAGTTATTAATAAATTATTTTGTATAGGAGAATCCATTGGTAAAGGAGAATTATTGTGTTCATCACATTCTCCAAAATAGGCTTCATTATTCAAACAATAAGGCTTTCTTCTTTTATGATGAAATATAGGTAAATCTTCATAAGCTCCTAAAATATCAGCTAGGGATTCATCCTCAAGCAAAATATCCAAACTAGGTTTTTGATCCATGTCAAGGAGAAGTGGATTAACCAATTTTAAGTGTCCACCACAGATATGATTAACATTAAGAGGAAAAGTTGATAGTTTCTTATAAGGATTGAATCCTAGCCCATAAGTATAATCATAAACTTCATTGTCCAAGGGCACTTGTATACCTTGCTCATATTTTCCACATCCTTTCCCATTGAATCCCGATTTTCTAAGTAAATGATAACCAGATCCATATCTATCGGCCATATCAGATTGAGTTAAAGGAGCGGAATATGTCACAATATCATAACAATCTGGTTTTATTGTCTCACTTTTTTTTTCAAGGGAAGCAGCAACAAAGTTACTTTTTAATTCCCAGAAAGTGGAGAAGGAATAAAGACTTTTTTTTCAAACCCATTTTGTTCCTTCATGAACTCTAAATCAGAGACTTTGTATTCTCCCATAAAAGAAGGATTAAAATCCAATGTTCCCCAATCATCTTCAGTTAAAGAAGAGGATGGAGCTTCAACTTGTTTAACTTCAGGAGGTTTCTCAGGTTCCTTACTTGGTTGTATGGGTTTAGAGATCTTAGCATATTCTACATTCAAGCAAGGATTTGGTAAATTATCCGCATGTAATGTATACATCAGATTTTTATAAATGAACCTAACCTTATAATGTAGAGTAGAAGGAATCCCATGCATAGTATGTAACCAAGGGATTCCTAAAAAAAGGTTATAATTGAGAGGTCCAGGCATGACATGAATAGGTGTATGAAGAAGGACTGGACCAACCTTGATAGGTGGCATAATAATAACCAAAGTTTTCTTTGCAATGTTATCAAATACATGAATAGGGATATTATCCATTTGAATGGTTGTAAGATCATCTTTAATAGCCTTGATCATATCCATGCTACAAACATTAAGCCCAGATCTATTGTCAATTAATGTTATATGAATGATACTCTGATTAATAGACACAACAACCATAAGAGCATCATATTGATTTTGTACCTCAATAGATGGTAAATCATCATCAGTGAACACAATAGGAGGTACAAAAGGCATAGTATGCATGTACTCCAAGAATGAATTAATGTTCTCTTGATTAGGAGGCAGAGCCTCAAGAGTAGATAAGGCTTTTTTTAATGCCTCATGATATGTAAGAGAAGTTTGAAGTAATTCCCATCAAGATGTCTTGGCTGGAGTAGTGCGCAATTGCTTTACTAAGTCATACTCCTTCAAGGAAGAAGATAACCTAGGTTCTTGAGGAAGCACGGGTTGAGAAGGAGGTAAAGAGGCTGGAATAGTAGGTTGAGGATTATTCCATGTACGATAAGCATGTGAAATGAAATCTATGTTATCAAAGAAATCTAAAGGATCTGTAGGTTTACCCTTAATAGTTATTTGAGGACATTCTAAATTACCATCATCAAAGGTTTAGGAAATAAAATTCTAGATGCCTCAATGTTGAAAATAGTGGAACATGATGGTAACCGTGCACACATCCTATGGTAAAGGTCAATTGGAGATGTTGTGGAGGAGGATGAAATAGGAATAGGATCCATGGAGATCTTATTTGAATCATTTTCATTCTCACTTCCATGTACCTCATTAAGGGATCTATTCTCTTGTACAATAAAATCTTCATCAAAGTATTCAAAACAAGAATCATACATATTGAACACACAATAAAATTACAAGCATGTAAATGGTATTGTGTTTTTAAAGAAATTTTATATTTTTTAATGTATTTTTGGAATATAAATGCAAGAGCATAAAAGAAAACCTACTTCTATATGCATGCAAGATCTTAATATGAAATGTAAATCTTACACCAAAGAGAAAGAGTTGTCTATCGCGGGTTCACCAAAATGTAAAGAAGAAAATGTGGATGGTCTCCTAGATAGAGTTTGCACAATAGATATTCATATAAAAGAGACCAATGCCCTAATTTAACCCTTTACATTTAATTTTTGTTTTGTATATTTGATAATGGATATAGACTTGATATTGAAAGAAAAGATTAATGGAGTAAAATACCTATCTCACATCATAGCAGATTTGAAAATGCCATTTTCTGAAGCCTGTGTGGAGTTTCTAGAAAATCTAAGACCGGATCTGGAATGGAAACTCAAAGACAAACAAAACCCAAAAATCTTTTTATGTTCTCACATAGTTCTGATTTGCACCCTCAAGTCAATGTCACCATTGGCCAGAATTTCTGATTGTGCCCTAGGGAAAAATTGACCTAAAAAGTCTCAGATTGAAATTTTGTTTTCGGATCCCAGAAGTTTGTTGAAAAGGGTATCTAGTTCTATACTCTATTGCACTATTATCAAACCTATAACTCCCAAAACCACCTGCAAACATTTGAAAAAGAGGGGTTTTGGGGTCGCTATATAGGGTTTTGCCTTAGTCAAACCCCCATTTTGGTGATCTCCACCTCCATGAATAGCCGAATATAGTAGAATGTATGTGTGTGTGTTACTCTTGGAAAGAGCTTTAAATGTGTGATGTCAAGATCTAATCCTCTAGATTAAAAATACTAACATGAATTGAAAATGAGAAAGAAATGCATAGATTTGAATGTGATAAAGAAAGAATACCAAGCCCCAAGGCTAAAGTATTCCTACCAAACTCGCAATCCGTAATTGCTACCCCATGATAATATATTTTGAATTCTTAAAGGTTGAAAATGGTGAATCCAAGAAGAAGGAAAGAAGGAAGATGTCTCTCTTGCTCCAAAGAAGATCCACAATGGCTTGTCTACAAAAGTGCTTGAATGTATTAATGCATCATCATGTATTGTCCTTCTATATCAATCTCTTGCTTTCTTGCCTCATCATCATACCAAAATCATAATTGAATCATATCATCTTATGATTCTTTTCCATCATTTCGTGTTATGTCCCCTTTAAATGAAGGCCAAAGAGAGTGTTTATATAGAGATCTCAATATAGACCTCCTAGGGTAGTGCAAGGGACCCAAATTCAAATTTCACCTTGAATTATGGTCCAATTACAATCACCAACCAAGGAGGGGATGTATTAATCCAGATATCAGGGAAAATACTTCACATCTAGACTCGGGGACCTAATTTAAGTTTTAGAACCCCGATAGGCTCCAGATTTGAAAGTGGGGACCATCACCTAATAGAGGTCAAGTTTGACCTCGGCCTTGACCTAGGTCAAGGATGATATTGACCTTGACCTAGGTCAAGGTTGACCTCAACCCTAACCTAGGTCAAGGTTAACCTCAACCCTGACCTAGGTCAGGATTGACCTCAACCCTGAACTGAGGTTTCAGGATAGTCACCTTGGGAAACCTATAGGATTCCTAGGTCAACCAAGGACTCAGGGAGGTGAGAAAACACACCAAGATGTTATATAGAGGCACAAAGGCCAAAGAGTAAGAGTGATGAAGATTTAGGAGAGCCAATACATAGGTTCTACCCAAAAAGATGGAGTCATAGAAAGGGAGATTAAGGAGGACTCAAAGGACCCTAATTTCACCTTGAAATGTAGAATCAAGTGTGGTAAATGACAGTGTTAAACCTACCAAAATGGAAGTGATTCCATTTTAAGATGATACACTACTGTATTATCTACATTTTTTGTATCACCTTCACCTTTTTCTTGTACATCAATGGTAGCTTTCAGTGCATCACCTTGGATTGATGCACCACTATGCTTAGTCTATGTACCATGAGTATCACCCTTATCTTCATTTGTGAGAATGAAGTTCTCATGCATTTTATTATGTGCTTCACTTTCAATTTCAATTTCTTGTACCAAAATAGGTAACTAACTTGGTACATTTTCTTGGGCGACCTCTGATGTTTCTTGTTCATTCATGGTCTCGGTTGCTCCAACTATCTCATCTTCCTTAGCTTTATCATTAGGATCACCTTCAGTGATGTCATTTATTATGATCTGTGGGTGACTCATATTATTCAATATTTGAGGAATTCCTTCTAATACATTATCAACATCTGCATCATCAACATCTATTGGTTTTGTGCTCTGTCGATCTCGCTCAGTATCAACTTTGGATGCAATATATTTTGCTTCCTTGGTTTCCTTTGTTTCCTTGGGTGGATTTAGTACATCTGATAGGGAGCTTCCTCTCCTAGAGCAATTTTTCTCTCTCTTAGACCTTCTCTTGGTCTTCCTTAGGGTCTTATTCACTACCCTAACTATAGGATACTAACTTGATCCAGTACCACACTAGGAGCTCTCCACCAAGTTCAATCCTTCGCTAAAACCCTTCACCATAGCTTCACACTTTCATGGCTTTCTTTGGTCATCCATCCTTCCAACTAAATATCATAATTGTGAGTTGGATTCATGACTTATTTCTAGTCTCTTTCAACACTTCTTGATCCAATCTTGAGGATCTTTTATATAATTTCCAATCGGATGCAATATTTTAGTCTTCTAGGCCTTGTAGCCTTTTTAGGCCTATTAGCCCTCCTAAGCACTGAAATGATGGATTTTCTCCAAAAATCCCTTAACACCCCTAGAATCAATTTAAATATTCCTTGTGGTTTTTTCCTAACCTTAGATATTTTCTAGGCTCTAACTTCCCACCTTTTTTGTACAATGGACTTTCACCAAACCCCTAAAATTGAGGGTTTTTAGGGTATGAATACTGGTATGGTTTCTTTACTTTCTTCAACTAACCTAATGAGCACCTTTGAACTTCTCCTCCCATCAGCATGTCTATATTACATTCCGCTACACTCCTCTATCCTTTATTGGCACATACCAATCACCAAGAAATCACCATTGCTACTGTACTGTTCAGTTTCCCTAACCAGAGTAACCAGTACTCATGTAGGGCCTGAATGTTCTCTTGCCTTCCCTACACACACACACTCCACACACTATATATAAATTTTATATACAAGGCCTTAATTTATTCCAAGTTCTCATGGGGTTTTGGACCACAGTAACTTCAAGTAAAACCCATATCTACATGACTAGTCCAAAATTGTACAGAGAACCAGTCAAACACAAAGAATTTACAAAATGTTAACTAATATGAACAAATGATCAAAAAAATTCCATAGTGACTAACTAAATTACATAAGGAACACTATCAATGCATTAATTCAATCCATCTAATCAATTAAAGTACTAGATGATGGCTCTGTCTGCAAATTACAGTGCTAATTGCTCCTTCACAACATACAATCTATACAAAATGAAATCTAACTAAAATTTTAGGGTTTAAGTCACCTTATATACTCCATTCCCACATGTCTAGACCCTCATGTTGGTATTTTTGCATCATAAAATCTGATTCCAAAAAACTAGGAAATGTTGTCATGGCAACTTTGCAAAGTTGCAAAAGTTGTCATGACAACTTTGACAACTTTTGTCAAAATGAACTTCTTTCAACTTATATGGCCATTTGGTTTCAAAACTTACCAAATGGCCGTAAAACACCTAAATACATTAATAACTTGAAATTTTTTCTATTTTGGAGTTTTGGTCAACCCTTTGACCTTTTGGTTGACTTCTAAGGGTATAGACCCCTAGGTGCAACTTGACTCTATAACTTGCAAACCCTAAACACTACCAACCCTAAATAAACCTTAAACACACTTGGGAGGTTATAACATATTTCTTACTCATATATGGTTGGCAAAACCAACCTACAAGCTAAAATGACTAACAAGATCTTTCAAAGACCTTAGGGTGCTCCTGCACCGAGATCTTTCCAAATTGGGGTGCTCTCATCATCCACTTCCTTCATGTTCCCTTGAAGGATATTCAATGTCCATGATTTATTGGGAATCTTCTTGGCATATTTTTCATTATCTAATTTATTTATTCCACTATACATTCAGCTTTTAGTAGAGTGAGAGCTACCTCTCTCATCTATTTATTGGTATTAAGTTCATATGACCATCTAGATGATATCTTATCATATAATTCTTGGGTAATGTAAGTAGAAAACTCAATAGGAATTCATTTCAAATTTATCATCATACCTATGATACATTCTTCTAGTTTGTTCTTATTCTTGGTGTTAAGATCTACATAGACATGTATCTTAGGATGTGACAATCCTTCGGTTGTCCAAATGGCTTCTGAAACTTCATCAATATTCTTCAGTGCCTTACTCTGTACAACCTTGAATTGTCCAAGATTGTCATCAGAATCATCCTTGTCATCCTTGTTCCTTACATATCTCTTCCTTTGTCTCGGTACATGATTCTCGGTAGTACCCTTCTATTTTCTATCTTGGTATGTTAACTTTGGTGAGGGCCTTGTTATTTTTGCAACACCTTTCTTCAAAGGTGGTGAATCTACAGTCACTGATTGTGATCTGGTCTATGGTGGAGACTCAGTCATTATGCTTTTGCCCCTTTTTTATTTAGGTGCCTTATCTTGTGTTTCATCTAATTCAGTGGCATCAACATCATGTTCAGGTTCACCATCTTGACTGACTGAAGTCTGCTCCTCAGTTTCATCTATAAATTTGTCTAAATTTTCATTTTTAATTGCAAATTTTCTCTTCAAAGTCTTCACAATTTTTGTCTTTTTCTTGCCCATCTTTTGAACTTGTAGACCAATAGTGATTCGGGTCTGGGATTTATAAAATGTGCCAACTCTCATGGAATATTTATCAACAGGATCATTCAATAATTTTTCAATATCTTCAGAGGAAATATCAATATCTAATTCATAATCTAATAGAGGTAGCCATGTTTTCCTTGTTTGTGCTTCCTTGATTAGAGTTGTATCGGTGTCAACCACAAAACATATCTCATCTTTGTATTTTTTTCACTAATTGCATAGGTATTCTGGATCTCTTTTCCATTTTTATTTGAACTTAGAAAAATATTCATTCTTAACAAGTTCAAAGTTCTTCCCTAGAATTCCAATGAAGTCATTGATTTGCATTGTAATTGGTCAGTTTGACTTCCAATTTACTTTAGCGATGGATTGAAAGAAGTTTGGCATGTAGAAGAATGTGAATAGTAGTAGGGAACCAAACTTACATGTATTTGATCTTGCTGATCTAATGGTCTTCATGTTTTATTCAAATTTTCCTTTGTAATAGCTCAGCTAGGTCATATTGTACTCCTTTCTTTACAATTTTGTATGCTATGTCAATAGCTCCGCAAGCAATATTGTTCCATCTTCTGGATGGGAATATCTTGTAGCCAATCAAATAAGCTTCGAATCTCAATTCAGGATCATTGATTTAGTTGATCTTCAAACCTCTACCATCCCATTCGGCTCCTGTTAAATTTTCTATGTCAGTTCTCAGAGGGTGCCTTAGGGCTTTGGCTTTATCACATATGGATACCCTATCACAAAATGAATAACATCCTTTTCTATCTTCTTGGGCTCATCCATCCATAGCTTTTCATCATGTACACATCTCAGAACAATGTGGATCTACTCAGTCTTGAATACATTCAAGAAATCTAGGGCATTGGTTAACCCTTTAACCTACCAATGTTTATGATCTTATTTAAATTTCCCATTTGTGCATAGTGATTGATAAGTGGATATAAGTTGAAAATCCCCAATTTCACCTATTTTGTAGTGAATGTAGGCATGCACATCTTGGACTAACAAGACCCTAGGCATGATAAATGAAAACACACCTTTGTCGCCTAGTTGGGTTGTAACCTGTGGATGGATCTTATAGTTGGGCTCTTTGCAAGTGGAGTTCTTCACTAAAACAATCTTTTTATCCTTCTAGTTTAGGGCTTGCACAAATGATGTTCGAATAACTTGGTAGTAGCAGAATGTGCAATGAATAACCTCTTTATGCTTGAAATATGTTTGAATCTCTATAGAATGCTTGAAAATGCTCTACTGCAACTTTTCTCTCTTTATCTGTTCTACTCTATGATCACGGTGTGAACAAATGAGTTCACATTGATCAAATTTATAGAAAATGACTTAGGGAATTGCAATAAATGCTCTTCACCAACTACTTAGTGAACAAACATTATGCTCAGTTAACACTGACAATACTTCAGCACGGTGAATGTAACAAATGCTCAGTTGCCATAACAACTAGGTTGTCTCTTCACATATTTACCAACTGATAGTTCTAACTTGGTACATATTAACCAACTCAACTAGATCAAAGTAATAAAAAATATAATACCATAGTGCATCTCAATTCATGCTAATTTAGCATTTGTGTAATGAGCATAGGAACTAATGTAAGATATAGCTTTTGCAAAACATAGTTCCTTACCTTCTTATGTTTCTTAGTTGGAGATGGTGGAGCCACCTAATCCATTGGATGAGGTGTCACCAACTATTGTTCTTGGTCCTGCATTATAATTTGATGCTCTCCTCCACCTTTGATTTTTTATGCTTACAATTTCTTCAATTGTATTGTCATTTCCATAAGTATTTATTCGGTCTGCATAATCTCTTCTTAAGTGACCGACTTTGTGATAGTGAGAACATGCGATACCAGAGTTTGACCAATTCCTAGACTTGGTTCGTTATTGTCTCATACAATTTTCTTCTATATGTCCATATTTACCACATGTTTTACAGCTACTCCAAGTGTTATAATCACATGCATAAGCATTTCCTTTTATTCTTAGTTGATTTACCTTTTCTTGTCCTTTAGGCTTCCAGATTTGCTTTGTGTTCTTCCTGCATGCTTGTGATGTATGGCCATGCATGTTGCAATTTTGGTAGTATTTATCCATGTATGGTTTCTTATGTGGTTTCTTCAACTTGGATCTACACTCATGTGCTTGATGTCCTTGTTTATTAAAGTTATAGCAAATACCATTAAATTTAGGAGGGTTTCTAGGAATACCTTTTTCTTTGCTTTTGCAAACATTTGATGTATGTCCTAGTTTTCCACATTGATGGCAAGAGGGATTCTTAGACTTCGGGCTTGAGTATACATTCCTTTTTCAACTTGGTTTGACGATTCTCCTTGCTCACTATACCCTAATTTGGCATCGTTTGTGAGTCTTCTTTGATAGTTCAGAAATTCATTCATTCTCTTAGTGCTTTCTTTAGATCTCTTAATCACTTCACTATGTTTTTGTAAAATCTTCAATTCCTTCCTCAGTTTTTCATTTTATTCTTTCAATACACCAATGTCTTCTATTCTTCTTACAAGTTTAGTATTTACTCAGTTTGCTTCATGATTCATAGCAATCACTAGATTTGTGATCTCAAAGTAATGTTCAGTAAGTCTCAATATCTCAGATTCTTTTTCTTGTAAATTTTCATTCATCTATCTTCTTTCATCAACATCCATGTTTCTATCTTGTTCATCTTTATTTGCATCATTCAAGCCTTCAACCATTCTAACCATTTGTTTATCTTATCTGATCTATAGTGCTTTCACTTGTTCAGTAAGTTTTTTATTGCTCTTAGATAGCTTTGATATGATTCCTTCATATGCATCTGATCTGCTAGTAGATTCAGATCTAGATGAGTCAAATGGTTCATAAATATCTTCTTCATGATAATCAATCTCACGATAGCAACGATCCATGTCCTTTCTCATAATCAACATCTCCCTGAGTTTCTCTTTGGCTTCCTTGTATTGTTTGACATAGATCTGCAACTGTAATGTCTGATTTTCAATGGTTTTATCAAGAGTGTACCTTTCCATTGTAAGATATTTTCTCTTCAGTGATTAAACCTTCAAAACAAGAGAACTAGCTCTGATACCAATTGTTGGGATAATAGAAAGGTGTAAACTAAGACAGGAGGGGTGAATCAGTACCCTTAAAAACTTTTAATAAATTCTTTCTGACCATTTTTCTGTATTAACCAGCTGAGTGTATTACATACACAAAACATATAGTGTCACTGATGAAATGTAAATGCATTGTAAATTAAACAATACACATTAATTAAATTAAGTACTCGTGACACTAGTATTTTGGTATCGCAAAAAACCTCTGATAGAAGGAAAAAATTGCGGTGGGGATGAGACCCACAAAAATTTACTACTTTAGTAAATAAAGTAACATGTTAAAGCTTATGAAGAATGATCACTTCCAATGATTTTACCCTATTAGGAGCAACAATAATATCGATTAGATCTACCTCATGTGAGGATTTAGAAACACAAAGTATGTGTGCACTCAGTTAAGATATTTACAAAAAGATGGTTAAGTCTATTTTGTTAAGAGATTTTGGGGTCTATTACAATTGTTAGAGAGTAACAAAAATTTGATCTGAAACATATAGAATCTCAATATTGCTGATATAGATCTATTAAGTACATGTAAAACATATCACCTCAATGTGAATCATAATACCTTTTTCTCTATTCTTCTTGGTAGCCTTGCATCTGTTCTGAAAATTGATTACTGCAATGTAGTCTTGTCCTTAAAATCCCTTGTCTCATCTTTGATATATGTAGTATGGAGGCTACTTGATCATTGCTTGATCAATATACATTACAAAATTGACATTTATACATTTATATATCAAACTTTATGACCTAATTAGGGCTTCATAATTACATCCCTAACCTAAGATCAATAGTTTACATCATTTACCTTGATCATCTAAATATAGGAGATATAAACAATTAATGTTGTGAATCCATAATTAATGCTCTCCTCGATCTTTGTAAACCATTATCTAGGTTGGAAAAAAAGTTATTACATAGAATTGTTAGAATGAATTTAGAATAACTGAGAGGGGGGTGAATTAATTATCCTCAGGTCTAGATGTACCAATTGAAACTTTATAGCACTTTAAACAACTCAGATCTGCTCAGCAGTAACAGCATAGGACAACAACATAAATATGCAGTTTGCTGTTCAAATGTAATCATCTTGTAGAAGTAAAATACAACATAAACATTCACAAAAGTTAACACCAGTATTTAACATGGAAACCCAAATTGGGAAAAACCACCAGTAATATGCTACCAAGTATTCACTCTTCTGAAGTCAGATCTGCTAGGAGCCAACCCTTTTAGAGGTTACAAAACACACTGCTAAATGTGACCTGGTTAAAGGATTTAATCACCCTGTCAAGAGTGGCCTTGTTAGAGGTCTTAGAACATTCCACCTAAATGTCACCTTCCTCAAAGGATTTATACAATGACTATTAGGTCAACCTAGTTAAAGGATTTTGAGTGATACAATGGTTAGAAAGTAATCAACAGGTGTGATATGATATATACAACTTACTTTGCAAATCTAGATCTAATTCAGCTCTTATGCTAATTCACTGAGTGGCCTCCATTCTCATTTCAATCTTCAAATCTTCTTAGAAATCTTTCAAGAAATCACTTTTGCAACTCTCTTCTTCTCTATTCAGCCTTCTCTGCTAGATCATGCCAATCAGTCAATTAACCATGCAACCCTCTTGCATACACTTTTCACATGCATCACTTCTTGAGTAGCCCCTTGATGTTATCTTATACTTCTTCATCTTGGTAAAATAAATCTTTGCCACTTAATCAAGATTGTAGATCTTAGGTTAGGTCAGATCCAACAGATCTTTCCATCATTTACATTTAATTTACTTCTCCAAATTAATCACTAATTAAATCTTGGATCCATGCGTTAATTACGATTACCCATCTATTTAAATAGTGTGGACCAATTGTGCTTATCCTTAATTAACTTTACATATCCCAATAAATTCAATTGTGTCGGCTAGAGATCTCAAATCTCAACAATTACCAAAATAGTGCTACTTGGCCAACACTGTGTTCTTCCACTCGATCATCACTATTTTCCTCAGCAATTTACTAGTGCTTGGTCGACACTTAGAAATTATGCTCAGCATACACTGGTACTTTGTCAACACAAACTTCACTCGGCATATACTGTTCCCAATAAATTGACATCTTGACTTAGTGTAATAGATAAACAACACATTACTTTGCCAATGTGCCAACTTATCAAGTATCCTTGTAATTTCTCATAACTCAACCAGCTCACTGGGTCTTCTTGTTATCTTTTCCTTCAAATGTTCTTCAATAATTAATAGATATGGTACTCAAATAGATAGCAATAGTCTCACCAGTTAAGGTTTGACATCAATGACAAAACAACAATTGTTTACATTGTAGCTTTCCAACAATCTCCCTCTTTGACATTGATGGCAACACTAAACATTAAAAAAATAATTTTACAAACATAGTTACCATACAATCCAAAAAGTCTGCCTGTGTTCCTTGATATGAACAAATATTCATTAATGTCTTTAGCTTCATTCTGATTCTCATCTTGTAAAATATTTCTCCCTCTGTGTCTGTAATCACAATGAAATATTTCTAATTTTGTTCATCTGTAGACTCTCTCTCTTTCAGTAAACTCTCCCTTTTTCTCTAATCCAAGTATAGTAAACTCTCCCTCTTTGACAACAATGCCAAAGACATTGACATCTTCATCATGCAAATTCTTCTATTCTGACTCAGTATCATTATATTCCTGTCATCTTTCTTATGCATGATCCTTTTTTTTGTCCTTGTCTTTCTTTCATAGCTTTAGGCAGCATCCTAAAGTGTGACTGCATGTGCATCAATGTGTAAAATATTCTGAATATAACATTTGATGAAACAATTCCATTATGAACTAATAAGCCTCAGTTAGGGAAATCGCCCCTAATTTACATCGCAAATACTCATGAGCATCCTTGGGTAGTGCTTTTGTAAATATGTCTGCTAACTATTCCTTAGTATGAACATATTCCAGTCTCACTTCCTTGCTTTGAACTAGCTCCCTCAAGTAATGATATTTGATAGCTATATGCTTTGTCTTAGAGTGCATCACAGGGTTCTTACAAATATTGATGGCACTCGTTTTATCACAATATATAACAATTGGTTTTGTGATCTCTTCTTTCATACCTTTCAGAAGTATCTTCAACCACACAATATTAGAGCAGTTAACTATTGTTGCCACATACTCAACTTTAGCTGTGCATTGTGAGGTGCAGTTCTGTTTCTTGCTTGTCCATGAAACCAATCTCTTTCCCAAAAGAAATGTACCACCTATGGTTCTTTTCCTGTCATCCACATTTCCAGCCCAATCAAAGTCAGTGTAAACTCTAAGCTCAAAATTATCATTATTTTTGTAATACAAGCCATATTCATATGTTCCTTTCAAATATCTCAGAATTCTTTTTACTTCCATCATACGAGTTTCCTTGGGATTGGCAGAAAATCTTGCAATAATTCCAACAACCAAAGCAATATCAGGTTTGATGTGCACAACATATTGCAGCTTTTCAATCATTGACCTATAAAGGGTTTGATTCACTTCTTTTGTATCATCATTTTTTGTTAACTTTTGTCTAGTAGCCATGGGTGTAATCACCGGTTTTTATTCTTCCATTCCAAAAGTTGTTAGTATCTCCTTGACATATTTTGATTGAGTAATATAGATACCATTCTTCATTTAATATATTTGTAGGCCAACAAATAATTTGATCTCACCAAAAATAGACATCTCAAATTTAGTTTTGATATCTTTTGCAAATGTTTGGGATAATACATCTTGTCCACCAAATATAACGTCATCATCAAAAATTTCAGCTAATAAAGTACCTTTATTTTGGTTTGTCTTCAAATATAGATTGTTGTTGTCATTGGTCTTTGCAAATCTAATATTTATAAAATAATTGTGCAATCTCTCATACCATGCTCTTGGTGCTTTCTTCATTCCATATAGTGCATCGTGTAGTCTGAAAACCATGTTCCTCTTGCTTGGTTCAACAAATCCATCATCTTGTTCAATGTACACTTCTTCTAATATTCCATTTAGAAATGTTGACTTTACATCCATCTGATAAACTTTAAAACCTTTGTAGGCTACATATGCAAGTAAGGTTCTGACTCCTAATCTTTCAACTGGGGTGAATGTTTCTCAATAATCAATTCCTTCCTCTTGTGCATAAACCTTGCATACCAGTCTAGCTTTATTCCTTGTTACTTCTCCATGTTCATTCAGCTTATTTCTGAATACCCACTTAGTACCAATTACATTTTTGTCATTCAACCTAGGTACAAGTGTCCAAGTATGATTCTTTTCTATCTGTTTAATCTCTTCATTCATGGCTTGTATCCAGTATTCATTCTCTAAGGCATCTTTTACTGTTTTAGGCTCAAAATCACATAACAAGCATGTACCGTCTCTCAACTTACTTCTTTTCATAACTGCAAAATCTTTTGATCCTATGATTTGATCAGGTTTGTGGTGCCTTTGCACATAATTTGCTAGAGTAGGTTCTTGCTTTGCTTCAAATTCATTATTTACATTCAATTCAGGTTGATTATGTGTCTCAGCATCTTCATCAAATAGCTCAATAATTACCTCATGTTGTCTGGAAACCTCATTCTGTGACTCGCCAGGTGCTAGCTGTTGCTCAGCAACCTCATTCTTAGGTTCAGGTAATACATTAGAAACTTCCTCATCTAGATAGACAATTGATTTATAACTTTCAGGTTCCTATGTGCTTTCTTCTTCATTTCTTTCTGCATATTCATCAATTCTAACATTTGCACTTTCCACAATTTTTTTAGTGTTAGAATTCAAACACTTATATACTTTGCTTTTGGTTGAATATCCAAGAAATATGCCTTCCTCACCTTTAGCATCAAGTTTGTCATTTATATTATCCTTCGGTATGAAACATTTTCTTCCAAAAACTTTGAAATATCTTACATTAGGTGCATATCCATACCATAGCTCATAAGGTGTAGCATTGGTACCTTTCTTGACTTGTACTTTGTTCAGGGTATAGACTTTTGTGCTTATAGCTTCTCTCCAATATTTCTTTGCAACATTTTTCTTCATCATTAGTGTTCTGGCACAATCCATGATAGATCTATTTCTTCTTTCAGCAATACCATTTTGTGGTGGTGTCCTCGGTATGGACATCTGGCTTTTTATACCTCGGTCATTGGAGAACATGTTAAACTCATTAGAAATAAACTCGCCTCCTTGGTCAAATCTCAAACATTTTAGACTTTTTCCTATTTCCTTTTCAACTTTTCCAAGTACCACTTAAATAACTGGAATGCATCAGATTTTTCATTAAGAAACATAACAGTCACCATTCTAGAGTAATCATCAACAAATAGATAAAATATCTATTTCCATAGTAACTTTTCTCACCAATGGGACCACAAAGGTCAGTATGAACCAATTCTAGAATTTCCTCAAAAGTATGAGTCTTTCTTTTGAAACTAGATTTAGTCATTTTCCCCAATTGACATTGCTCTCACATTGCATTTTCAGGTTTCTTTAACTTAGGTTTTCCTCTAACCTTTTTCAATTTTCTTATGCTTACCAAGTTATAAAAGTTTACATGACACAACCTTTTATGCCATAACCAAACATCATTATATTATGAAAACAAGCATGTCTCATCAGCTAAGTCTAGATAGAACAAGTTACCTTTTGTTTTCTCTCCACTTCCAACTCATTCTCCAGTGACATCATAGATCTTTGCCTTCTTGTGATGGAATTCAAGTCTGTAACCAGAAGTATTTAGTTATGCAACACTCAAAAAATTATAGTTAAGATCATCAACCCAATATACATTGTCAAATTTGATCTTTTCAATCAATTTAATTGACCCTTTCCCTTTAACAAGACATGGTGCATCATTGCCAAATTTAACATAACCGCCATTGCACTGATCTAAGGTTTCAAATTTATTCTTATCACCAATCATGTGATTTGAACAACCACTCTCAATAATCAAATGGTCACCTTTACTCATATAAGAAATTAATGCATTTTTCTCATCATCATCATAATCATCTTTCATAGAAACATACACATTCTATATCATTTTCATCAGAATTATCAGATCCACTGTCAGAAGATTCTTCAGCTATATAGAAATATTTCTTACCTTTGTCTTTGTAATCCTTATACTTTCTGAAGTCTCAGTCATCCTTTTTTTCTTTGTACTTGTTGTCTCTTCTTTCATTTTTGTCATTCTTATCAGGACAGCCAGCAGAAATATGACCAACTTTGTTACATGAAAAACAAATGATAGGAAGTTTACCTTTGAATTTTCCTTTTCCTCTAGATAGTCTTCTTGCCATAAGTGCCTCAAGTTCTTCCAGATCATCATTTGTAGTGTTTTTGTCACTGTTTACACATTTCTTTCTTTTCTTTGATTTCTTAAGGACCAGCTAGGATTTGAATGCAGAATCAATAGCTTGTGGAGTGTAGTTATCAAAATTTGACATCTCAAATGCAGTAAGTCTGCCTACCAGACATTCTAAAGTCAAATTTTTATTAGGAGTACATCTTAATTCTTGAATTGCAGAGACTCTAATAGTGTATACATGAAGAAGAGTCCTCAGTACCTTGTTCATAATGGTGTTATCATCAATGGTTCCATTATCTCCTCTAATAGCATTCACACCTTCTTTTATCCTACCACAATATTGAACTAAATTTTCTCCTTCTTGCATTTTCATTTCATCAAACTTGCCTCTTAAACTTTCAGATTTGGCTCTTATCACATTTGTATCTCCTTCATAGATGGTTTATAGGGTATCCCATATCTTCTTTGCATTTGTACGGTTCTTTATGTCTTCAAATTCAAGATAGCTCAGGCATGATGTGATCTCCAACATTTCTTGATTGTGTTCTTACTTTTCTCTTAACTGTTCAGTGGTGAGAGGTGTTGTTGAGACTACATAATCATGTTCAGTATAGAGCTTAACAGCATCACCAATACCAGCTAGATACAATTTCATCAAACTCTGCCATGTAGGGAAGTTATCCTTGTTCAACTTTGGTACCTCTCTTTTATACATCTTGATATTTTTCTCCAAGTACCTTCAAACTATTTTCATAAGACCAAAGATCTGATACCAATTGTTAGAATGAATTTAGAATAACTGAGAGGGGGGGTGAATCAGTTATCCTCAAGTCTAGATGTACCAATTGAAACTTTATAGCACTTTAAACAACTCAACTTTGCTTAGCAGTAACAACATAGGACAACAACATAAATATGTAGTTTACTATTCAAATGTAATCAACTTGTAGAAGTAAAACACAACATAAACATTCACACAAGTTGACACCAGTATTTAACATGGAAACTCAAATTAGGAAAAACCACCAGTAACATGCTACCAAGTTTTCACTCTTCTGAAGTGAGCTCTGCTAGGAGCCAACCCTGTAAAAGGTTACAAAATGCATTGCTAAATGTGACCTGGTTAAAGGATTTAATCACCCTATCGGGAGTGGCCTTGTTAGAGGTCTTAGAACATTCCACCTTAATGTCACATTTCTCAAAGGATTTATACAATGACTATTAGGTCAACCTGGTTAAAGGATTTTGACTGATACAATGGTTAGAAAGTAATTAGCAGGTGTGATCTGATATATGCAAATTACTTTGCAAATCCAGATCCAATTCAGCTCTTATGCTAATTCACTGAGTGGCCTCCATTCTCATCTCAATATTCAGATTTTCTTGGAAATCTGTCAAGAAATCACTTTCGCAACTCTCTACTTCTATGTTCAGCCTTCTCTTCTAGATCATACCAATCAATAAATTAACCATGCAATCCTTTTGCATACACTTTTTACATGCATCACTTCTTGAATACCCCCTTGAGGTTATCTTATGCCTCTTCATCTAGGTAAAATAAATCTTTGCCTCTTAATCAAGATCATAGATCTTAGGTTAGGTCAAATCCAACGGATCTTTCCATCTTTTGTACATTTAATTTACTTTTCCAAAGTAATCACTAATTAAATCTTGGATCCATGCATTAATTATGGTTACCCATTTATTTAAATAGTGTGGAACAATCCTTCTTATCCTTAATTAAATTTATATATCCCAATAAATTCATTTATGTCAACCAGAGATCTCAAATCTCAATAATTACCAAAATATTGTTGCTCGGCCAACACTATATTCTTCCACTCAGTCATCACTGTTTTCCTCAACAATTTACTAGTGCTCGGTGGACACTTAGAAATTATGCTTGACATACACTGGTGCTTGGTTGACACAAAATTCACTTGGCATATACTGTTCCCAGTAAAATTACATCTTGACTTAGTGTAATAGATAAACAACACATTACTTTTCCAATGTGCCAACTGATCAAGTACCCTTGTAATTTCTCATAACTAAACCATTTTACTTGGTCTTCTTTTTATCTTTTCCTTCAAATATTCTTCAATAATTAATAGATATGGTACTCAAATAGATAGCAATAGTCTCACTAGTTAAGGTTTGACATCAATGAAAAAACAACAATTGTTTACATTGTAGCTTTCCAACAAGAATGGTGTGCCATAGGAAAATTTTATGTTGTCTTTGGTCCACTCGGTTAATGTTTTCTCTTCATGCTTGATGTAGTCTATGTATCTCAGTTATACTATTATTTGATTATACTGTGTAGCTCGGTGTTGTCTACTGCTCTGTAAAGTCTGTCTACTCGGGTATCATTGCACTTGGTTAACTTTGGGTGTGATCTGTTCTCTTGGTTAAGTCTATACTTTGGTGACTATACCAACTATCATGTTTGTGACTCTGTTACCAATTGTCCATAATGTGTGCTTGAATGCTAATGACTTCAATGCTTAATTGGAGTAACATTACTAAGTATAAGAAAGATCAACACCCTATGACTATCAATGACATCAAAGATGCAAAAGTGAAATTTTCTTCAATGGTGATCGGTTACAAATTTTATCAGTTGATTCAATTGAACAGTGTTCCCAGTGGAGGCATACATCAAGCCTATCAGATGATTAAGGATAATGCTCAATATGACCTGTGTGAGGTTATGAGAGGCAGGTTATTTTTTAACATAGAAAGAATCAAGAAAGATAAGAAACAAGCATTTTAAAGTATGGTTCACTACTGGTATGTATATTCTTCTATTTGCAAAATCATTTTCCTAGAATTGGTCAGATTTAATGGTCAACCAATGAACCTGCAATAGTAAAAATTAGATAATACATAACAATGTTAGGAAATAACTTCAACAATTATTTGTGGGGTTATTTTAGGGATTTTTAGAATTGAATGCATGAGAGGGAGGGTATCCCAACTAGTATAGTATAAAAAAACAAAAATGATATATGTTTCATTGTGGATACTGATACATGCATTTTGCAGGTGGTATATCCAAGAATATATTGGGCTTTATCGATGGGTGATGAAGTTGATATTGATATTGTGACACTTCATGATGAAGATTTGTTATCCAAACCTATTGATGTCACTACACCAGGATTTGGTACTCATGAAGAGACCTATTTGAAGATTCATTCACAATTGAAGACAACTTTGATAAAGAGAATAGTTAGGAAAAAGGTTGATGACTTTGCTAAACAAAGTGGTAATATTACAAAGGAGATGATTAGAGAAATCAGGAAGAAAATTTGAAATTAGACAGGAAGGAACTTCTATTATTGTAAAAGAGAAAGCTGATGTAGAGGTTGTAACTCCTACAACCGCTAAGGCTATAGGTATAACAACTAGGAGTTCCACATTGAAAGAGAAGGAGAAGGAAGTAGAAAAGACACCTGAGATAGTCAAAGGACCTATAAGAGGAAGAAAAGAATGACTCATGGTTACCAAGAATCTAAGAGGAATGGAAAAAGGAATCCTACTATTGAAGAAGATGGCCTTAAATCTAATTCAGATAAGATCAAATAAAATTTAAGGCTAGTGGAAAGAAATCTAAAGTGGTTGGTATGAAAATTGAGAAGTCAATTAATTCTAAAAATTTTTGAATTTTGATAGAAGATATTATTGCAGAAGGAATTAGGGATTATGGTGGTGTAACTAATACAAAATGATGTTATGATAACTTTGATGATGTAGATAAACTGAATATTGAATATGTTGTTGTTTATAGTTTGCATACCTTTTGTAGAGGACTCGCTAAGTTACACAAGACTATACCCAATTCATTATAGATGAATATTGATGTTAGATGGTGAGATACATTGAGGCAAGATAGATAAATGATGGAGTAAGCCTTAATATTGCTAAGGCCTAGATTATATATTGAAGATGTAAAGCTTTTAGTTGAGGCAATGAGACCTGGATTCAAAACAAGAGCTAGAGTATGCAAGATACTTATTGGCGAATCTCAGACAGTACATGATGAGACCATTTTAACCATGAATGAGAAATTGAAAGAACAAAAAATTGAAAAAACTATACAAGAGGAGGTGACTGCAGAAGAACTTGGTTCTACTAAACAAGTAATTGATAATATTCTAGATAATTTATCTCCTGATGCACCACAACAAGATCCTATTGTTGGTATGGAAAATGTTCAAGATAAAGATGAAGGACATAAGGATAATATTATAGAGGTAGTGATTCCTACTTCTACTACTACTAATAGACATACTAGTGATACATAAAAGAAAGATGAAGTTGATTTAGAAACACATTCAATAAAAAGAAAATTAAAACTTGGTGAGAGTTCTAATTCTAAGTTAAAGACAAAATATGTTGATACTCTAGAGGAATAAGCTAAAGTTGATCTTAAAGATAAATATTTTGAGGTAATTCAAAGACCTATTGATATTTCTAAAATGAGCTTGGTGAACTAATGAGAATTTCTGAAATTCTTATGTTGAAAGGAAAAAGGGACCAGTTAAGAACTGAAAAGAGACAAGCTCAAGTGTTAGAGACAGGTAGAGATATTTTATCTAATCTTGTATCTAATCTTGAATTTGATCCCAATTCTCCTACAATTGAACAAATGGATATTTTGGTTAGTTGTATTACTGAACAAGTTTCAAGTTTGGAAGATGCAACTATTAATAGAGCTAAGGTGGAGTATGAGAAGAAGAAGAGGACTGAGAATTTGATGGAAACCATCGCATTAGATAGAGGAAAACTTAAATTTTGAGTCACTGTGGTAAAGGAAACTTTGAAAGAAATTGGTAAATTGTTAGCCAAGGTTTCTGATGTTTCATTGCTTACTCAAGCTTTGGAGCTTACGAGAAATGAATCTTAGCAAGAGGTTAAATCTTTGATTGCTAATTTTGATCCTATTTCAAACCCAGTTGTATCATATGAATCACAAGTAAAGGTGATAAATCAAAAGTTGAAAACATTGCAAGGACAACAAGACAAGAGGATAAAAACATTTCTTGAGTTGTAGAGTTATTTGATTCCTACACTTGACATCATGCAATAGATTGTTAAAGAAGTAGATTTAACTCTTGCATTGCCTAATATGAGTACTCTTGAAGCTATCAAAGAGTTATCTTATATTTGGCATGAGCTACTCAAATGTATTATACATTTATAGAAATCATGGGAGAATTCATTGGATACTACAAAAGAAAAATTTATTGATGTTTTTGCAAGACTGTGATTGGTAAGCTTTTCTTTTCTGAAGTTAAGTTTTGTTACTTTTTCATTGTTGTTAAAGGGGGGTAATGATTAATTGGTATATTATTGGTATGAAGAAAATACAGTTGAGGAGGTGATGTATAACCTAGGGTCTAGTTGCTACTGGGAGTCAAATTGACTCTGCTACAAGGTCTCTTTACTAGTCCTTAAAGGGTATTATCAAACCCTACCTTGAGGAAGTCACTAAGATCTTCACCTCAAGTTGTCTAGACCTGGTTCCCACCATTAAGCTTCTTTTTCATACTATAGAATCTACTAGGATAGATTCATTCTCCAAGCTAAACTGACTAGTTCAGCCTGAGCAACAAAACACAATGAATTGCTCATGGAATCAATGACAAATTCTCAAGATAGTTCCTAAATACTTTCTATATTCTCTATTCACAATCTAAAATCTATTACATGTAAAATCCTCTCTCCTTCTTTTCTATATGCATTTCCCTTACAAACTTTCAACTATATAGCCATCTCTCAAAAATATCTCGCGTCCTCCAACAATTTCAACAACCTTGCCAAAGAAGGCATGGGCAATCAATAACTGACCCTCCCATCATTGGAACAGGTGTCCCTATCCATAAAGACATAAGTGACATGTTAGGAGCCATTGCAGTTGACCCAACTAGTCATAAATGTCAAATCTTGTATTTCCTGGGCCGTTAACCTACATAACCAAGCAACAAACAGCCATTAATGAGCACCAGTCCTGAGTGCCAAAACAAACTAGTCTTCAACACCCAAGCATCAGTCAACAACCCTGAGAAACAAACCCGAGTAGAAAACTCAAGCGACATAGTAAAACAAAGAATCCTTTCAGAGAAGCAGAACTGTCTGTCTGTTAGTGCAACCTGAGTAATAGTATTGCCCGAGCACCAGTGTAACCTAAGCAGTAGTAATTCCCGAGCACACAATCTTACTTCCCTTTCACCAATTATGGTTCCTAGTGCATTGGTTGGATTTCTAGAGGTTGATAAACTACCTCAACACACGCTTAAACTAAAAACAAGCTAAAAAGAAACTATAATGTTTGTTCACCAATTGACCTTGGTCATTACAAGAATTGTGGAACAAAACACCTTACAAATAACTAAATTTTTTTCTAAACTAGGTGCTCCTGCACCATACTCCCCCAAAAAAATAAATCAACTTACAAGTGATTGGATCAAGTCAAGATTTATTCCTAACTTCTTGGAATCGGTTTCTTGCACCCATGTAGCCTACGAATCAGCTTTCCCTTTCCATTTGACCAGAGGTTCCATGTAGGTCTACTTTCTAGTCAGCTTGGCAACTCTTAAATTGAGAATCTTCTCTACCTTCAGTTTTGGTGCAACAGAAAGTTTGAGTGCTTTGAGATCCTTTGTATCTACTGCTAGATCAGAATCTCCTTTTGGAAATGGTCCTTTATAGGATACCAGATCTGCCACATTCAAAATAGGAGATAATCCTATGTCTACAGTAAGATCAAATTTATTAGCATTAGACCCATACTTTTCCATAATTCCACAAGGGCCTATCCTCCTCATCTGAAGTTTACTCAGAATTCCTTTCTACAACCTTACTTTTTTTAGGTGCACCATGACCAAATCTCCAATTTGAAATTGAACATCCCTTTTCCTTTCATCTACCTTCTACTTGGTGTGAAGTGTATTCTCCACCAATGCTTTCTTAACTGAATCATGGACCTCCTTCATAGATTGAGAAAAATCTTTAGCATACCCACTCCTCTCTGCATTGCTTCCAAGATCCCTAAGTTCACATATACCCCAGGGATAAATCCCATACATTATTTCAAAAGGGCTCTTTCCAATGGATCTATTGACTGTGTCATTATATGCAAATTTTGGTTGAGCAAGTAACTGATCCCATGATTTTCCATACTCCTTGGTGAGGCATCTCAAAATGTTTCCTAAACTTTGGTTCACCACTTCAATCTAACCATCAGTCTGAGGATGGTATACTGAGCTAAAGGAAATATTTGTACCAAGCTTTTTCCATAAGGTTTTCCAAAACTGACTCATGAACTTAGAGTCTCTATCTAAGACAATACTCAAAGGTAATCCATGTATCCTTACTACATCTCTAAATAAAATATTTTCTATGTAACATGCATCATGTGTGGTCTTGCATGGCACAAAGTAAGCCATCTTACTAAACCTATCAACAATCACAAAAATTTTGTCCATTCCCTGCTTGGTCTTCAGTAGTCCAACTAAAAAATCCATACTAAGGCATCCCCAAGGTCTATTTGGGATAGGAAGGGTCTGATATAATCCTACATTGGATGAAGTCCCCCTAGCCTTCTAACAGAGCATACAATTCTCTACATACCTTTGGACATCCCAATTCTCTGATACCAATCTGATGTAGAACCTAGTGTTGGCAAGTAATCAATTTTTTGTAAATGTGATTTAATTTTTGGTTGTCATTTATGGCAACACATATGGGTTTCAGATCAATTCTAGAAAAGATGAGTTTTGGTGATTAAGAAATTGACTAAGTGTAGAAGCAGAGATACAGAAGTGTTTTGGATGCCGAAGATCAAGATCGATGATTTAAGGAAAGCAAGCTTACAGGAAGATAGTATGGGGTATGTATGACCTCCACCTAAGATTTATTTTGTTTTGGTTGAGTCTACAGTGAGTTACAAAGAATTGAAGACAGACATACTGCAGCAGAACAACGAAACAGAGCAGTTTGACAGTAGCGAAGATTGAGGGAGTATGGCTTGGACTCCAGACAATCAAAATTGTATTTTGGTTATTGGTAACCTCCACATTAACTATGAAAGAGCATCGACTATGAATTTGATATTTACTATGTTAAATGTATTTTTAATTGAAGGCCAACTTAATAATATTTGTAATATACATATTGAGAGTTGGCTTTGTAAAGTTGTGAGATATATATGTAAGATATTTTTGGTAAAGATAGAAGTTGTAGAAGTTGTAATGTTGATAAGTGGTTAGTGGACAGTTGGATAAGTTGTTGAGCAAATAGCAGAGAAGAGAATGATAGAGATCATTGAAGAACAATAAAGGAACTATCTAAGCACCAGTGTTGCTTGGTTTTGTTTGTGACTAAGAACACTTTGTAACCTTAATTATATTGTAAGAGTTGTAAGCTCAGTTGGCCCCTAGCAAGGTGTTCTGAACCTATATTAACAAATCAGGAAATAGAAGCAATATTAACAAAGACAGTTCATTTGCATCACTGAGATTGGAGCAGCAGACTATCAAAAGCCGTCTGGGCGAATAGAACAACATGGAAGACCACCACAGGGTTCACTCCGTTCAAACTGTTATATGGTAAAAAATCAATGCTACCGATTGAATTTGAACACAAAACATTAAGAACAGCACTGGACTTAAATATTGATCTTCCTACAGCACAGAGAGAGTGCTTGTTGCGTCTCAATTCTTTGGATGAAATGCGCAAGTCTACCCTGCAGCGCACAAAAATTATCCAAAAGCAAAGAAAATAGTGGCATGATACCCATATTAAGAGTAAGCAGTTCAAAGTTGGAGATTGGGCATTGTTATATGATTCCAGATTCCAAGAGATATCAGGCAAGCTGCATACACGATGGCTGGGTCCACATGAAATAAGCCATGTATTTACAAATGGAGCAGTCCAGTTGACCACAATTGACCCTATACACTACAAGTTACTAGTCAATGGACATAGGCTAAAATTATATCACTAGCCATAGATGAAAGAAGGCTTCCTGCAGCAATGCAACCAGCCAGTTTTAAAGGATCAATAGGTAACACTTCCTGCAGCAGAGGGTGTCAACCTTCTTTCTGTAGATCTTCAATAAGAATTCCTTCGAAGCATGACCATAATAAAAAATTTATGTTTACATTAATTTAAAATTCTCCATTCACTTTCTACATTCTTCTTTTTCAACCAATTTCATTTCTTAATCTTCCATCCACCCACCTTCCACGTCATCATATTTCTATGCTTTCAATAAAGAGATCATGAGCTGACACATGCCGACCGCTGACGTTGTCATTCCACTCTTGCCAATATTTTCTAGCACATGCGATGATCAATTAACAGGTATGAGATTTTCAAATTTATTTCCATTTTTAGTGCATATATTTCATTGGCTATATCGAATACTGCAATAAATGTATCATTGCCACATTAATCCAGTTCTATACCTTCTACCAAGTCTGACAAGTGAGGACACTTGTCAATATTTTGTAGGGGGCAGGGAAGTGTGCCAATTCTTAAAATTTCATTTCTATTTACTTATTAAGATCCACAAATTTGTACTTTGGCATTGTCTTAATTAAAATCTAGCTACTACATCACACAAGTGTCAAGTGTCGTACCTTTGTTTCGAATAAACCCCTAACTGTCAGACTAGATGTGACCCAGTATTAAAACCATGACATAACTCTCGCTCTCACATGAATATCTATGATTCATTTTGTTAAAGTACATTATTATTGTTTATATCAAGAATACTAGAAGAATGTGAAAGAGGGTCTGTGGTTTTACAAGAGGTAGTCTAAAATTCAAAAGAGAAGAAGGTAATTATCAAGAACAGAGAAGTTATGGAGGGAACAAAGGAATAAGAATAACCAAGATGAAAACAGTGGTCTGATTACTCTACAAATGCTTCTCTTCCAGTTATATAATAAGCATGTGCTGACAACCACTCTATGGGGAGAAGAGAAAAAGAAATTGCAGAAAGTAATAGAAAAACAAGGAGAGGAAATTGTAGAATTAAAAGATCAGTTGGCAAGATAGAAACAGAGAATGGAACATGCCCTTAAGTTGACTAACTAGATAATTGCTTGTAGACCTCCACCTAGGGTCTATACCATCTGTCTAAAAGAACAATTCCTCCTATTTCAGTTAATGATGACCCTCAAAGATGTAAACACAGAGTTCAAATCAGCCCAGGAATTCTATGGTTTATACCAAACACTTTCATCTTGGCAACGAAACCTACTCTGTGAGTTGTATGTGCATAATTTTATCATCCCTATAGAGACTAAATGGAACCCCCTACCTCACATAGGGGATATACACCTAAGGGCCCTGATGTCTTGGATGCACAATGAGGCTAACTATGATAGACAATTGGAGAATTATAGAGAACTTGAGAAAATGGAACCCCTACCATTAAGAGCAGAGAGCAGTCAACCAGAAGTATTCCTGAGGGATTGGTTCAAACTAACATATGGGAATATTAAAAAAGAAATCAGAGATAAAATTTTAAACTCAGAGTAGATGTGTATGTAGAATATGACATGTCTTATTTTGTCTTCCAAAGAGCCTTAACCGGTGCTAGAAGTAGATGGGGTAGATTATCAGAGGCATTCAAAAGGTCAGAACCACACAGCCCCATTAACCTTGAAGCAGCTATACACTAAGCACCAAAATACATAGGGTTGGGTAGGAAAATCAGGTAGGAGCTCTGGTGTCTGCTCACAATGTAGCCACCCATGCTCCTTTGGCCCTTGTATGACATCAACACTGCCAAACTTGACAAGCTGCAGGAGGATCATAGAAGGGAAGTTTGGGAAATAATAAGATGATTCTACTACTCCTTCAAGAGCTAGAGGTGAGGAAGAATGGAAATTGGTGACTTTAGGTCAATTGCCAGAAGATGCAATGCTTGAGGAAAAGCATTTGATTAACCAAGGGGTAGATGATAAGGCCAAATTATTGCCTTTATTTTGTATAATTTTAAATACTCTGTTCTAGTTTCTGACAAAACATTTGAGAGCCTAGCCAGTCAAAACTTGTGATAAAGTCCAGATAGAACTGATAAACCATGGGTAGATGTTTGTGACATATTTTTCTAATATGATACATATAGTGCAATATTTTGTAAAACCATCAGAATATATGTTCTAATATCTGGTTTTAATTTGATTAAGCTTGTTGCATGAATATTTATGCATCATAACTAACTTGATAGGAGAGAAAGCGGCTGGAGAGTGGTCGACAGCATTCAAGGAAGACTGTTGAGGACCAGCTATGGCGGAGTGATCATCACAACACTAGGAAACATGGCTGCTACAATGGAGGAGCCATTATTCTAGGACATGGGGATGTAGTGTTTCTATATTCCTTCTGCACTTTATTATGTTGCACTGGTCGCCCGATCTTTATTACCCACACCATGGGCTATTGCATTTCCATCTTCTTCTCCGGCATGTTTTCAGCAAGATAGTTTCTTTTCTATTTTGTAATAAGTGTTTGATCCTCTATATATAGGGATTGGACCAATAGTTTGAAGTTAGATAGGAAAGTTAGAGAAAGAATTTTTTGGAAGAAAATTGTTGTATCTTACAGCAATCTATTTCAAGTTTCATGTATTGTTTTTATGTAATGAGTTTTTGAAATACAATGAAGTAATTCTCGGTTTACATTCTATGTTAATAGATTAGCAAAAACTGACCAAGGGGGCCCACTTGGGAGGTGGAATAGATTAGAATAGAATAGATTTCCTTCCATCATTTCTATCATTTCCAGTATTTCAGATAGAAGTTATAATTTCTTCTTGCAGCATCGTACCTTGTGAATGTTCCTGCAACAACTGCAAGAATAGTTATAATGGATGTTCTAGGCTAAAAGTATAGGTTTAAATAGAGTTTTCAATTTCTAGCATTCATTTCAGTAAGGAGATATATGTATTTTTTTCCTGCAGCACTAGTGTAGGTTTCTTTTATGCATTTTTACCTTCCTGTAGCATAAGCATAATGACTCCTTAAGGAACCTAGTGTGCATATCGTGCTAACCTATTCAATTATACGTCCCTGGGCTGACAAGTTAAATGCACCTCATAACGGGAGAAGTAGTCCTTAGATTGAATAAACCATTCTTAAGAAAGGCCTTGATCATGATTATTCCACACCTATTGTGAGGCGGTTCATCAGCCGACACATATATTTTGTTCGCAAGATCTAAAATCCGACTGGACAATTTTAAGTGAAAGTGAAATTCATAACTTAAAATTTTATAAAGCACCACTTGATGACCTATCTCTAACCATTTGATGAAGAATGAGCTAAGGAAATCAAAGAGTAGAGAAGTTCATATTATTCTACATTGGTCACATGTGATGGATTGAAGGATAAACTCAAAATTCAGTGGAAGAAATGTATTTACATCATCTAGCCATGGATGCACCTATTATTTTTTATGTTATCAATTGACCTAGGTATAATTTTAAGAAACATCTGTTCAAATCATGTGAAGAGTATCCAGAGGAAGCATTTTCCTATACCCCGTATGGAGTGTTACACATAGAAGACAATAGGGCTTACATACATTGTAAGTATGACATACTGGGAATTGATGATATAACAACTGAGATAGAGTATATGACTAATAATGGAATCATGAGAGAAGAATACAAACATATTAATCAACTAAGCATAATGAAAATTCTGGATTTATACAAATTCGATGAAGATGAATGGTTCAAATACTATTAAGTAGAGTTCATGATTAGTTTATTTGGATTGGTGATCAACCTATGAAGATTTGTATTGACCTAATCTATGAAATCACTAGATTGGAAAACACTAGAGTCATCCCTATTGTGGAGAAACATGTGAAGAAAGAAGTTGAAACCCTAACTCATTCTAAATGGGATAGATAGGCAATGATAGTAAACGACATTTTTCAGCAAGATGTAAGATTGATTGTGATGATACTTGGGTACAAGTTATACTATAGTAGCATACCTAACTCAGTATCTACTTGGGTAATCATGATGGCATGGAGAATGGTGAAAGAGAATATGCAGTATAACCTATGCAAAATTCTGGAACAACAATTCCTTGAGAATGTGAAGTTAATGAAGAAGGACAAAATGAAAACCTTCAAATTTGGTTCATTACTAATGCATATGTTCATCCATATTAAGCACAAGTTTCCTAGCTTACATCCTAGTGGTTGGAAATCTAGAGTACCTACTGTCATATTGATTTCACAAAGCTACAAGAGACAGAATGCTACTTGGGTTGATGGTGAACTATTTGGTATGATCAAGATACTACAGAGACATATGAAAACAAGATACATAATACATGAAGACATTGTTGAGAAATATAAAGATACAATCTATTTCATGGTTGAAACTGATTGTGTATGCTTTGAAGCAGTCATACCCAAGAAGAAATGGTGTTATCCCATGGGTTATGAAGTAAGCTCTGAAGTACTTACTATGCAAGTAAAACATGTCCTTACATCAGAGATTGATACAATAGAGTAAATATGGGGAACTTATGAGGAAAAGTCAGAAAAAGTGAGCGAAGAACAGACTACAGGTATGAGGAAGAGAAAGATTGAAAATATTGTACATGAATGCGGAGTTAATGATGGATTGATAGAAGAGGGACTAAAAGAAGTCAAAAAGAAGAAGACAAAAAGATCACTTGGACCAGCAAGTGGAATTACTACAACCCCTCCCACCCCTGAGGTAATTATGGTAGATAGTCCACCTCCTCCTCAACAACAAACAACACAAGTTGAAAATATCACTTCTAGAGTTACAAGATCAACCATGCATACATCACCTAAAAATAAGAGCACAGTAGGAGAAGAGAAGAAAGTAGAAAAACACATTTGGAAACCTGACCTAAATATTCTAGATAAGAGAGCATTAGAAAAAGCCAAATTGGTCACAATTGATAAATACTATAATAGGTATGAAGATGCAGACAAACATAAAATTGAGGACATTGTGATAAAGCACTTACTTACTTTCAAGAAGACATTGTTAGAAATTAAAGGAAGCATACCCATAGACCTATATGGAAGATTAGAGATAAGAAAATATGTTGCACAAATTGAAGATGATACAACCATAAACTTAGAAATTGATAACATGTTGTCTGTGATATCAGTTCAAGAAAGGGATAGAATATACAAGGAACTAAAACCTCTACTAAGGACCAAGGTGAGATTATTGAACTGAGGAAACTTAGAAGGCACTAGAGAAGATACTAATGAGTACTACTTCTAACAAGCCATCACCTCCTAAGACCACTTCGCCCACATAATTCGGAATGGGTGAGAAATAAAAGGCAACAAAGACAACTGCTGAGAAGAGTGAAGTAGATCCACCACCAAATTTCTATGTTTCAGGTGTAGTAGTAACTCTTGACACCTCTCAAGATGAAAAGGACCCTTTTTTAGGGAATATGGATACTTCTGTGGCAGATGAGGCTAAACACAAAGAGGAAGAAGAACAAAAGAAGGAAGAGGATTAGAAGAAGGAAGAAGAAAAGAAGACAGATCAGAAAGAGGATGAGAAGAAAGAGGTATCACATCATCCATTTCATTATTGGCAAGCAGTGATGTAAATGTTGATAGCATGGATGAAGTAGAATTAGTAAAATTGGCATTTACTGCTTTAAAAAAGCAAAGGAAAGATCATAACAGAAAGGAGACAAGAAGGCAAAAGTAATCACAAGAGAAATTGATACTATAAAAAAATTTCTTCCAACACCTTTTGTTTTCCAGAATAAAGATGACATTGAAAATCTGAGAATCACACTTGATGAATTTAATGGGCACTATGATAACTTATTGAAGATAGCAGAGGAAAATGCAAAGAAGACATACTCAGAGAAGAAGCTAACAATAGTCTGCAAATCTATCACATGGGACTTAGGCATTGTAAAAAAATGCTTGAAAAATGCAAGGAATTGCATTGGACATGGGATAAAATTGTTTAACTATTGTATGAATCCAATAAGGCATGTTTAGAATGTAGAAGACATGCCAAAGAGAGGGAAACTCCGAACAGTATGATGGATGGTTTTGAAACATCTTCACAATCCACAATAGAGCCAGACAAACAATTCACAAGGATTTTGGATAAATTCAATGTATTAGATAATGAGAAATGGAGAGTATTGACAAGATTCAATTTGCTGAAAAGCTTTATCAATCCTAAGTTATCAATACTTGAGGTTCATCTCCCAGACTTGGAGAAAGTGATAGATTCACTAGATAAATCTATGCCCACAGACTTGAAAGAAGCTAAGACCACATCATTTGCACTAAATGGCTTAATTAACATTAGCTAAATTTTGTTCAAAACATGGACTACAGAAGTGAAGATCTTGGAAGATTCCTTTTAGGATATTTTGAAACTAGTGAGAAAGAACTAAAACCTATTGTTGTATATGCACCTTTGTCATTGTTGTCAAAGGGGGAAAATAATATATA
>MU227559.1:1498669-1512450 GCA_018584345.1 Thuja plicata | reverse complement strand
TATATATATATATATATATATAATAATAATAAATTATATAGGAAAAGAAAAGAAAAGAGAAAAATAAAAAGAAAAGGAAGATTACAAAGGAGACAGATTTGTTGGAACACTTATTCATTGTTTTGCTAAGTATTGTCATCAATGCTAAAGGGAGAGATTGTTGGCAATTAATCAATTTTGTGTAAATGTGATTTACTTTTTCGTTTTCATTTATGGAAACACATATAGGTTTCAAATCGATTCCAAAAAAGATGAGTTTTGGTGATTCAGAAATCAACTAAGTGTAGAAGCAGAAATACAGAAGTGCTTTGGATGCCAAAGATCGATATCAATAATTTAGGGAAAGGGAGCTTAGAGGAAGACAATATGGGGTATGTATGACCTCCACCTAATATCAATTTTGTTTTGGTTAAGTCTACGATTAGTTAGAAAGAATTGAAGACAGACACAATGTAGCAGAACAACGAAACATAGCAGATTGACTGTAGTGAAGATTGAGGGAGTATGGCTTGGACTCCAGACAATCAAAGTTGTATTTGGGTAGTTTATAACCTCCACATTGACTATGAAAGAGCACCAACTATGCATTTGATATTTACTATATTAAATGTATTTTGTATTGAAGGCCAACTTAGTAATATTTCTAATATTCATATTGAGAGCCAACTTTGTAAAGTTGTGAGATATATATGTAAGATCTTTTTGATAAAGATAGAAGTTGTAGAATTTCTAATCTTGATAAGTGGTTAGTGGAAAGTTGGATAATTTTTTGAGAGAATAGAAGAGTAGAGAATGATAGAGATCATTGAATAACAATAAAGGAACTATCTAAGAACCAGTGTTGCTTGTTTTTGTTCATGACTGAGAACACTTTATAACCTGAATTATATTGTAAAAGATGTAAGCTTAGTTGGCCCCTAACAGGGTGTTGTGAACCTTTAATAGGGTTGTAATTCCTTTAACAAGGAATTTTTCTATGTAATATTCAACTCCTAACAGGGCTAGGTCTCCTTACAGGGACATTATACTTTAGTACATGCTGGTGGGTGCCATCCCCACTGGGGTTTTCCCTTGGCTAGGGTTTCCTCGAAAAAAAAAAATATGGCGTTATGAGTACTTTGTCATTTTCTTATGTTCTTTTCTTTACTACAAGTTTATGGTTAATACTTAAATGGTTGAAGAATTTAATTAAGTGATATAATATTGATTCACCCCCCCTCTCAGTATTATCCAATCCTAACACCTAGGGTCTAGTTTCTACTGAGAGTCAACCTGACTCTTCTCCAAGGTCTCTTTACTGGACCTTATAGGGTATTATCAAACCCTACCTTGAGGAAGTCACGAAGATCTTCACCTCAATTTATCTAGACCTAGTTCCCACCGTTAAGATACTATTTCATACTATAGAATCTACTAGGATAGATTCATTCTCCAAGCTAAACTAACTGGTTCAGCCTAAGCAACAAAACACAATGAATTTCTCATGGAATCAGTGACAAATTCTCAAAATAGTTCCCAAATACTTTTTGTATTCTCTATTCACAATCTAAAACCTATTACATATACAATCCTCTCTCCTTTTCTATATGTGTTTCCCTTAAAAACTTTCAACTATATAGCCATCTCTTAAAAATATCTTGTGTCCTCCAAAAATTTCAACAACCTTGCTAAAGAAGGCATGTGAGATTAATAAATGACCCTCCCATCACTGGAACAGGTGTTCCTGTTCATAAAGACACAAGAAACATGTTAGGAGCCATTACAATTGACCCATCTAGTCATAAACATAAAATCCTATATTTCCTGGTCCATTAACCGACATAATCGAGCAAAAAACTTCCATTACCAAGCGTTAGTCAAAAACCTGAGAAGAGAACCCAAGAAACACACCCAAGCAGAAAACCTGAGTAACATAGTAAAACTCGAGCATCCTTCTTGAGAAGGAGAATTGCTCATTCGTTAGTGTAATCCGGGCAATAGTATTTCTTGAGCACTAGTGTAACCCAAGCAGTAGTATTTCCCAAGCACACTATCTTACTTCCCTTTCACCAATTATGGTTCCTAGTGCCTTGGTGGGATTTCCAGAGGTTGATAAACTACCTCAACACACACTTAAACTAAAACAAGCTAAAAAGAAACTATGGTTTTTGTTCACCGATTGACCTCGGTCATTACAAGAATGGTGGAACAAAACACCTTACAAATAACTAAAACATTCTCTAAACTAGGTGCTCCTGCACCAAGAAGTGAGCGGTATACAATAGATAGTTATATTACCTATTGTTATGTATATATTTTGGTATATGTTTTGTCATCAATATCAAAGGTAGAGATTTTTTGAATTATTATGAATTTTGGTATGGAATTGATGAGTTTAAGTTTTTCATTACTAGAAAATTGTTAATTATATTAATTTTGGTACATAGGTTACCCTAACCGATTGACAGGATGAAAAGGTGAAGCAAATATGCTAAGTATTCTGATCGGTGAGTAGGAAGAGATAATAGTTTTGAGTTTTGAATAGCTCTTGAGATGGTGTGCATATTGGGAGAAGTGATCATTACTGGAGTCGTATTATTATTAGAGGAGTACAGATTTACCACCTTGAAATTTAACTCAGCAGTGTGTGAAAGTTAGTTTTTTGGTAATTATTCTATGTGAATCAGTTGAGTTGCTAATTGATACCTGATGATTAGATGGTTAAGGTGGTTAAGTTAACCATAATTTTTTGTATTAAATGTTGGTATTACATTTTTGGGGTGACATGTGAAGATTTATTGACGCAAAATTTTCATGAATTATTTCAATTGAGGGATGACTTATGGCATGTTTTAATGTTCAATTGACTTAAGAACATCTATAAAAAGGATGCTAAATAAGAGATTTAGGGTTATTGATCATGTTTTTGGTGGTTGTGATCAGAGATAGAGAATTTTAGTTACATCAAGTGATCAAAGATTAGATTGGATCTTACAGGAATGCAGTGTCATTCAAGATCAATGTTTCAAGTTCATTTCTCAAGGGTATCACAAGAGGTTAGCAAGGATAAATCCCTTAACAAGGTGGATCCTAACATATATCTTTTTTTATTAATCCTCTAACAAGATGAATTCTTAGAATGAGTTCAAAATCCTCTACCAAGTTAGATCTTAACATATCTTATTGTACTTCTAACAAGTTATTAGTCACTCCTAACATGGTGAGCCCCTAATAGGGTATTGTAAGCTCTTAATTGGGAAAATCTTTTACCTACAGTGAAGAGATTGTGGGTGTCATCTCTACTGTGGTTTTTCCCTCTAACAAGGGTTTCCACCATACAATTTGAGGTATTATGGTTTATTCTTTGTGGTTGATTGAATTACTTTACTTCTATTCTTTAGTTATAGTTATTTGTTTGATTTTGTGGAAGATACTTAAGAGCATAATCAAATTTGTGGTTGAATTAGTATATGTTCTATTTTCACTAATTCCCCTCCCCTCTCAATGATTCTACATATTAACAAAGGAAGCCTTGTTGAGTGCATTGTTTGATGCTAAAATGACCAATGCCTTGGAATTAGATATAACTAATGATATATTGGAGAAGTTGAAGACCTTGCATGAAGGAGACAAGAACTTGTGAAAGTTGCCAAGTTGCAGATCTTGAAAGGAAAGTATGAAACTTTGAAGATAAAAACATTGCTTCATATATGCTTACGGTAAATGATCTTGTGACTATTATCAGATGTACTAGATGTACCTTAGAAGAAGATGAAATTATTATAAAAGTGTTGAGATCACTAGCCCCTTCCTACAGTCAGAAAGTTCTAGCCATTGAGGAAATTAGGAAAGTGAAATATGTGAGAAGAGACAACTTGGTTGTAATCTTATTGCCTTTGAATTGAGAACATTTGGTGATGCACTACCTAATGTGGAGACTACATTCATAGCTAGTGTACCTAGGAAGGACATAAAGAGATTAGAACCAAGTAAAAGATGCCCAAATTTTTGGATCATATCAGTTTTGGGTACTGATCATGTTGTTGATATTCATATTCTGTCACTGATGTCAACATCTATTTCTGTGGAGAGGACAGACTAGTTACTTGACTGGTAGAAGTATACAGACACTGTATGGTTGATTCAAAATGATCAAAGTTAGAATTATGAAGAAGAATGTGTGTTGACCTTATTCCTAAGGTTTCTTGGCTTCATGTTGCATGTTGCGGATGTTACAGTTGATTTGGTGAAAACTAGTTTCTTGACTGTAACTGTGATTCTGGACAGAGCAGGTCTCTGTATTTCGTGCATATCTTTCAGGAAAAGATATTTTAGATGAATCAAGATTACCTGTGGACAACCAACATATTTTGTAATAATGGGTTGAGCTCAATTTCTTTTTGATGACTGGTGAGATCAGTTGTGGCGTGTATTCTGGAGAAAACCTAATTATTGGCCGACTTTAGACATGTAGCATGTAAAATTAATTATGAGCATGGATTACAGATCTAGAAGTACAAGTGATGCATTATATTTGATTTTTACTTGTTCTAGGTACCTTGTGTATCTTAGCAAGGGGTTATGTAATTATTTGTACATAGGAAAGCCTTAATTGGCCGACCTGAATATTTATTTGTATATTAGGAAAGCTTAACTGGCCGACCTAATGAATTACTGTAAGAGAGTATATATGAGTGATCTTTTCTTTTGAAAAGATGTGATAGAAATTGAAAAGAAGAGAAGTGAAAGTTGTGAAGCTTGTTTTACTATTGGATGTAGAGCAAAGTTTATGAGAAGAGTAGTAATGACTTGTAACTGATTGAATGTTTGATAATGTTAAGTTGAAGATAATGCAAGGCATTAAATCAGTTAATGGTTTGTATTGTCATTGATGTCAAATTGATATCATTTATATAGTCATGTACATAATGCCAAAGACTTTAGAGAATCAATGGAACAAAGGTAATTCTTTTAGCAATGCATAAAAGTCAAGTATTCACTAAGTGACAGACAACACCGACAGAGTGCACACCGTCGATAAAGGAAAAGAACAAAATTCATAGTGATACCCAACGAGTAGAAGATAGTGTTGAATGATGATGAAAAATCCAATGATGCCCGATGGATGGAGATCTCGAAGCTAACTGGAGACACACTGACAAACTGGCAATTATCACCGATGACTAACTGCAGAGTTGACCAACAGAACAGAGAGTTCAGAAAATGAAAAAATATCTAGCTGGCAGAGCTTAAAGATAGACTTAAATAGTTGTTTTATTTGTTTTATTCAACCATAGTTAAGTAATTGATTTAAAGAAGATTTGTACAATTGGAAAGAAGATAACTATGAGATAAATCAGGAGTTAAAGCTGTAAATCAAATTGGGTGGATTGTTTTTAACACCAAGAATCAAGAATCAAGAATCAAGAATTAAGGAATATCATGTCTATATAAGAGACAAGCATAATTCATTTCCATAAGCAGTCACATACATAGAAAGGGGAGTGAATAGAAAGAGGGTACTAAAGAGAAACTGATGAAGAAGAACTTTATATAGTCCTGATTAATCAAGCTGAAGGAGAGCTAAAGAATGTTGCAGACACCGACGAACAATGAAGCACAGCATCACAGAGTAGAAAGTGTGGATCAAAGAGAATTGAATTGATACATTGATCAGAGAGGTAATATACTTAAATAGATCTAAAAATATACAATTCAAGTTGCATTAGAAACATGTCATTTTGTTTCAGTTTAACCATTGAAGCATTAAGCCTCTTAACAGAGCAGGACATAATAGTCTTCTACATTTGAGGTATATCCTAACAGAATACCAAAAAGTTTATCTTGAAGATAGCATTGAGTGCCCAATATCGACACACAGTCTAAGAAGGAGGTTGATGTAGTTAGGTAGCACCAGATATGCCAGATACCTATTGTGCCCATAGAGCTTGATCAATATTGGTAGCATATACATGCCAAATATCAAGTGATAGAATCATATTAAAATCCTCTAACAAGGTCGCTCTTAATAGTGTGTTTGTAACCTTTAACAGGGTTGGCTCCTAACAGGGCTCACTTCAAAAGAGTGAAAATTTGGGGTACCGGTCCTAGTGGTTTTTTCCTTAACAGGGTTTCCACATTAAAAATTCATGTGTTATGTGTGTATGGTTTATTACTTTATTGGTTTACATTTCACATATGCATTTCTGGATTGATTGGTATACTCTGCATATTTACTGAGTATCGATAAATAGTTTTACTTCTTATCGGTTATCAAGGAGAATAAGGATAGACAAGGTAAATTGATAGACATTTAATTATTATAAGTATTTCATGGAATGCATCTTATAGGGACTTAATAATCTGAGATGTATTTGATTGGTGGTTAAAGTTTAAAAGGATAATTTTTTGAGGCCACCGCTTCACCCCCCCCTCTCAATTATTACTAAATCTTGTGTGCTTAGAAGGAAGGTTTCAAGACCTAAGTAAAGATCACAATATTAATAGATGAGATGTGCCCAAGTTGAACAAAGACAACTTTGCTTCTTGGAAAAGTAGGATAAGACTCCACTTATCAGGTATTTGTAATGATGTTACTCAATACTTAGATACTGAATATGTGTTTCCCATAAGACCATTAACAATAGATCAATTGAGAGTGAAGCATGAGCACAACTGCATGGTCATAGAGCTTTCTTCCTCTCTCTCCGATGTTGAATTTGAAGATTTCAAAGATTTCACAACTGCAAACAAAATGTGGGACAAACTGAAGCTTATACATGGTGGTGATACAAATGTTTTGAGAGCCAAGGCATAAAGCCTTAGAGGAAAATTTGATGATCTTAGAATGAAAGAAGGAGAAAACATCACACACAACATAAGAATAAAAGAAGTAGTCAATGCTATACGAGGTGTTGGAGGTACACTTGAAGAGGAGACAGTGGTAAGTAAAATATTAAGAACCTTATTGCCTGTATATGCTATTAGAGTTTCTACTATTCAAGAAATGAGAGAAGTTGCAAACAATACAGTTACTCTTGATAGTTTGATTGGTAGACTAATTTAATCTGAGATGAATAACTTTGATAATAGTGTCTTACCAAACTTAGAGTCTGCATTTAAGTCTTCTATGAGAATAAGCAAATCCAGTTAGAGACACACATCTAGAAGAGATAGTGAAAGTGAAAGTGAAGAAGAAGATCTAGATGAAATAGAAGGACTCATGGAAAGGAGAATGCAAAGAGGCAAAGGTAAATACAAAGGCAAGTTACCACTTGTATGCTTTAATTGTAAAGATATTGGACACTTTGCTACAAGATGTCCTAATAGAAGAAAAGATGATAGAAGTGATGATAGATCTTTTGAGATGAAATCTGACAGAGGTGATAACAATGATTACAGAGGCTACCAATTATCAGAAAGAAAGGATACCCGAAACTACAAGGATAAAGGCAAGAAGGCTAGCTACCTAGCTACTTGCAAAGATAAAGATACTGTCACCAAACCTGATGATGATATCGAGATGGTATTTGTAGCTGTGAAGGATGATTTAGATGAAGATGAAAGGTATGAAGAAACTGCACTCATATCTAAGGTTAGAAAGAATGATATCTAGATTATAGATAGTGGCTGCACTCACCATATGACTGGTGACAAAGAAAAGTTTAACTCTTTTGAGTATCATAATGGTGGTACAGTAAGAATGGGAAATGATACACCTTGTCCAGTCGAAGGTAAAGGAACTATAATGCTTAATAACCTGATTAAATATGAAAATGCTTATTGGGTAAAAGGATTGAATTATAATCTGTTGAGTGTTTCTTAGCTGAATAATTCAGGTCACAAAGTAGCATTTGAGAACAAGAAGGCAAAGATCTTCAATGAATCAGGAAAACTGATTAGTATCAGTGAACAGACTAAAGGTAACTTATTCTATCTAAATGACACTAACACTACTTTCTTAATGACTAGAAACGAAGACATATGGTTGTGGCACAAAAGATTGTGTCATGTGAATTTTGACAACATGATGAAAATAAGTAGAAGAAGAAGTGTAAGAGGTTTATCGACGATGACAAAGCCAGACAACATCATGTGCAAAAATTGTCAAAAAGGTAGAATGATAAAGTCTAGTTTCAAAAGTAAAACCCATACATCTGATGATATTCTAGAGTTAGTCCATACTGATTTATGTGGACCTATGAGGACAAAGAACTATTATGGAGATAGATATTTTATTCTCTTTGTTGATGATTACTTTAGAATGATGACAGTCATGTTTCTAAAAGAAAAATCTGAACCATTCAAGATGTTTAAATGGTATAAGGATATGGTAGAAAAACAAAGTGGTAAGGATCTAAAATGTTTAAGATTAGATAGAGGGGGAGATTTTATATCAGATAAATTCACTAATTTTTGTAATGAGCATGGTATAAAAAGACAGGTTTCTGCACCAAGAACACCACAGCAAAATGGGATTGCTGAGAGAAGGAATAGGTCAATAGTTGATTGTGCAAGAACACTGATGATAGAGAAATGCATCACCCAAATCTTCTGGAAAGAACCTGTCAGCACTGTTGTTTATACACTTAACAAAGTACAATTGAAGGACACAAATAAGACACCTTATGAGCTATGGTATGGTAAAACACCCAATGTAAGTTACTTCAAAATATTTGGTAGTCAATGTTATGTCTTAAAGGATGATAGAAATGGAAAGCTTAATGCCAAAAGTGATGAAGGTATTTTTCTGGGGTATTCTACCAAGAGTAGAGATTTTAAATGTCTAATCAAGGCTTCTAACAAAATAGTTGAAAGTGCAAATGTGAAGATTGATTAATTTGCAGAAAAGAATGAGCTAGAAAGCACAAAAAAACCAGAGGACTATAGCAAGTTTGTATATTGTGAAGAACCCATAACTCTACCCAAGCAACAGTGCTTAATTCCAGAACAACAGAATGTTGCAACCAACGGTTAGAATGTTGTTACTGATGGTTAGGATAATGATCAAGATAATGTGCAAGGTAATGAAGATCAAGCTGATATAAAAAGAGATGTACCTATACTTGCAAGATATGTTAGAAGGAACCATCTAGAGGACCAGATCATAGGAGATAAGAAAGCTGGTACAAGAACAAGAAGTAAGTCTTTAAACTCAAATTGTTTAATTTGTGAGTTTGAGCCAAAATCTGTTAATGCTGCACTAGATAATGAAGGATTGATAAGTTCTATGAATAATGAAATTGAGAAGATTGAGAAGAACAAAACATGGTCACTTGTGCTAAGACCAGATGACAATAATGTCATCGGTACTAAATAGATATTCAGGAATAAGCTGAATGAGAATGGAGAAGCCACAAGGAACAAAGCAAGACTAGTATGTAAGGGGTATGCACAAGAGGAAGGTATAGACTATGGAGAAACCTTTGCAGCCATTGCTAGGCTAGAAGGAGTAAAAATACTACTTGCTTATGCTACACACAAAGGATTCAAAGTATATCAAATGGATGTCAAGTCAACATTCCTAAATGGAATACTTGAAGAAGAGGTATACATTGAGCAACCATAAGGATTTGTAGATCCAGACAAGAGGAACATGGTATGTAGACTTCACAAAGCCTTGTGTGGATTAGAACAAGCTCCCAGAGCCTGGTATGAATGACTTCATTCCTATCTAATAAGTATTGGATTCATAAGGACTAGTGAAAATAGTAATCTTTATTTGAAAAAGGATACTGATGCTAACACGTTGATTGCTGAAATATTTGTTGATGACATCATATTTGGAGGCAATGATATACTATGTAAGTCATTTGCTAATGAGATGAGCAGAGAGTTTGAGATGTCTATGTTTGGTGAGATCAATTTCTTTCTTGGTCTACAGATCATTCAACAAAGTGAAGGTATTTTCATTACACATTCCAAATACATCAAGGAGGTCCTAAAAATTTTCAAGATGGAAGATTCCAAACTAGTTGGAACATCGATGGCTACTAGATGCAAATTAACAAAGGAATTCAAGACAATAGAGGTAAATCAGACTTTGTACTAATCAATGATTGGAAAACTCATGTATGTTGTACACACTAGACCAGATATTGCACATGCAGTAGGAATTGTTGCTAGATTTTATACTAACCCCAGGGAATCACATATGACTACTATGAAAAGAATTCTAAGATATCTAAAGAATACTAATGAAGTTTTCTTATGGTATAGAAGAGAAGGCAAATTTAAACTTAAGGTGTTTACCGACGCTGATTGGGCTGGAAATCTTGATGACCAGAAGAGCACAACTAGAGGAGCATTCTTTATGGGTGAAAGAATTGTCATGTGGATTAGTAAGAAGCAAGGATGCATCTCTTAGTCTACTGCAGAAGCAGAATATGTTACTGCTACTGCAAACTGCTCAAATATTGCATGGATCAAACAGTTGCTGGAAGGTATGCATATGAAGATCTCAAAACTAGTGATTATCTATTGTGATAACAACAGTGCAATAAACAGTTCCAAGAATCCAGTCATGCATTCCAAGACAAAACACATTGCAATCAAGTATCATTACTTAAGAGAACAAGTTCAAGAAAAAGAGGTGATACTTGAGTATGTGCAATCTAAAGAACAATTAGTTGATATCTTCACCAAGCCACTGCCCAAGGATACATTTGAGTACCTAAGAAAGAAAATAGGGGTCAAACCCTTGTCTACAAGTCAGTAAAAGACTAAAGGCTACATTGACCTATATATTATCCAAATATCATTCATGTTGATGCAAGCAAAAAGATGAAATTCAAAGCTACATCTATATACAGAAAGGTATATACCAGAACCAAGCACTAGAGCATATTGATGTATTGTTGATGGATAAGGGAAATTCAAAGAATATATTATCGATCAAGAGAAAAGATCACTTGACATTAATGTCAGATATCTGTGAGATATTTTTTTGGCATTGTTGTCAAAGGGAGAGAAAGTTTCCATATTATAACAGTCTTTAGAAAAAGAAGAAAGATTATCCATTATCATATTACTCCAATAGGGAGAGATCATATCCATAGGGAGAGTTGATGAAAAAAGACAGAGACATCAAAGAAGAAGAAAAATAAAAAGAGATATATTGACACAAGGGAAGGATGCAACACATCAGACCAAGGAACATAGAAAGCTACAAGAACCAAGTCTAAGCTAACACAGAGCTTACCAACGGTCAGACATTTTTATCGGTTATCAAAACAAACTGTTTGGTAATTTGATGAATCTCAACAATTGTATTTCATATTGTATTAGAAATAGTATAGTGTGATAATATAGTATGTTTCCATCAATACCAAAGGGAGAGATTGATGACATGTAATTGATTGAATGTTTGATAATGTTAAGTTGAGGATAATGCAAGCCATTAAATCAGTTAATGGTTTGTATTGTCATTGATGTCAACTTGATATCTTATGTACGGTCATGTAAATAATGCCAAAGACTTCATAGCATCAATGGAACAAAGGTTATGCTTTCAACAATGCATAAAAGTCAAGTATTCACTAAGTGACAGACAACATCGACGGAGTGCACACCATCAGTAAAGGCAAAGAACAAAAGTCATAGTGATACCCAATGAGCAGAAGTCAGTGTTTCCTGACGAAGAAAAATCCAATGATGCCCGATAAATGGAGATCCTGAAGCTGACCGGTGTCACACCGATGAACTGGTAGTTATCACTTACAACTAACAGCAGAGTTGACTGAGAGAATAGAGAGTTTAGAAAATGACAAAATATCTAGCTGGCAGAGATTAAGGATAGACTTAACTAGTTGTTTTATTTTTTTTATTTGACCAGAGTTAAGTAATTGATTTAAAGAAGATTTGTATAGTTGGCAAGAAGATAACTATGAGATAAATCAGGAGTTAAAGCTGTGAATCAAATTGGGTGGATTTTTTTTCACGCCAAGAATCAAGAATCAAGAATCAAGAATTAAGGAATATCATGTCTATATAAGAGACAAGAATAATTAATTTCCATAAGCAATCACATACATGGGAAGGGGAGTGAATAGAAAGAGGATGCTGAAGAGAAACTGATGAAGAAGAACTTCATACAATCCTGATCAATCAAGCCGAAGGAGAGCTAAAGAGTTCCGCAGACACTGACGAACAGTGAAGCATAGCATCATAGAGCAGAAGGTGTGGAGAAAAAAGAATTGAATTGATAAATTGATTAGAGAGGTAATGTACTTAAATAGATCTAAAAATATGCAATTCAAGTTGCATTAGAAATAAGTCATTTTGTTTCAGTTTAACCATTGAAGCATTAAGTCTCTTAATAGAGCAAGACTTAACAGTCTTCTACATTTGAGGTATATCCTAACAGATTGCCAAAATTTTTATCATGAAGATAGCATTGAGTGCCCGATACCGACACATGGTCTAACAAGGAGGCTGATGCAGTTAGGTAGCACCAGATATGCCAGATACCTATTGTGCCCATAGAGGTTGATCAATATTGGTAGCATAGACATGCCAAATATCAAGTGGTAGACTCATATTAAAATCCTCTAACAAGGTCGCACTTAACAGTGTGTTTGTAACCTTTAACAGGGTTGGCTCCTAACAGGGCTCACTTTAGAAGAGTGAAAATTTGTGGTACCAGTCCCAGTGGTTTTTCCCTTAACAGGGTTTCCATGTTAAAAATCCATGTGTTATGTGTGTATGATTTATTACTTTATTGTTTTACATTTCACATATGCATTTCTGGATTGATTGGTATACTCTACATATTTACTAAGCATCGGTAAATAGTTTTACTGCTTATCGGTTATCAAGGAGAATAAGGACAGACAAGGTAAACCGACAGACAATTAATTATTATAAGTATTTCATGGCATGCATCTAGTAGGGACTTAATAATCTGAGATATATTTGATTGGTGGTTAAAGTTTAAAAGGATAAATTTTAAAGGCCACTGATTCATCCCCCCTCTCAGTTATTACTAACAAGTACTTCATTGGAACTGACAAAGAAAAGATAGTTGCCATCAGATAGTTCACTGGATTATATATTTACTATATACACTTGTTTAGATTGTGAATCCTTGAGGGTGGCTTTAACCTTCTTTGGGTAGTGTGCCTGGGCAGTGAGCCTACTATTTCTCTTGACTCCTAACAGGATCTATCTCCTAACAGAGACTATGTACTTTAATGTTGTAACAAGCTCCTAACAGGGCTAAATCTTTTAACAATGATACTATACTCTCAGTACATTATTTGTGCATGTTAATTCCCACTGGGGTTTTACCTTTAACAGGGTTTCCTCGACAACAATTATTGTGTTATGGTGTTGGAATTTACTGTGTTATCATTTACATTTGCAGATTTGGTTTATAAAGTTTAAAGTTTAATAATCTATATCATAACTGATTCACCCCCAACCCCCCCCCTCTCAGTTATCTTGTGGACTGTTAATCCTAACACAAATAAATGGATGCAAAAATATGAGAAGGAGATGAAGGAAATGGAAGAAGAAGAAGAAATATAGCTTGAAATATTGGAAGCACTATTTAGAAAGAGAGTTCATAGAGCTACTAGAGGTTAGTACAAAGGAAAGTTGTCTATCAAATGTTTTTCATGCAATAAGATAGGACATTTTTCTTCTAGATGTCTAGAGAGAGAAAAGTGTCCTATCTTATTGCATGAAAAACATTTGATAGACAAATACGCATATATATATACATATACATATACATATACATATACATATACATACACATATATATATATATGTATATGTATATGTATATGTATATGTATATG
>MU227559.1:1480524-1498391 GCA_018584345.1 Thuja plicata | reverse complement strand
TATATATATATATATATATACCCACTGTTGCGAAGAAATGTTACTTTTCTAATGATGATTATGATGATGATGATGATGATGATGATGAAGGTATTTCTGATGATGAATCTATTATAGTTGATAAGGATGATGATTAATTCACTTTGTTTTTTGTCAAAGATGGGGATACTAAGCCTATAGATGCTATGCCTAATAGTTCATTCATTTCTATCAAGGAAGAAGGTACTAAGTCTGATGATCCTAAAGCTACTAGTTCTTTCATTTCTATTAAAAAATATGATTCCAAGTCTAAAGATTATATGCCTTCTAGGTCTACTCATTGTGTTGTTGAAGAGAAACCCCTAGTTTCTCAAGTTATCAAAAAGGGTGATTGGGTGATAGAAAATGGATGCTATTATCATATGACTGGTGATATGAGAAAATTTGTGAGCTTTGATAAGTATTATGGAAGTATGGTAAGATGGGGAGATAATAATGGTTGGATGATCAGAGGAAAATGTTATATTTCCCTAGATGGAAAGAATAGCTCTTATGATGTATTGTATGTTCAATATTTGAAACATAATCTTCTAAGAGTTGGGTAGTTGATGGACAAAGGGTATGACATGCATTTCAAGAATGACATATGCAAGATCTTGAAAAAATCTAGGATAGAGATAGCAACAGGATCCAAGACAAAGGTTAACTTATTTCATTTGAATACTAGTCTAAGAAGTTTCTTGATTTCTCAAATAGATGAAAGTGGTTATGGAATAAGAGGCTATGTCATGTGAACTTTAATAACATTGTTTCTATAAGTTATACTTCTGATATTAGAGATTTTTCTAGGGTAAATAAGTGTGATAATATTACTTGTAAGGAATGTCAGTTTGGTAAGCATACGAGAGAACTACTTTCTATTCTAAATCTTAAAACTCTAATGGATTGTTAGATCTTGTTCATATTGACTTGTGTGGTCCTAATAAGAATATAATCATGCAAGGTAACAAATACTTTATGTTTCTCATTGATGGTTACTCAAGGATGGTATGGGTGACCTTTGTGAAAGAGAAGTCTGAAGCTTTTAACAATTTTTAGATCTTCAAGTTTATGGTTGAGAATGATACAAGGTTGAAGCATAAATGCCTAAGATCTAATAGAGGAGGTGAATTCACATTAGGTGAGTTCAATACATTTTATGAGATGCATGGAATAAGGAGACATTTTTCTACTCCGCAGACGCCATAGAAGAGTGAAGTGGTGGAGAGGAAGAATAAATCAGTTCAAGACATTGCTAGGACTATGATGCTTAAGAGGAATGTTCCACACACATTTTGGAGAGAAGCAGTCAACACTGTAGTATACACTCTTAACCGAGTGCAAATTAAAGGAGGAACATGTAAAACATATTATGAACTTTGGTGTGGAAGTGTGCCTAAAGTGAAGTACTTTAGAATTTTTTGTAGTAAATGCTACATCAAAATAAATGAGGACATAAGCAAGTTTGATGCAAGGAGTTATGAAGGTATATTTCATGGCTACTCTACCAAAACTAAGTGATGTAATGAAAATTATTTCTCACAAACCTATCTTATCCTAGGGTCTTCTATAGGCCACTTCTCTAGCCTATTAGGGTCCCTCACAAACCTTGGTTTACAAGGATTCTATTCTCAATCCTTCACCTATTCAACTTGTCCACACAAATGATGAAATCCACTCGACTATCAACATACCCCATGGATGTCTTCTTGCATCTTCCACACTAAGTGATCCAATATTATCATGACTAACCACCAATGGAGAGGAAGGTTTATAACAAGGAAATTGAATCCAATAAAATTTTTAATAACATATATTGCAATGAAACCCTAATTGATTCCAAGAACTTGCTTCAAACTAGACTAAACAAGGCTACAAGGAATTATGCCTAATTACACACCTTTTGGCACTTAACTCCAAAATTTCCTCAACAAGGTGGTAAAAAATTTGCATTTTGACACCTTTTTCCAAAACACCTTAGATTTATCTAGTCTCACTTCCCCAAACTGTCTGTACAGTGGGTTGCTATAATTAAGCCTAAAAATAAGGGTTTCTCAAATTTTAGAGAACAACCATAAGGCTTTGTTCTTTTACATATAATAAATATTCACCATAACTTCTCCTTGGACATGGGTCTCCCTTACATACATATCCTCCCCTCCACATGCTCATATTGAAGCAACCAATTCATTCAATGGCTCATAATACTTTTGCAGTTTATTGTATTCCCTAGCCATGCACCTCTAGCTTGCCTAGGGAAACCCTAAAAAAATAGCTCTCCTACTTTCCAGGGCCCAAGCTCTTGTACAAGTAATTTAAAATGAGTCATCTCACAAATCTCAAGGAACCATACAAATGCCACGGTGGGAAGGTGAGTTATGACTCTATAAGAAAAAACTGCCTAGATTAAACCAATGGCAGTGCTAAAACCAAACTAATTTACAAAAGTAGTGAAATGGAATCAAAAAAACCAACTTTACACACACTGAATCAAGGAAATACATCTACTACCTCATGCATGAGTTACAGTGCATAGTTTTATCCATTAAAAGACTTAAAACAAGAAAATATACTAACTGTAATCACAAATGCTCAGAGAACTTGCTTGTTCATTAACCAAATTTTCTCCAAACCTTTAAAGAGGTTGAGGGAGGCCTTATATAGTTTATCCATTTCCAAACCAAATTTTTTAGAAAGTTACATAACCATATTATCTAAAATGCATGTGAGCAAGAAATGTTGTCAATGACAACATTGACAATTTTACAAAGTTGTCAATAACTTTTACATTCTTGCACTCCAACTTGGTCAACTCACTCTAAAACTTAACCAAATGTATCCTTAGGATTACTAAGCCATGAAATAGGTATCCTACCCCATTCTTGTCCAATTTATCCCTCTAATGTACAAATGCACTGTTTTGACAATGTTTGCAACAATTGGGCAACTTTTCCAAAATTGGACAAACTATAACTTTAGGACTATCAAATGACCTAGTTTGGCCTCCTAACCATAAAAAAATACTCTAGGACCATCTAGCCCTCTTATTTCACTATTGGCTTGGCTAAGAGAACTACAAGCCAAATTTGAATAGGAACCCTAGGTTACCATGTAGCCTTGCCTAGGTGCTCCTGCACCATACTCCCCCACAAAGGAGAGTTATGTCACTCTGGTGGACAAGATATCATCTAAAATTCCTAGGTTCTTGAAGACTATAGCTGCAACCCATGTTTCCCCTGACTCTGGCTTATGCTTCCACTTGATGAGGTGCTCCATGTACACCTTGTGTCTTGTGGTTTTCAAGACCCTTGAATCCAATACCTTGTCTACTTTTGTCTACATCTTGGGAGGTAAAGCATTAGGTTCTACATCTTTTTTGGCCTCTTCTCTATTCACCTCCATCTCAGTTAAGGGTCCTTTAAAATTTATCAAGTCAGCCACATTGAAAATAGACGAGATGCTCAAATAAGTAGGTAGATCTAGTTTGTAGGAATTAGCCCCATATTTGGCTAAGATCTTATAGGGTCCCACTATCTTCATATGAATCTTGGTAGGAACTCCTTTCTACAATCTAGATTTATTCAAATGCACCATGACATAATCACCTACTTCAAATTGAACATCATTTCTCTTCTCGTCTACTTTAGCCTTCAATTTTTTAGTAGACTCTAGTATAGTCCTCTTCACATGTTCCTGAATCTCCTTCATGGTTTGAGTGAAGTCTTCAGCATGACCACTCTTGTAGTCCATGGCTCCAAGGTCTCTAAGCTCACATACACCCCTTGGGTGCATCCCATTAACAAATTCAAATGGGCTCCTACCTATTGTTCTGTTAACACTATCATTGTATACATTATTTTCTTGGGGAATTACCACATCCCATGTCTACCCATACTCCTTAGTTATAAATCTTAACAAATTACCAAGCACTCTATTAACCACTTCAGTTTGGCCATCAGTATGAGGGTGGTAAGCTGAACCAAATGACAGGTTAGTACCCAATCTACTCCATAGCATTTTCCAGAAATGGCTCATGAACTTGACATCCCTATCTGAGACAATTCTTAGGGATACTCCACTCCATGGATTCTTAAAATCTCCTTAAAAAACAAATGTGCAATGTTACTAGCGTCATGTGTAGTTCTACAAGGTATAAAGTGACCCATTTTACTAAATTTGTCTACCACAACATAGATATTCTCATGTCCATGTTTTTTCTTATGTAGGCCTACAATGAAATCCAAGCTAACACACTCCCATGGTCTATTAGGGATTGGAAAAGGTTGATACAAACCCGCATTGCTATCTCCTCCTTTTTCTTTCATGCACACTACACATTGCTCAACATAGTTTGTCACATCTCTTACCAACTTTGGCCAATGTTAAAACCTTTGGACTAACTCAATGGTTATGTTCACACCAAAATGGACACTCAAGCTACCATTATGTTTCTCTTGAATGAGGTTCTCTCTCATTGAACCCTTACGAACATAGAACTAGTTCCCCTTAAACAACAACCCACTTTGCAAGTTAAAATTAGAAAACTAACTGTGAAAGTGATTCTAAAAATTAGAACATACCGTGTAGGCTTCACCAAAGTCTTCATCTTCCCTATAGAGGTCCTTGAAACTCTCTATATCAATGATTTTCAACTGAACTTCTTGAATGGTCAACAACCTCCTACTTAGTGCATCTGCAACCTTGTTCAACTGTCATTTCTTGTGTTTTATTGTGAATATGAATGCTTGAAGATATTCCATCCAATTTAAGTGTCTATTACTTAGATTTTCTTGGGTATTTATATAGCTAAGGACCTGGTTGTTAGTAAACACTACAAATTATTTTGGTAGCAAGTAATGTCTCCACTTCCTAAGAGACTAAACTAAGGCATACAATTCCAAGTCATAAGAAGAATATTTCTTCTTGGCTTCATTTAACTTCTCACTTAACAAGGCTACTAGCCTACTTACCTGACTTAACACACCCCCTACTTCCATCCCACTTGCATCACATTCCAAAGTAAACAGTTGATCAAAACTAGGAAGTCTAAGGATAGGTTGTATTTCTACTTTCTCTTTCAACTTCTCAAATGATTTCCCTACTTTAGAGGTCCACCTAAACTTATTCTTTAGACCACCCTTAATGGTTTCTAGCATTGGTGCACAAATACCATTGTAATCTCTTATAAAATTTCTATAAAATTGAGCTAACCCATGAAATCTCCTTGCCTCTGTCCTTATGGTTGGTGTAGGCCAATTTAGAATATCTTCCACCTTTCTTGAGTCCATCTTCAATGAACCTTGGGATACAAAAATCCCCCAAATACACAAGTTCTTGTTTGAAGAACTCACACTTCTCTAGATTGATTGATAACTTCTCCTCTTGCAACCTTTTGAGTACCCTCTCCACATGCTTCAAATTCTCCTATGTTGTCTTACTCAAGATGAGTATATTATCTAGATACACTACCACAAATATCCCCTTGAAATCTTTAAGCACTTCATTCATAAGCCTCATGAATGTGCTAGGGGCATTTGAGAGGCCAAATAGCATAACTCTCCACTCATATAGCCCATCAGTAGTCTTAAAAGTTGTCTTCCATTAATCCCCATCTTTGATTCTAATCTAGTGGTACCTACTTTTTAGGTCCAATTTAGTAAAAAAATTTGCCCCTCCAAGAAAGTCCATCAAATGCTCTATTCTAGGAATTTGAAATCTATATCTAAATGTGATCTTATTAATAGCCCTAGAGTCAATGTAAAGTCTCCACTTACCATATTTCTTGGATCCTAAGACCACAGGTACAACACATGGACTAATGCTCTTCCTAATAAGTCCTTGGTCTAATAGCTCCTGCACTTGTCTAGCCACTTCTAGGTTCTGATATGGAGTAAGGTTATAAGCTGCCTTAATTGGCAAGGATGCACTAGGTACAAATTCAATTTGATGACTTATCACTCTTCTAGGAGGTAAATTTTCAGGATTACCATCACTGACTACATTTCTTTATACTTCTCAAGTAACTCTTGGACTTCTAATGTCAAAGACTCTTGTTTAGGCTTCTCTTCCTCCTTAGGCTTGAGAAAGATGGCATACCCTTCACTTCCTTCATCTTTAAGGGTTTTGATGAACTCGTTTCTACTACTCAATAGGATACTAGGGGTCTTGGGTTGTGGCTCATCTTCCTCCAACAAGGACTGAATCTTAAAAGTTCTGCTATCCTTCTTGAAAGATATGAAATTATCCTTTTCATCATACACTACACCCCTATCATATTGCCAAGGCCTACACAATAGCAGATGGCATCTATCCATAGGAAACACATAAAAAAGAAACTTGTCTTTATACCCTGCAATAGAGAACTCCACCCAAGTTTTCTCATTCACCAGCATACTCTGCCCTTTGTTGAGCCATATCACTTTGTATGGGTTGACATGAGGTATCTTTACCAATTTCAGTTTTCTTACTTCTTCCTCTGATATGATACTGTCTGTGGAGCCTAAATCCATAATCACTTTGAAAACTTTACCAAGGATTTTACATCTCACTCTAAAAAATGCTCTCCTATGCTTGGGTTCATCCTTGACTAGTTGCCTAATCAAAACCTTCTAAACATGAGATTTTCTCCCATCTCTGATTCAGTGTGATAAACCTCTGGTGTCTTGACACTTGTTGTGTCTTTATGAGCATATGCAATCCTTTTACCATTGTTTGATGAAGTGGGATTATCAGGGCATCTATAGGTCAGGTGACCCAATTGACCACAGTTATAACATTTCATACTTGCAAAGTATGAGTTGCTTCTACCTAAACTTCTTCCTCTACTAGAGCCTCCTTAAGTACCTCTACCTCTGGTGTAACCCCCTCTTGGAGTATTTTCACTACCATGCTTTGTCAACTTGGACTCTCCCTGGTTTCTTTGTTCATTACCTCTTCCTTAATAACCACCTCTATGACCCCCTTGGTCTCTTCCTCTGCCTCTACCTCTGAGATTAGATTATCATTTCTTCTTGTTCCTTTCTTCCACCTTAAGAGCTAATTGGTGGCACTTCTGAACAATATTTGGAGTCCATAAAATTATCTCCTCTTGGATGTTCCATTTTATACCACCCAAGTATCTTGCTACCTTGATAGGTTCCTATTATTGAATCTTGGAGCTGAGACATAACTTCTAAAATTTCTCTATATAAGAGGCCACATCCAAATCATTTTTCTTCAGACCTTGTCTCTTTCTATGAAGTTGTATTTCATAGTCTTCTAGCAGATAATTTTCTTTCACTTTAGTCACCATAGATTTCTAGTTAGCTATAGGTTGTTTACCCACCCTAACTCTTTCATCTTGCAAGTACTTCCACCATGTCAATGCTGATCCACTTAGCCTTGACTTTGAAACCTTGAGTTTTTGTGCCTCTGTAAGACCTTCGCACTCAAAATGATTTTTCATCCCCTCAATCCACTCCATTACTGCCTTAATATCCATTTTCCCACTAAATAGTGGTACACCTTCTAATACCTTTCCACCTAGTGCCTTGATGGATTTCAAGAATTATTCTTCATTCAATGGAGGGTCCAGCTCAAGGATGATATCTTCTTCATCAATCTCCTATTTACCTCTGTCACTACTTTCACCTTCTTTGCCTTTATCTCTGGCTCCATCAACAAATTCTTGTATTTTTACTCTCATTTCATCTAGGGATTCTTCAAGGAGTCTATTTTTCTCCTTTTTCTCACTCATCTCTTTATCTAACTCTGCGTTAGTCACCATACTAGTCTCCCCTACTGATTCACCCATATATAGAGACATACACCAAATCCAAAATCTTTAACTTGCCCTGATACCAATCTGATTTAATGAAAATCCTTTATCACAACCCTATCTACTCCTAGGGTCTTCTATAGGCCACTTCTCTAGCCTATTAGAGTCCCTCACAAACCCTAATTCATAAGGATTCTATTCTCAATTCTTCACCTATTCAAATTGTCCACACCAATGATCAAATCCACTCAACTTTCAACATACCCCATGGATGTCTTCTTGCATCTTCCACACTAAGTGATCCAATATGATCATGAATAACCACCAATGGAGAGGAAGGTTTATAGAAATTCAATTGAATCCAATACAATGCCTAATACAATATATTACAATGAAACCCTAATCGATTCTAAGAACTTACTTCAAACTAGAAAAAACATGGCTACAAGGAATGAGGCCTAATTACACACCTTTTGGCACTTAACTCCAAAAATTTTTCAACAAGGTGGTATAAAAAATGAATTTCCTAACATCCTTTTCCAAAATGCCTCAGATTTATCTGGTCTCACTTCCCCAAACTCTCCGTACAGTGGGTTGCTACAATTAAGCCTAAAAATAAGGGTTTCTCAAATTTTAGAGAACAACCATAAGGGTTTATTCTTTCACCTCAAAGAACACTTCACCAGAACTTCTCCTTGTACATGGGGCTCCATTACACACATATCCTCCACTCCACATGCTTAGATTGAAGCAACCATTGCATCCAATCACTCATAATACTTCTAGAGTTCACTTTATTCCCTAGCCATGCACCTCTGGATCACCTATGGAAGCACTGCAAAAATAGATATCTTGATTTCCAGGGGCCAAGATCTTGTACAAGTAATGTACAAGGAGTCATCTCACAAATCCCAAGGAACCGTATAGATGCCACGGTGGGAAGGTGAGTTATGACTACATAAGAAAAAACTGCCTCGATTAGACCAACGACAGTGCTAAAACCAAACCAATTTACAAAAGAAGTGAAATGGAATTAAAAACTAGCTATACACACATAGAATCAAGGAACTACATCTACTACATCATGTACAAGTTACAGTTGAGAGTTTAATCCATTAAAAGACTTCAAACAAGAAAATATACTAACTGTGATCACAAATGCTCAGAGAACTTGCTTGTTCATTAACCAAATTTTGTTCAACCCTTTATAGAGTTTGAGGGAGGCCTTACATATTTTATCCTATTCCAAATCAAATTTTTTAGACAGTTACATAATCATACACTCAAAAATGCACTTGAGCAAGAAATGTTGTCAATGACAACATTGACAATTTTGCAAAGTTGTCAACAACTTTTACAACTTTTGCATTCTTGCACTCCAACTTGGTCAACTCACTCTAAAACTTAACCAAATACATCCTTAAGCTTACTAAGCCATGAAATAGTTATCCTACCCTATTCTTGTCCAATTTATCCCTCTAATGTACAAATGCACTATTTTGACAACATTTGCAACAATTGGGGAACTTTTCCAAAATTGGACAAACTATAACTTTTGGACTATCAAATGACCTAGTTAGGCCTCCTAACCATAAAAACATACTCTAGGACCATCTAGCCCTCTTATTTCACTATTGGCTTGGATAAGACCACTACAAGCCAAAATTTGACTAGGAACCCTAGGTTACCATGTAGGTTACAACTTTTGCATTCTTGCACTCCAACTTGGTCAACTCACTCTAAACCTTAACCAAATGCATCCTTAGGCTTACTAAGCCATGAAATAGTTATCCTACCCTATTCTTGTCCAATTTATCCCTCTAATGTACAAATGAACTGCTTTGACAACATTTGCAACTATTGGGCAACTTTTCCAAAATTCGACAAACTATAACTTTCAGACTATCAAATGACCTAGTTAGGCCTCCTAACCATCAAAACATACTCTAGGACCATCTAGCCCTCTTATTTCACTAGTAGCTTGGCTAAGACTAGTACAAGCCAAAATTTGACTAGGAACCCTAGGTTACCATGTAGCCTTACCTAGGTGCTCCTGCACCAGTAAGGAATATAGGTGTTATAACAAGAGTTTAAAGAATCTAGTAGAGAGTGCCAATGTAAAGTTGGATGAAAGCATTGAGAATATATATAGTTTAAGTAGAATTGATATTGATGATCAGAATGACAATAGAAATCAGAGACAAATACAACAAGTTCATACCCAATTCCTAATATCATAGTGAATACTAATAATGATGCCTACACAAGTGGAGAAGAGGAAGCACAAAAGCATGTGATAAAGAATAAGACACCAAGATATGTGAGACTGAATCATGCAAAACATAAGATTATTGGTGATAGGAACTAGGGTGTTCAAACTAGGAGAAGGATTGCTCAAGACCATATTTTGTTAATATTAGAGGTTGATCCAATTGATAATGATTGGAATAAATCTATTGAAGAATAACTTGTCATTACAAATTAACATAGGGAGAAGCTCAAGATCAAGGTAACCAAACTTGATTCATTGCTTGAAAGTCAAAGGAACTCAGTGAACAATAATGGTGTTAGACATGAGAAAGGATAAAGTTCTAAATGTGGTCAAAACAATAATAAAACTAAAAGGAAGAAGAATAAGAATAAGAAGACTTTCGATAGACTATCTAAACCTCATAAATTTAGTGGAAAGTATTTTTCTTGTGGAAATTTATTTCATAAAGTTGTGGATTGCAGAAAGAAAAATATTTTCCCTAGATGTAAAAGGCATAAACATGCATCAAGCATATACAGTGGTGTGAAAAAAATGAATGATGTTGTCAAAAGGGAAATATTAAGATTTCCATGTTCTATAATAAAGGATGAAGAAAGTAGACAGAAGATTGTTATACATTTTAGATGCAACATATCTACACACATTTCCAAACATTACAGAATCATTAAAGTAAACAAATATGGTCCAGATGGAATGGACAAGATTGTGGAAAAGAATTGTGAGGGTAAGAAATAGAAAGTGGAGAGGAAAGGTTAGAATTTAAAAGGAATGTAGAAAAATAATATACAAAAAAATAGAAACAAGTCAAAGAGTAAGAAGGGTAAGGATAATATTGAAAAATAGTCAACTCTTGGAGGAAAGTTTGGGGTAATCGCCCCTCCTAGTCAGAACTAAGATGCAGAGGACTACATCAATCCAGTGCACTTGAGGGACATATCATTCAAGTTGGATTTGTGTTTTCGAGGCTACTAGTGAGGGGTAATAGTAATAATGGTAAGGTATGGTTGAAGATAAGGAAGAGAAGACCATGATTAATCATAGTAGAGATGTACCTTTGTCATTGATGTCAAAGGGGAGAAGAGCACATGTGAAAAACAAGTTATTTACTTTCACATAAGAAAGAGCTTCAATTAAGAAGAGTAGTGCATATATAAGGGGGAATAAATAATGGAGAGAAGATTATGTAATCAGATTAAAACCAAGGAAATATTTTTTCCAAGGGGAGAAGAGTTAGAGAGATCCTGAACAAAGATAAGTTAGACAGACTTTGAAAATTAATTGTGGATATTGTTGATAGTAATATTAATTATCTTTAGAGGATGGATATTTTTGGTTTCTGATTGTGTTACTTGGTTTTACCATCACATGTTGATTCCAATGCCAAAGGGAGAGTTTTTGAAAAGTTTGGATGCATTGTCATTGATGTCAACGTTTTTTTAAGTAGTTTTTCTAAAGGAACAATATGATCAGAGGCATGGTAAGGAAAAGTTACTACGAATGAAGATTTCCATACCTCATAGGATTATTTAGAGGTTTTTTACTAGTTCCATGTCACATTTTAGGTATTGACACAATGACTTGAGTAAGTTATGAGATTACAGATGGTGATGGACTACTTTATTGTCTACCAGTGTCACAAAGTTGTAGATATTGGCTTTTCACATATACACAGGTTGAGATATTTGCACACGTAGATAGGAATGTGTTTAATACATGGTGATGTGTCTTCCATTTAAATGGTTTGTAATTCTAAAGGTCCGCAAGGTATTTTCAAGTGTTACAAAGAAAGCTGACAATATTCTTGGGGGTATAGCTTAAAATGTAGACAAATACATTAGCTGGGATGGATTTGATTATTTTTTTGAACTTCATGATGCCTAATGATGTTCTTGTATTATGTGTCTGATGATTTGGTCATCTACATCGATCAAGGTGATGAGATTTGAATGGAATTTAAAGTTGTTGATAAGTTTTCGTATGCTCTTGAAAAACTTGATCAGTAAAATATTTTATGGGTAATTGGTAAGATATTTTTAGAAGAGAAATGGTCTAGAGGTGGTTATGAAGGATATATCAGGATTGTTGATTGGGTGAGGCAAAATGAAAATTTAAAGTTAGGTTTTTGTGGACTTGTTCTTGATAAAAGGGTTGATGAATTAAGGCAAAGACCTTGGTTGTGCAAGAGAATAATTGATCACAGACACAAAGGATTTTTTGTGAAGAAGTTGTGAAGATCTGGTGAAGGTTGAATTTCTCATATGAAGGATTCAAAGATAATTGTAATAGAGATCTTATTTCACTTCAATGGAACTAACCAAGGCATAATTATATGCTATTATACAGTTCAAAAATTCATTAGATTGTAGTCCGATTTTCACTTGTAAGACAAAAAGAATTTGTTAGGGTTTGAGCCCAAGGAATTTTGAGCATTGAGCTCTAGGAAGTGTGTCTGAATGCATGTGCATTCCTTATTTTTAATAATCTTATACTTCTAACAAGGTATTAGTCATATTGTGGGTTCAAGCCCCACCATGGTTTTCACCCTAATTTGGGTTTCCACAATAAAATCTATGTGTTACATATTGTGGATGTTTTCTAATTTGTGCATACATGGTTGTTTAATTCTAAATTAGAGATAAGGGATTTATGCATAAGGATTTCAAAGTTAAGGGTTTGGGGTTTTAAAGATTTAGAGGTTTTTGAGAAATTGATTCACATTGCCTCTCCTCCCTCTCAGTTACGTGTTGCCTTATTTCCTACACTATTTTAGTTACTCTAATAATTTGTGTATATCCTTTAGTAGCATTTTAGCATGACCAAAGATAAATATATGAAATATAAGACTTTATGGAACAAGAAAATATACAACCATTTTGATCTTGTTGTCAAAGTTGATAATTTTTGGTATGATAATCATGTATCTAGTTTCAGGAATGAAGCACCCTCTCTAAGATAGATTCAATATGGTTTTGAGTATGTTGAACCCTGTATAGATAAATGATTGGTTAACAAGAGTATATTGATGTTAGTTGATAGGAAAAGTTTAATTAGAATGCTTGCTGACATGATTGGATAGTTTGTCTATTGTTCTGTGATTTGTTAAGTGGAGTGTTTAACATGTTTTCCATCTATGTCTGGTGAAATGCCAATCTTTGCAAGGGACAATTTATTGATAAAATAAAATCTTTATTTTTTTATTTTTTTCCATATTTAGGTGTTTTTTGGCATTTTTTTTGTATTTTTAACAAAGGGATCTTTTGAGGATTATGTCAACTTGCAAAGATGCAAGCTATTGATAGACACTATTAGTAATATTCCCTTTGGTGTAGAAAATTAATATTCTTATATTCCACAGGCTTGTGTAACAATATACATGCTTAACCAATTTGGCCCAATTTTTTGGGGATTTTCTCCATCGACCATTTATTTTTATTATTCATAAAGATTAGTCTCCTATTTCATACAATTTGACCCTTACCTTATTTTTGTAAATATGACAAAGAAAATTATGATAAACAAGTAAATGATTTAGGGTATTTTGGCATTTCTCAATGTATGCGGTTGAAACCTACCTGTGTGGAAAAAGTTCACACATGCAAACATTAGAGATAAAAGAGCATGCAAGTTACATTAACATATCTAAAAACCTAGTTCCTACACAAAGCTTCTTCCACAACCTCCGATGCGCTGAAACAAGTGCACCATGTTAGGATTAAGTAATACCGAGAGGGGGGGTAAATTAGTATTACAACACTTAAAATAAACTTTAAACCAATTCCACATAAACTATAATCATACTGTAATCAAAAGAACATAAGAAAATAACACAAAACTCATAACACCATTATTTATTGTCAAGGAAACCCTGGCCAAGGGAAAACCCATGTAGCGATGGTACCCACAAGCATGTACTAAAGTATAATGTCCTTGTTAGGAGACCTATCCCTATTAGGGGCTAAATATTACATAGTAAAATTTCTTGTTAGAGGAATACAACCCTGTTAGGGGCCAACTGAGCTTACAACTCTTACAATAATACTTATGTTACAAAATTTTCTTAGTAATAAACAAAACAAGCATCTTCAAGGCTTAGATAGTTCCGGTCATAGTTCTGCAATGATCTCTTCCATCCTCTTCTCTTCTATTCATAATATATATCCATCACTTTTAAATCTCTTTTGTCTTCTCTCTACAAAAAGTATTCATATATATATATATATATATATATATATATATATATATATATATCTTTACCTAGTCGGCTCTCTTAACCAGGTATTATATAGTCAGCTCTCAATACAAAATAGATTTAATAAAGAAAATATTAAATACATAGTCGACGCTCTTACATAATCAAAATATAAATTATCCACAACCATAATCTAACTTAACTTTCTAGGAGTCCACGTCATACTCACCAAATCATCGCTACAGTTCAATTGCTTTGTATCTCTTTTCTGTTGTTGTCGCATGTCCTCAAATATCTCTAACTCTCTGTAATTATTACCAAAATCAAATGGATCTTAGATGTAGGTCATACATACCCCATAGTATCTTCCTCTAAGCTCGCTCGCCATAACTCATCAATATCGATCTTCGATACCTAAAATACCTTTGTATTTCTACTTTTGTACTTAGTTGATTCCAGAATTGAATCATCAAAACTTAACTTCAAATCAATCAATCAGTATGCCAGATATGTTTCCATAAATGACAACCAAAAAGTGATTCATATCATCAAAAAGGATCAATTTCCAACAATCGCTCCCTTTGGCATTGATGGAAACACTTAACAAAAAAATGACTAAGTGTTCCAACACAAAAAAATTGTCTCTCCTCTCTTCTTCTTCTATTTTGCTTCTCTCTTCTCATTTATTCATTTTCTTCTCTCTTCTCATTTTATCTTCTCATTTTTCTCTCTTCTCCCCATTTTTTTCTTCCCTCTTCCCCCCCTTTGAGAAGAATGACAAAGGTGCACAAAAAAGTAATGCAACTAGCGCTTTCTCACCATTTTCAGAATATCTTGAAAAGAATTTTCCAAGATCTTCAATTTTGTTCCCCATGATCCAATCAATAGCTGAATAACATGAATTAGTCCATTCAATGCATATGATGAAGTCTCTTCTGCTTTCAACTCTGTAGGCATAGAGTTTATCAGTGATTCTACTATTTTCTCTATATCTGATAAATGTACTTCAAGAATCGATAGTTTAGGAGTGATCAAACTCTTCAACAAACCAAATCTTGACATGACTCTCCCTTTCTCTATATCCAATACATTCATTTTATCAAAAATCCTTGTTACTTCTCTACCCATTTTTATTACTATTTTTTAGGAGGTCTCACAACTGTCCACCGTACTGTTCAAGGTTTCCATGTCCTTAGCAATAATGTCTTCAATGTTTTGAACATGTCTGATAGGGTTCAAGAAATAATTGAATAGTATCCTACCATGTGCAATGCAAATCTTTTCTTTTGCTGTAACAAATTTTAGAATTCCCAAGTCCCATGAAATAGACTGGAAAACTTCCATTAGTTTCTTCTCCAAATATCTCTTCTCTGTCTTTTATTCTTCTGTCTTCACTAGGGTCTCATAGTGACCATCAAAATCATCAAGTCCTAACTTCAAGTTCTCTACATCATCTTTTCTTTGGAAAACAATAGGTACTGGAAGCAATTTATTCACAGTATCAATTTCTCTAGACATTACCTTAGTTTTCTTGTCACTTTTCTGCTCAGATCTTTCATTTTCTTTAGTGAGTACATTGAAGGATTGACTCACCAATTAATCCTCATCCATGTGATCAACATAAACATCAATATGTTTGTCTCTACTTGCCAACAATAAGATAGAAGATGTGTCAATTTCAGTTTTGTTTTCAACTTTTTCTTCTACATCTTTCTGCTCCATTCCTTTCTATTCTTCCTCTCTCGGTTCTTCCTCTTTATGTTCCTCATATTTCTATTCCTCATCCTTAGCCAATGTACTGTTAGTGTTTCCTCCAAATGGATCCTTCTCATCATGAGAAGTGTCAAGTGTCACAGACACACTAGAAACATAGAAATTTGGTTGCATATCATCTTCTCTTTTCTCAACACTTGCCTCAGCTGATTTGGAACTCTCTCCCATTCATAAGGGTGTAGGCATTGTAGTCTTAGGAGGTAAAGAATTCTCAAGAATAGTAATCATTAGTATCTAATCCAATGCTCTTTGAGTCTCTTCAGTAAATTCTTTATATTTTGTTGCCATAATCTTTACTATCCTTGCCTTATTCCTCAATAGTGGTTTTAGTTCATTGAATATTCTATCTCTCTCTTTCATAGAAATCACAGGTAACATGTTATCAATTGCTTGATTTCTGATAGTCTCATCTTCAATATGTGCTAACTATTTTCTTCCAATCTCCCATACAAATCTTCAGGTATACTGCCCTCTATCTCTAGCAGATTTTTCTTGAAAATAAGTAGGTAGGTTACTGCAATATCTTCAATCATAAATTTATCAGTTTCCCCATACCTGTCATAGTACTTATTTATTGTATCTATCTTCCCTTGCTCAATAGATCTTTTCTCAATCATCTTCAAGTTTGGTTTCCATACTTGTTTGTCACTTTCATCTTTCTTCTCTTCTCTCTCATTCCTCTGTTCTTGAGGTGGTGAATCTATTTTGGTAGATCTAGTGCTTCTCCGAGGTGCAATCTTAACTGCCTCAACTTGTTATGTCTTCAGTGGTGGTGAAGGGGTGGAAATATCAATAAAAGTAGAAGATGGATCATCTACCATCACAACTTTAGGATGTGGAAGTGCTGCAGTAGAAGTGCCTTCTAATCTAGAAGAACGTTCTGCTAAATTCTTCTTCACTTCCTTCAACTCTTCCTCAGTCAATCCTGACTTTACACCACATTCATGAATAATGTTGTCTACTTTCCTTTTCTACATGCCTCTGGTCTGTTCTTCTATCACTATAGCTGATTTTTCTTCAAAAGTACCCCATCTTTCCTTATATGTATGTACCTTAGATGCCAGAACATGTTTAATCTACATATTTAGGACTTTTAAACTCACCTCATATCCCATAGGATAACACCATTTCTTCCTTGGAACAACTAGCTCAAAACATACACAGTCCGTCTTAACCATAAACCATATTGTATCCTTTTATTTTTCAACTAAGTCATCAGGAATCATGTATTTCTCTTTCATCTACCTCTGAAGAATTTTAATCATACCAAATAGTTCTCCATCAACTCATGTGTTGTTCTGCCTTCTGTAACTCTGTGAAATTTGAATACCAGTAGGTATCCCTTTTCTCCAACCACTAGGGTGCATGCCTGGAAACTTATGCTCAATATGAATGTACATGTGAACTAGTAATGAACCAATTCTGAAGGTTTTGGACTTGTCTTTCTTTATCAACTTTATATTCTCCAAAAAATGTTGTGCCAACACTTTGCATGGGTAATACTTTGAATTTTCTTTCACTATTCTGTAAACCATCATAATGACTCCATCAGATACTGAACTAAGTCTACTACTATAGTAGAATTTGTAACCAAGTATCATCAAAATCAATATCACATCCTGTAGATAAATTTCATTCACTTTCATACCCACAAGCATGTACTAAAGTATAATGTCCCTATTAGGAGTTGAATATTACATAGTAAAATTCCTTGTTAGAGGAATAGAACCCTATTAAAGGTATACAACACCCTGTTAGGGGTCATCTGAGCTTACAGCTCTTGCAATAATACTTATGTTACAAAGTGTTCTCAATAATGAACAAAACAAGCATCTTCAATGCTTAGATAGTTTCAGTCA
>MU227559.1:1458915-1480328 GCA_018584345.1 Thuja plicata | reverse complement strand
AGATTTAATAAATAAAATATTAAATACATAGGCGGTGCTCTTACATAATCAAAATATAGACTATCCACAACCATAATCCAACTTATCTTTCCAAGAGTCCACGTCATACTCCCCAAATCATCGCTACAGTTCAACTACTCTATATCTATGTTCTGTTGATGTCGCATGTTTTCAAATCTCTCTAACTCTTTGTAATCGTTACCAAAATCAAATCAATCTTAGATGTAGGTCATACATACCCCATAGTATCTTCCTCTAAGCTCGCTCGCCATAACTCATCGATCTCAATCTTCGATACCTAAAATACCTCTATATTTCTACTTCTGTACTTAGTCAATTTCAGAACTGAATCATCAAAACTTAACTTCAAATCAATCAATATGCCAGATATGTCTCCATAAAAGACAACCAAAAAGTGATTCATATCATCAAAAAGGATCACTTTCCAACACACCCAAGACTTGTTTGATTTGTTCTTAGATATTTGTGGGTGTGCTCTCTCAACACAATAAAATAAATCCCAATAAGATGTGATTGCTTTCTTGAGGTGATTGATGCAAACTAATGGATTGATGAAGAGATCAAGAACAAGTATGAAGAAATTGCCTCAAGCTTTCACCCTTGATGAAAATGGAGATTCAAACTATTAAACTAAGATTAAATTCAAGATTAATATAAGATTCATTCAGTAGTAACCTAGCATGTGATTTCTACATTCAACAATCAACTAAGATTTAATATCATGAGAATGAACTATGAAATCCTAGAGCAATACCAACATGATAACAATGCATAAAAATGAAAAATGATCCGTTTGCAAGGAGTGTGGCCTCCTATTTATAGATTTTTGGAAGGGTTAGGTAGGGTTTTGGTGGGAGTGAAGGAGATTAGGAGGCAAAAGAATGGATCGTCGAGATTAAGAGATGGAAGGGAGGTATTGAATTTTCAAGTGAAGGGAACAGGAGTTTGAAAAAGTCACATGTGTGTGCAAGAGATTAAGGCTAAAAGGGTTTTAATTACCTTTTAAGCATTATCACAGAAAAATTAGCCAAAAACAAGGAGAATTGAGATTTAAATGCGGTTTAGAAAAAATTTAGAGAAAATGGAGAGATTTAAATAATAAAATTTATTTAAATAAGGAATATGGAGGAAACATATATCAAAATATAATATTAATACATTGGGAATAGTATTTAAATTAATTAAATACAAGGTGATGAATTTATTTAATAACATTAAATAAACAGTCAAATATAACAAATATAGCTAATTTATAAAAATTAACTATATAGTTATAGGCAATATTAATTAAATTAATATAGAAATGAAGAGGGACAATTTAGGGTGTCTACATTTTCCCCTCTTTGATGTGGTGTCAAAGTCAACATTGCATCAAAGAAGGGAAAAGAGAAATATTCCCCAGAGGTTGCAAAGAGACGGAGAGGTAGGAGCCCCCCTTAGGAATTAGTGCAAAAGAACAATTTTTTGGGCAATTTTCTCGAAAGAAAAGGAAAAAGGATGAAGAAAGAGGAAGGTGAGATGCTTCTTAGGGGGTTTGGGGTAAAGAAGGGGTAGGATGCCCCAATTAGGATGGGGCAATAATGAATAAATAGGAGCCTCATAATGCAAAGTGCAAGAATGATAAATGAAACTAATTAATATGCCAATTTGATCTAAAAAATCAGAGAGAGAGAGAGAGAGAGAGTTTTGGGGAGATAAAGAGAGTGAGACAAAGAGAGAAAGAGAATGTTTGACAATATATACATGAAATATAACTTGAAATGTGACTTATACTTAAATGTTATATTTCAAATATATATTATTTCTTTGTATGTGCATTTGACTTGAGTTTGACAAACTTGATCAAAGTGGGAGAGAGAAATAAAGAGGGAGTACATGTTTCTACTACAACATTTGACGTGCGCCATATTTGGTGCACGCCGAATATGGCGCATGCCAAATATGCTTGGTGTGCCCAAGCCTAAGGCTCGACACACCAAACCATATGGCATGCGCCATATAGGGTGCACGCCATGTGCTTTTTTGGGGACCAAAAATTTGAGTGGCATATTTTTTCTCCCCCATGCCCATTAACAAACTAATAGTACTAACAAACATATTTAAGAGCTTAGTAAGTGAGGATATCCTACATACGTCAAGCCTCTTGATTTGATTCAATTGTTTTGATAAAATGAGTAAAACAACATATAATGAATATAAAAAGCATTATACTGAATGAAGGCAATTCAAAACATGGAACTTTGAACATGTCCAATGAAAATATAAAGAGGTGCAAAAGGCCTAATATGAAGTTATATTTTTTAAAATTGGTTAATATCTAGTAGAATACAATATACACTTTGAAGCTATTATGGGGGTGAATCAAGTGGGTAAGGACCCCTCTATATGTTTTGATGATTAATGGATGGTAGATATAGATTATGAAAATAGGATAGGGATGATGTCCTTCTATGCAATGACTTAATACAAAATTCACAAGTTTTGGCATGAGAATCAATGAATAAAAACTAATTGGAAGAGTTGTCTTTTTCACATGAACACATTTAAATGTGAAATTTCAATATTCAAATCCTTTCACATAGAAATAAATTGGATGAAATTCATAAGTGAAATGAACTTAAGAGAAGAAATGGTAACTTATGATTTAAAATTAATTTGAAAAAAAAATTAAGCTTAGTATATGATGATCAATTAGAAATAAAGTTAATAAGTTCACCAAATCAATCAAAATGTTATTTTAAAATAAATACATAAGACCACTTTAAAAAGCTATTATATATTTTATTTATAATATGCATACTATTTGGATAAACTATGATAAAATAGAGCCAATTCCATGTGAACAAAATCATACCAAAAAAACTACAAAATTTTCTTATTTTATTAAACTCTTTTGCTTTTTATCCCTTATTCTTCTCCATAAGTTGTTGAAACACTGATTTAAGTTGTTTGAACTTATCTTCAATCACCATTTTAAACTGTTGGATGCACTAATCCCAATCTTGCTGTGAACCAATTTTTTTTTTGTTTCAAAAGTGACTTTGGTGGAGTAAAGAGAATATTCCGATACCCATGTATGAATGTTTCTTCCTATTTGTTTAATTTCTATCTTCTTTTCCAAGGAAAGAATTATCTGTTTTGACTTTTGATAACGAAGTTTGGGATGCAAACACAAGATTTGGATCTGTAAATTCGTTGCCCATGTTACATGTTTTCCATAGAATTGACAAGGGAGAGAATTGTGATGGTTGTTTAAGCATTAAACACATTTGTGGGGTCTTCATATTGACCATGGAAAAGACACAAAAAAGCAAAAATTATCCACCTTTGACAATTACTCAAACCGCGTTTTTTTATTAGCTGGAAACCTCATCAATATTTATTAACTACAATCTTCTATTTTGACCCTATGATCATAAACAGCTGTAAGCCATGGAAACTTCACAATTTTTCTTTTGGTAACTTTTCAATATAATAGATGGGAAAGACTAATTCAAAAAGAAGCGTGGGAATGATATTATATATACATTGTATACATTATCCAGTCCTTGCCAAAACATCAGAGAACAGAAAAATGGATCCCCATGTCACCAAATCTTCACTAGAGACAAGTGTAATGAGGAGCTTCCTCATATATAGAGAAGACACTGACAAAACAAGACACAAGGATTAGAGCAAATGGTGCAGAAATATGAGCTCAGGAAAAGTCTAGGCATGTTTATATAAGCCAAAAATAGTTAGTTATTGGGACCCGTTTGGTTTTTGCCCATGTCATTTCTTCATCCATTCATCTATGTGCATGCTTCACTGATTCACCTCTAAAGTGTATGTGGATGCAATTCGGATATATATTGTTTTCTTATGTGAGCAAAGAAAATAAAATCTTTCATATAAAATTGAAAGAATAAGGAACATTTTGGAATTTTCTGCCAAGTTGATTCTAGATATCACATGGGGAAGATTTTCGGACTTTTTTCCATTTCTGCTCTCCTCGAAGCATGATTTCTCTGACTTATTTCTCTGATTTAGTTTCAACCATTTAAAATTATTGACGGCGTTTCATTTGAAAAATTAGGTTTACCGAAAGTAATAACATTTTTATTAGGATCAAATTTGAAATTGCAGATGACGAGGAAAATAGTTATTAGAAAAGTTTCTACATTTTCATTTAAAAATTTAAATAATTTTTTTTTTGATGAAATAGTAATTTATAGTTAATAAATAAATAAAAAGTTGTATGTAACTATGTTCAAGGTTATATAATTTAGTTATAGTCTATGACAACAAAATTATCACGTGGTATAGTTATAATGAAATGTTATAAAATTTATATATAAAATCAATAGATTCAAAAGTAAAAGATGAATTGTGCATCATATTTTCTTAGCATAGTAAAATAGTCAAGGCTATACAAGGAAACATGTTTTGACTAATAGGAGGAGGTCATCCACACTATTGAGAAAGTGTGAAAGAGGGGCAAAGACCATCTTATAGAGAAGATGAAAAACTAAATCAACTTTTAGCATCTTAACACAAGCTACGACTCTAAACGATTTGATCTCTACCTGAGGAGCAATGACAGGGTAGTGAAGCCAAAGGAACATAATCAACTATGCAAGGTGTGTTGTCTAATGGGTTGAAGGAGTCTTGAGATGGCCCATGTCTAGAATTGCCTTTTTGGCCTAAACCTAAATTTTTTAAAGAAATATTGGAGATAACCATACCTTTGGTATAAATTCAAACTATGTATTAATTGAATTAAACACAAATAAAGTGGAATGTCTCTCTTTATATATAGAAAAGATGATCTCCACTTTGAAAGTACTCCAAATATAAGTAAATGTTACAAGATCCTAAACCAATCCCCACTATAACATTGCACTCATATGAGCTAACTAAAAGACTCAATTTGAAAAGGTTTAAGGAAAGTCATGAATCAATAACCATGTCAATTGAGATTTGTTACAAAATAAAAATGTGTTTAATTGTATCAAACTAACCACAAAAAGAATAATCGAGGTTTAAACTCCTAAGTGAACTAGATACTTATTGATAGTGCGAGCCTTGGCAAAGAGCACAAGTAAAGTGGTTGAGCATGCACTCTAAAGTAACATTCTAGATAGTTTGAAATATTCGATTTGAAATCTAAGAAAGGGAATGAAGACATCATCTCTTATTATTTTGTATTACAAACAAATCAATAGAGAATAATTCATTTCCTTCAAAAGTATAGTAGTTGAAAAAATGGGTATGCATATATACTATTTGTAATCCTTCCACCAAGGTTACCTATCAAAAAAAAATCCTTCCACCAAGGTTGACTATATGTTAAGCATATTTATAATTTTGTTCTCAATATATATGGAGGACCAACGTCTAAAACTTCTTGGAATGATTCTTATTTTGAATTTAAATAAAATATGGACTTGGCCTCAAGCTTGGAGAGCCAACAAAAAGTGTACATATAAAAGATCGGATCTTGAATAGGTTAAATAACTCATCTAGGAAAATTAAGAGAATGGATCCAATGAGCCTTAAATACTAGAATCTCATGGAAGGAGATGACTAGAGATTGACAAAGTGAATTTTTATTTACAAAGTCCATATCTAAAGCTATTACTGAATTCCATAGAATCTTGAGTTTGATAGCCTCACAAAGTTTCCTTATGATTTAGACAACAAAACCCTTCACAATATTGATGAGATTATATTTATCAAAAGAGATTAAAACACAAATCTCTCATGTTATGTGGTAATAAGGGATGCTTAAGGAGAGATAATTCCTCATAGAACATTCTAGGCTTCATTTCCACCAATTTTCCTAATTGTTTAAGTTACTTAATCCTTAAAGCTAAATGCTAATCAAGATTTAACTAATATCTGTAGAAAGATAGTAGAATTTCAAATCCATCTAATGTAAAAATTTTCCCTACTAATAACCACTAATAACCACTCCAGAGAAAATCTTTAAGAAAAATTCTAGCTTGTGATAAGAGTCATTTCAAAGAATAATAAGCATGCAACATGGCTAGGTTTACTTTAAAACAATTCTAGATTTTTAGAACAAGAAAATTTTTCTTAGTGACCAAGATATTTTTTATGTGTCCTCTCTATTGAAAATAAATATCACTATTCAAGACACTAAGACAAAAAAAAAATCATTAGAAAAGTCTAAAAAATGCATTACACTTCAATAAATGTCTTTGTCCTTATTTTAATAAATAAATAAATAAATAAAACTTTGATACAAATTAGAAGAAACACATTACGATTAAATGTAAGCACCAATGGTGTTCACCACTTAGTGTGTTGGTTAAGTGGTGGTGTTGTTGTTGTCCACACCCAGGTTCAAACCCTGGTTGGGCCATTGTGATTGTATAAGCATTGGCCTCATTGGTTCATATCTCCAAGGACAGAAAAATATTTGGGGAGAAGGATACTATAAAGAAAAAAACTTTTGAACAATTCATTAAACCACCATGAATTTTTGTTGGTTGGTAAGTTTTTATTGGATTTTGTAATAAAAATTTGAAAAATTGAAAGGCGCAATAATAACTCACTTCACCATTAATTTGTATTGTCTTTCTGGTCAAAGCCTTTAAAAAGAAAATCCCACATAAGAAATTGTTTAAAAAAAATTTAAAAATGATAGATTTTGGGGTTGAGGCAACTTATGGTGGTTGATTTCCAATAAAATTATCCTACAAGTGCCAACATAAAGAATAAAAAAATAAAGAAAGGAGAGAAGGATCCTTGTGGAATCATAAAGCAAAAAACTTAAGAACAAATTTTTAGCCATTATGAATTTTTGTTGGTTGATCTGGTTTTATTCAATTTTGTAATATTTTGTTCAGTATAGTGTCTATGTTGTTCTATTTGATAGTTCTTTGGTGTCTTATTGCAGTTCATGCTCTATTCTTCACTTTGTACAAGGTTCTTGACCCTTTCAAAACCCTACTTAAATTTGAAAAATACAATATTAGTACACGTTATTATTAAATTTTCTACCATTTTAGTCATATGTATTCCCATCTTATCAAAACCTTTTGAAAACAAACCCTAGCAAAAAAGGAAAAAAAAATTAAGAAAAATTAAAAAAATTATAAATGTTCATGAGGTTGAGGCAATTTGTGATGATTGGGTTCCAACAAAACTATCCGACAAGTGTCCATAGGACTTATAATGGCACATTCTTCCCCAAGATCATCATCACAATTTCACCATGTTAGCCGATAATGTGAGAAGATTATGGAAATAACAGAGACAAAATTGAACTGTATACATTACTAGTAATAACACAATGATGCATATAATGGTGGAAAATAAATTTTCAATGTGAACTGCATGCATGTACGTTGTTTGAATTCATTATATCTTGTTCTGTTTTATATCATGTGGATGTTCTATGAAGATTTATTGGGACCTAGTGTGGTGCAATGCATGTGATGGTTGTTAGAAAAATATCATGTGAGTTGTTTTGGCACATTGATATGTACAATTGAAATAAATGTGGCATTTTGTCTACCAGTCAGAATTCAGGTGTTCAGCGTTCAGACAAACCATTTTGGGATAATAAGTGAGAAAAACATGAGTTTGTGGACTATGTAGTATATGCTTTGTACATCAGTATGAACATTGAAAATCTTTCTGATATGTGTTGAAAACTTCAGGAACAATTATATATGCTGCTTTAATTGGACCTAATGATAATAAGAATCAGGACCCCGCGTATCAACTACGGTGAGAACAATGCATGTTCTATGACCATAATCAGAAGACAACTTTTGTCTGCATGCATGATCTTTGCAGCAGTTACAGTTAAGTCAGGAATATGGTCAGAGGGATCAGAGTACATTGCAGCCTTTGTAAACAAGAAAATCACCTCTTCTAATTCTAGGCTAATTTGGACTTCAAACTCACTCTGAATGGTTTCTACATAACATGGTCTTCTTCCCTTCTGACAGTTTTGTTGACATTTTTGGAGAATCACATGGCCCAAAAACCTGTAACTCATATTGTAGAAAATTGAAATATACTAGCTCGTGAGAATCATATTTATTTAATTTTAGTATGATTTGTTAAATATCCATGGTTTCTTTATGTTTGAATAAGTGGTCTCAATGACTTACACTTCATATGGAATTTGAGCTCTCCAACAATAAGAAATATACTTCAAATCTCATGTTTTAATTGAAGATTCTACCCTGCACCATAGAAAAATTCAAAATTTAATATATATATATATATATTAAATTTTATATGAAATTTATATAATTGTTTAGCTATTTAATATGAAAGCATAAGTTTTAAGCTGAATATCTTTTATTGAAAATTATAATAAGATATTTGTAAACTCGTTTATTAGAATTTTTATTTGATTAGTTAATCACTAACTTTATTTTTCAGTCATTTGGTAGTTTTTGTTCTATATGTTAGTGCTGTGGTGGTAGTTATTGTTTTTCAATATTTAGACTACTGATCTATTTAACTGTGTACTTATTTTGGGAGTTCTAATGTTTGGTCTAATCCTATATTTGTAAAAAGATTTGAACATTTACAAAGCCTTTCTTTATCCCTAATTAAAAATTAAATGGTAGGTATCTTTATCTCAAATACAAACACTTCAAAAAAATAGCAACAAATTTAGATGATCATCTATTCAATGCCAAAAAGCATTCTGCAATTGTCACAAAGAATGGAGTATAATGATTTGAGTGAACATATTATTATCTTAAATTAAACAGCTCTTTTACATCTTAAAGTATTAATATTTAATTTCCAAAATAAACATATATTTATATAGTAAAAAAGAATTTCAATTAAAACAAAATATTTTTTATTAAAATAAAACAATTCCAAATTGATATCTCCAGAACATGTTTTAGATAAATATATTTAAAATAGTGATATTGATTAATACCTTTAATAGACCTTTTAATATAAGAAACAAACTACCTTACTCTTGTAAGCATTTTCAGCCAGATTTAATTTTAATTGCTTTTCTTAGACTGGGCCTTCAGGAAAATAACTATCCTGTATGGACAAAGAAGAAAAATATAGTTTGTACTGCACATTTAATATATTATTAAATTGACATTGATGTGAATACATTCATAATGATATAATGATTATATATAGTTGACCAAAGGTCCATCTGGACTAATTAGATCACATAATGCTATGAAATAAATTATTTTAAGCATAAATATTTTATGAACAAGGCAAAGAAGAATCTAGATCAATGACTGTCCTCGTGGTTAAACAGTTGGCTACATTATCATAAATCTTATGATGCCCTGAAGCTTGGCAGGCGACCATTTCCTAAGTAGACTGCCATAGACCTGTAATGCATCTCATACTACCCAAATTACACAATGATACATTTAATAGCCTGACTCTTAAAGCTTTTATTGAATATTCTTAGTTCTAAATTTTATAGGAAAGATGAAATTTTCTAGGAAATATTCAAAACTGTATGGAGCAAAAGCGTGTAAATATAAATTTTATAGGAAAGATGAAATTTTCTAGGAAATATTCAAAACTGTATGAAGCAAAAGGGTGTAAATAATAATTAAAACATGATCTTAAATGAGGTGAAATGTCATTTTATATTAATATTAGTTAAAAGATTTAAAATTGTTAACATTTCTATTGGACATGTTATTATGATGAGTAGTATAATAAGTCACAATTCACAATCTTAGTGGTAGATAGATAAATGTTCATTTTAACATTTTTTTTTAAAAACAAAGGTCTTATTGAATGTATTCTATATAACCACTAAATATTGATGAAATCAGCCCATACTATAGCTGATCCCTCTCCACTTTATCAATTTAATATGAAATTGCGAACAATGATATCTAAATGAGTGAGAGACTTTAAAAAAAACTGCATAATTTTATAGGCATTAAATTTATTATCATTAATTCAACTTTGCTACATTGTTCTAGTTATCCCAATATGAAATTGAAACAATAATAATATCTAGGTAGGTAAGGGAACTGAAGCTAGTGCTAAAACGTTTAATCTAGCTTAGGTAATTATCATGTTGTAATGGGCACCAGTCATGTTATTATTGCAATGCAAGCCCTAGGATTAACTGTGAACCCTCAAAGTAGGGTCTACTTATTGAAGTGACACCCCTAAACCGGCCCTCATGTTTTACTGAGAAGACATGAAGGAAAAGGGAAAAAAGGGGAAATTGTTGGTATCATGAAGACAAAAAAGAATTCCTGCGTTGAGCAGAGTGGCCGGGGGGCACTGCATGTGTTGTGTATATGCCATGGGTGTGTATATGTCATCTATGAATAGTGAGTATATATCGTAGCATTAGACTAGATCTACATTGAATTGACCCTTTTATATGCACATTCATGGAATAGTTAAAGTACATGCATATGCAGAGGGAGTAAAAGGAGGGAAGGTGATGGGCGGGAGGAAGAGTGGAAGGCAGCCATGGTTGGGGTGGGTCCTTTGGATGGACTTGAAATACAACGTCCCCACTCCCTCTACAAATTGAACACTCACTTCCATCCTCTCACAAATGCATTCAATTCTACTCCCTCATCTGAGTGAGCAGCTAGTAATCTAAAGACTGAAAGTTAAGGAAACTATATTGCAAACTTCAAGGAAGAACAAGCTGCAGAGGAACCAGGCAGAATAATGGCTAGGCCCCAGAGATATAGGGGAGTTCGCCAGAGGCACTGGGGCTCATGGGTGTCTGAAATTCGCCACCCATACTTGTAAAAACTAACTTCTTTGCTCACTAGAATATCCTGTGAATTCATGACAGCGCTTTTCTGTTTTCTACAAAAAAATTTATTACTGTAGATTTGAACTCAGTATTATGTAGGTGCCTACAATATGAACTTCTCCATTAAAGGAAGTGCCATGTTTTATACACTTGAACTTTTGCAAAATTGATATTCATGTTTGTTGAACCCCCATATTTTTCTTCTTCTGTTTCTGCAGTGATTGGTATTTTTATGACTCTGCCTGCATACAATTGCCTCTACTAACTATTTTGAGAAGGCAGCCCGTCCCCTGTTTTGGGTTCTGCTTATTTTGTTGCCTTTGTGTTAAAGGGTGCTCTGTGCATTTGAATCATAATTACTTTGTGCTGATATGTTTTTACTTGCGATTGCATTGGTATATGTGTAATTGACATCCCCCATACTGGTTCTTAATGCTACATTCTGACCAAGTGTAGAATATCCATGTAGATTTTGATGTTGCAGTACTTAATTTTGTATGTGTTGCTATTGCAAAAGTGTGGAGATCCTCTCCTCGTTATTTCCATATTCTTGGAACTTTTGATTTGGTAATTGCTAAAACCAATTAATCTATCATGTTGCTAAGTATTGCATGTTGCTAACAGATGTTAATTTGAATTTTGAACGCCCTCCTTGTTGGATTTGCTGTAGGACTTCTAGTTCTTGCAGAATCCTGTACAATTGTGCATCCATTTTCATTCCTTTTTATCAGAGAGACCTTTGAATTTTAGAGTTGGGATTTTGATATCTACATTTACAACTCCAAAATTCTCCAGTAATGATCTCATTTATACAATATCCCATTTTGGGGAGGGTTCATTGTCCTATATTCCTGATTCATAAATGCTAGATTCGCTACACAAAATTTAAGTTGAAACCCAATTGTTGCTTTAAATTGTTTGCACACATTCAAAAGCTTAAAAAATTCAATGTTTTAGAAACTTGAAAAGCTAAAAAGTTCCGCCGAAGTGTTCGATCTTATTCATCCAAAATCTTTCACATTTCGTTTGTTGCGGCTTATGTATATTTATGCTGATAGTGGTTTAATTCCTGCTGGTTTTGCCGCATATAATCATACAGGTCCTGATCTCCACATGACTGTTATTGCAGGAAGACTAGAATCTGGTTAGGGACATTCGAAACAGCAGAGGATGCAGCCAGGGCATATGATGAAGCTGCAAGACTCATGTGTGGACCAAGAGCTAGAACTAATTTTCCATTCAATCCCCATGCCCCTCCAACAGCATCTTCAAAAGTTCTGTCCTCCACACTCACAGCCAAACTTAATCGCTGTTACATGGCATCATTACAGGAACCCAGATTGGGACCATCAAAAAAGAGTTCCACAGTGACATCAGACCAAAATACCAAGATACATGTTAGTAATCAATCCCTTACTTGCCTCAAATTAGACTCTGAAAAGTCCAACAATATTGGTATTTGGCAAAAGAAAACAGGGCCAAAGCATTCTGAATCAAACTGGGTCATGAAGGTAGAATTGGAAAACAATCAGTGTGGAATCAGTGCTACAGATGATGATGTGACACAAATGATTGAGGAACTACTTGACTGTGGATCCTTGGAGATCTGCTCCCCAGCTGCTTCTGTTGATTCCAATTTCAGTACAACAGAATCCATGGTTAATTACCCCTAATGGTTACTGGGAGCACAAAATTTTGTAAAATTACTTGGTATGCAGGAGAGTTCTTCCTCGTTGCTGCAAATTTCTGCAGGAAATGTATTGCAATCTAGTAATTATGTTGGACCATGGAATCAGAAAGGCATTTTAGTTATCAATGAAGTTCTAATAACTCACTCAGGCCTTTCAGTCCAAATTTGAACCAGAGTGGTCCGAATTTCCGAAATGTAAATCTTAGATATGATCTCTCTGATCTCTTTTCAAGAGGGGATATTTATAATCAAATTTCCATATTTATAGATTAGGCCATTGGTATAATCTTGTAGCTGCTAGCTTCTTTGTTGAAGCACACTTCAGTTAATGTATATCTACAAAATTGCAGCTGATCTGGACTCTAATGTTAGCTAACGCTTACATTGTAACGATTGGGTTTTTGACAGATACACATACACATGAGAAAATGTAAGTATTAAAATATCTGACATAATTGTAGCTGGAAGTGGTATTAAGGTTTTCCATGCAATCCAAGGCCACCTAGCAAAATAAGCCTTAAATCTTGTCAAAACGGCAGTTCTGAAGTGCTCCTTTCGTATTGAATAAGCAAATATGAATCCTCTTTGTATAATGGGATTATTTTTCTCTGTGTTTGTTAGTTTCATGATAGAGACATGTAGTTTAGTATTGGTTCTACTCCTTATTCAAAAGTTTACCTGTCAGATGAGGTTTAGATCAAATCTTACGAAACCAACCATTACTTTTAAAATTCTGGTTTTGTTTAGCTAATTGAATCTATATTTCCAGTTTGGGTTTACATGAGTTATAGTGACTTGGTATTATGTCTTTCTTTGACAACAAATAAGCTGTTAGAAGATAAATTACAACCCAGGTGATATAAATATCATTTGATCATTTGAATCGGTAATTTTATCCCTTGAACAGATTCTTACATGTATAATCAGCTAGATGAACGAGACATTGAATTTGGAGGCATAGTCAAAACAAATTTACAGCACCAAGTGTGAATGAAGGTAGAAATGAGCTTCGAATGTCTCTATTCATCAATTGGGGAAATACCATTTCAGTTCACGCGGCTGCAAAAGTAGAATAGGACAGATGCAGAGTAATTGATGCTAACATCAAATTTACCAGCTTGTCTGCACTAATGTCACTGTTACAGAACATGTCTTTTATATGTTAATTTTCTACAATCTATGAGATTATGACAAATATTTTTTAATTTAATTTTATATTAATTTTGTATTAGCATTTGATATCACACTTCATAATCTATCATTAGAATGAAGAATGATGATAGATCATACAAAATATGATTCGAAAAATTGATAAAAAACTAATACACAGTTAAATTTAGAAGCAATCATATAATGCCATTTATATGAATCTGTCGGCTGATCGATCAGGGAAAAAAATGAACACCACTTGAAAGGGGCTTTAGCTTGTTGTGTTAGCCAATTATGTTTTAGCTGAACGGGTCATATCTTTTTGCTTACTATAATAAGAAAGTTTGGGATTTGGTATTAACGATATTTTCTTAGGTATCAATGTATATTCTCCTGGCCAATCCTTGACTTGGAAACCCTTTTACACAATTGGGCAGTGCAAAATTTGAATCTGGTAAGAACCATCATGTCCTCTCCCAGGAAATCTTACCTATCAATTACCCACATGATAGGATAGTAAATTTCTCTTTCCTCAGTAGCATCTGTACACATGTTCCGACTGGTGGAAGCAAGGTAACAACACTTTCTCATCATTAACATTGATGACTACTTCTCATGGAGAAACCAGACCTGTCAACAAAATTATACGGTAATAATTTCTCTCCTTTCCCAGATTTCGATTTCCACGCAATTAGAAACATGGATCAGACTGACCAGAGTATTACATATAGTGCCTCCCATTACCGATCGATTCCTATATTGTAAATAACTTAATAAGTCTCTCGTTAAGGATGTTCATAATTTGAATGACTGAATCTATTTTCTTTAATCGATATTGTCTAAACTATGCATCACAAATTAATTGATTGATGATAACTGCGTTGTTTAGGACACCATATAACGGGACAAACTCTGAATCACGAATTAATTGACTAATGATAACTGTGTTGTTTAGAACAAAAACATGGCTTGACTTTTATTAAAATTCATCACAAGTTTTATGTTATTCTTTATCTTCATTTGGTTTTTTTCACCATGGCCTAGAAACCAAAGATTCAATCTAAGTTTTCTTCCACAATTCACTGAAATAGAAACTTTCATATTGGATTTCCCAGCTAGGAATGGATTAGAGAATGTACCATCTTAAAAAGTTAGCATCTATAATTGGATGTTCAGTTAGGCTCCATTTTGGCGATTTCAAGATTTCATATCCATTAAGCTTGATCCAGCTATATATCTCCACATGATTTGACATCTACCCTACTTTTCTGGTTTCTCTTTTAAATTTTAGTGTTTTTTCCTAGGTACATAACACCCAGCGCTTTATGTTCTTAGAAACAAAACCCTGAGGATTAGCCCCAAATTTGAATTGGAGCCCCATTGTGGTGTTTTGATGGGAAATTAGATTTCATAGTTAGTTTGGTTTGACTTAATTTTGAATCCTGAGATGTGTGATGAGGTATATAAACACCTTATCTCTCCCCATTTTGGCATACATCTATTATTTAGAACCAATAAGCAATCAAACAATCAAGTGAATTCAAGATTTGAAGGCAAGCATCCAAAATCTAGCATCTCTCCAAGCATCCAAGGCATTTTGGAAGTAATCTTCTCCATTGTAGCAAGTTTCTCTCCCACAATGGCCAAGTAGAGGAGTTCTCAAGCAAGCAAGAAGATCTTTTGTCCATCTTCATACATTCTTCCTCCATAGCAAGTGTTCAATCAAATATAATAACATTGAAAATCTAGGAGTGACATTCATAAATGCATGCATTTGTGAATGCATCCTTGATTCCTTTCTACATTCTGAGGTCAGCAAATACAATTCAAGCAACATTCAAGCGTCTTTATGAATATATGCAATCTCAAAATCTATTCATGAAGGTATTGGCAAGGTAGATATAATATTCACCTTCACATTTACTTTCCTTTATGCAATCTTATTTCATTTTCAAGGTTGATTCCTAAATAGGGGTTTGACCAAGGCAAAGCCCTTTTTACAATCATTTTTCTATTTTTCTATGTGCAGGTACAAATGGAGTAGTTGTCGAGACAAAATTTGAAAAGTTTAGGCTCTACAGGATTGACTGTCAAAGTTTTGGGCATAACTCCTAGGAACAAAACACCCTAGGCTTCTTGTTACTAGGAAAAAAACACCTCGAGCGTTTTGTACATGGTAGAACACCTTTAGATTCAGATCTCGGGTCAGTACTACTTATGGGTTTCTATTTCATGCACTATAGTTTCCTGTATATTTTTTGTTAGTCTATCTTTTCCAAAACTGCTTAATTTTTCTTATTTTAATCTTTATCTTACATTATTAGATCATTTTTCTTAAATCTATCTCATTCTTAATTACTACCACGAAGGATCATTACACTCACTTAGCGCTTAAGTCTTACTTGAGCCTATTGGGTCATCTTCCTTTCGATTGTGCATTAGGAAAAGGTGGACAACCCCCTTATGTATTTTTCCTCCCCTTTCTCACTATACATTTTAGTGAACCAGACACATTAAATTTCCATTTTGATTTCAATGTTAGGTCTTCTCTATATTACATTGGATCATCACTTTTCATTTCATAATTAGATGTTATGTATCAATGCTTGCATACTTCTTTCAAATTTCGTACTTGTAATTGTTGGATCTATCTTTTCTTCTTCTCTCGTGCATGAGTGTTAAAACATTAAGTTAGGTATATAAAGCATTCTACTAAGGAGACGTCATAGACTTATGGGTTTCTTTGATCTTGAGTCCTTATTTACTAAGAATATTGATGAGACACACATGCCTACTAATGGCATTCCTACTTTGGTTGAGAATTCTTCTTCTCGCTCTTCTCATGATGAAGAAATGTCTTTAAGATTTCCTCCTACCCAAGTGTAAAAGATTTTCCATGACTTTGAAAAATTTAAACAATGGTTAAGTCAAGGGAAATCTAACATAGAATTCATTGCCTTAATAGAAGGTTTAAAGAAGTTGATTCATAATGATGAATATGGCATTAACTTCTTAAGGACTATTTGCCATGTTATTGATAGCAATGTTAAACATCTTAAATATTGTGCTCAAGATCTAGGTTTAACTCCACCTCCCACTAGTGCTGTGATTTCCCTTTCTATTCCTACCTCTTTTCCTAGTGTCTCTACTCATGATCCACTTCTCATGACTACATCCATTTTAAATATCAATCATATACATGTTAGTCTTGGAAGATTTCCTAATCCTATTTTTCCTCCTCCTTCAGGTGTTTTATGTGTTTCACAATCTTCATCCATGCCTATCTAGAACAATGTTCCACTTTCGTATTCTAATGTTCTTTCTATTTCCCATAATGGTCCCAACATTTCACATACGTGTCATACCAACCTGACAGAAGAATTTTAAAATCTTAAAGCTATCCACTATACCTTCAAGAATCCAAAACCATAGTTTCTCAATGCACCCACAACCCTAATTACTACCAGGACCTAGTTTTCAGCCTTGTTTTTAGGCTTCTAGACCAATCCGTACAAAAAGTATTCAACTTGGTCTTCGATATTCCTTTCACCATATACAACCACTTGATCCTTCAAGGTGACACATTATTGCTTCCACAAATTCCACTAAGTCATCCATCCAAGATCATGGGTGCTCGATTACAATCCAATCTTTACCCTGTCCACGCTCACCTACTCCTAGCAGTCAGTCATAGGTCTTCACTCCAAGCCTAGGAATTCAATTGCAGGAACAAAAAAAGAAACAAAAACAATATGTATAGACCCTAATCCATCATCCCACATGGTTTCAGCCATTTTCAACTATGGATGCTGAGGTTAGAACCATTTTTTCTCCTGCAACTCTGCAAATTGAACTTCCAGACATAGTGGCCTAAACTTTAATGTAAATCCACACTAACTTAACTTGAAATAAAAATAATATATTAAAAGGAAATCTAATTCAAATAACTACACCCACATGGGGTTTGATCACCTAATCTAATCCTTACACAGCCGTACAATATGCAGAAAACACTGAGAATTATAGTAAAACATAGAGTGCCATCCATACAAAATGTTTTCAAAAGTACTATACAATCCAAAACTCCATTAACCATCCCAAAATCATCAAACCATGCTCAAATACCCGAGTATGGGTGGTTACAACTGCTCAAACTTCCATTGCAACTTTTGAAAGGTTCTAGCAACTTTTTAGCACTTTTTGCTCTTTGACTATAATAGTCCACTCGATGACTATTTTCCACTTTTATGAACCTAGTTAGGATACTTAGGTTCCTAGAAGACATTAAAACCACAAGTTACTAAAAAATGGTAACTTTGACCATTCTAAGCCAAAATGGCCATATTGTCACCTAGGAGCACTTTTGGCTCTTTACAAACATGTGAACACGTTGAGATTCCAAAACCTAATGGATCTTATTCATACCCAACCTAAACCTCCTAACACAACCCTAACACACACAAAACACATCAAAAATGGAGGTGCTCTGCACCATACTCCCCTGGGACAAAGAACTCAAGTCCCTTGAGTTAGGAGGCCTTCAATGGTGACCCCATGCTTCAGAATGTCTGCCTCACTCATCCAAGTGACCTCTGATTTAGGTAGTCCATTCCACTTGACTAGATACTCTTTTTAAGTACCATTCTTGGTCTTCTTAATCACTTTGGAGTCCAATATACTATCCAACTGTAGAGGGTGTGGGGTAGGCAAACCTTTGAACCAATCTTCTTCTCCCAACTCTGAAAGAGTTTGTTGACCAGTGTCTTAGGATGGTACCTTATAGGGATACATGTCACATCATTAAAAATGGGTGAAATTCCTGAATCAGGAGGCAATTCCACTTCATATGTATTTTTTCCATACTTATGCAATATCCTCAAGGGTCATATCTTCTTCATGAGCAACTTAGTTGGCTTACCCTTAGGTAGTCTTTCCTTTTCGAGATAAGAAAGTACTAGATCCCCCACCTTGAACTACAAATATCTCCTTGTCTGATCTGCCTTGGACTTATATTTCTCCCCTTGCTTATGTAGAGTCTTCTTACTTGTTCATGTGGCTCTTTCATCTGTTCTGCAAATGATTCCCCTTGAGAACTCCTTTTGTCTTGTAAGCTAAGATCCCTTAACTCCAAGATCCCTCTAGGATTATCCCCATAGACTATCTCAAATGGGATTTTATCAGTACTCCTATTAATGGAGTCATTATAGGCATATTCTGATTGCCCTATGATATGATCCCATGATTGTCCATGCTGCTTGGTCAAACATCTCAGTAGATTTCCCAAAGACCTATTGACTACCTCGGTTTGCCCATCTGACAGAGGATGATAGGCTGAAGAGAAAGACAAATTTGTCCCCAACATCTTCCATATAGTCCTCCAAAAGTGACCCACAAACTTACTATCCCTATCACTTACTATGTTCAATGGTAATCCATGAATTCTCACAATGTCTCTAAAGAATAGGCTTGCAATATGTGAAGCATCATTAGTTTGTTTGCAAGGGATGAAGTGTGCCATCTCGCTAAACTTGTCCACAACTACAAACACACTTTCATTCCCCTTGGATGTATTTGGCAATCCCAAAACGAAGTCCATGCTTAGGCACTCCCAAGGTCTTTAGGGTATGGATAGGGGTTGATACAATCCAGTGTTACTACTTTTTCCTTTAGCCCTCTGACATATCTGACATTGCTCCATAAACTTTCTGACATCTGACTGTAACCTAGGCTAATAGTAATGCCTATTCACTTTCTCAAGTGTCTTTTCCACTCCAAAGTGGCCACCCAAGTTTCCTTGGTGTTTCTCCTTGAATATGTTCTCCCTCATTGAACACTAAGGTATACACATTAAGTGTCCTTTGAACAATAGTCCCTCCTGCAACATATAATCAGTGAATTCCACTTTGAATCCCTGTTGGAACTTTTCACATGCCTCATAGGCACTTTTGAAATCACTGTCCTCCTTGTAGAGGCCTTTCAAGTCATCCATTCCCACACTTTGCAATTGTATCTCATGTATAGCTAGTACTTTTCTACTTAGAGCATCAAAAACCTTGTTGCTAACTCCCTTCTTGTGTTTGATAACAAATTTATATGCTTGCAAAGATTCTACCCACTTAAGGTGTCTTTGGTTCAATTTCTCTTGCCCATTCAAGAAACTAAGGGCATGGTTATCTGTGTAAACCACAAATTCTCTTGGTAGGAGATAATGTTTCCACTTTTTGAGTGCTTACACCATTGCATACAACTCCAAATCATAGGTGGAGTACTTTTGTTTGGCCTCATTCAACTTCTCTGAGAAGAATGCTACAGGGTGTCCCTCTTGACTCAACACTACTCCAATGGCTAGCTTACTAGAATCACACTCCACCACAAATAACTGATTGAAGTTGGGGAACCTAAGTGTCGGTAGTTATTCTATCCTCTTCTTCAACATTTCAAATTCTTGATCTATTGTTGTTGTCCACTTGAACTGACATTTGATTCCTCCTTTTATAGTGTTGAGGATAGGGGCACATACATGACTAAAATTCCTCACAAATTTCCTATAGTAGGAGGCCAATCCATGAAAACTCCTAGCATCCTCTATGGATCTAGGTGTAGGACATTCCAAAATAGACTTGACCTTATCAAGATCCATCTTCATATACCCATTAGCAACCACAAAACCAAGATACACTAATTCAGTTTTCAAGAACTCACATTTTTCCTGATTGATCATCAACTTCTCTTGGTGTAGTCTCCTCAATACCATTTCCAAATGCTTCATGTGCTCCTCTATAGACCTGCTAAAGATCAAAATGTCATCAAGATAAACTATTACAAACTTACCTATGAAATCTGCTAGCACTTCATTTATGAGCCTCATGAATGTGCTAGGTGCATTTTTAGGCCAAAGGGAATTACTAGCCACTCATACAATCCTTCATTTGTCTTGAAGGTTGTTTTCCATTCACCACTGTATGTGGTAAATTTCGCCTTGTTAATTGACCATACATTTCAACATAGTCCTTCACCAGGTACACACAAGACTGAATATGAGGTTATTCATCCTGTCTGCCAGCATGATTCGACCTGTTGCCTTCTATCCAGACATGGTTTTTAAAATTGCTCTCAAAACAAGAGTCTCACAACCATGGACCAATCTAGGAATGAAGGATTTATCATGATGGATGCAATACAATGCAATATTATGCTAAGAAATGAGAGATATGAGATAATCTAAGACATGATTGATCAATGCAATTATTCTAGAAATTGAAGCTACTCTATTGCAAAAATGATATTATTCTATATGAGATTAGCAAGAAAATGAGACAATAATTCAGTATTCTAACAATGTAAAAGTGAGTGGGGTTTCAGGGGGTTTTGAATGAAGAATGAGAGTTCTTTTATAGACTCAGAGATGATCAGAATAGAAACTTTCCTCTTTGAAATAAAATAGATAGAAAAACCAGTTTAGAATTAGAAAGCTTTATTGAAAAGAATTCAAGAAATTATTTTCTTCCTGCTTTAACTGTTTTCTTTCTTTGATTTAATAATGTTTTATTTGAATTTAATTGTTTTATTTCTCTTTAAATCTCAATTAATTCAAAGTTTCCATTTCTGAATAAAAGAAAGATTTTTGAGAGAATATTCAATTAATTAAATAAATATGACCTCATAATTGATTTTTCTCAATTATTTGAATAATTAAATTCAATTATTGAAATGAGGATATTTATCTAATAATTAAATATTATTTAATTCCTTTTTCATGTGTCTCAGCTAAAGAGGGTGAATTTAATTTAATTAAAG
>MU227559.1:1445193-1458569 GCA_018584345.1 Thuja plicata | reverse complement strand
CAAAAGATGGATAAATATCTTTCACAAGGTTATCCCCAGAACGAGGCTTAACCTTCAGGAGTCAGGGTTAGATTGCCCCGATACCTGTCCCAAAAGATGGATAAATATCTTTCACAAGGTTATCCCTAGAATGAGGCGTAACCTTCAAGAGTTAGGGTTAGATTGCCCCGATACCTGTCCCAAAAGATGGATAAATATCTTTCACAAGGTTATCCCCAAAATAAGGCTTAACCTTCAGGAGTCAAGGTTAGATTGCCCCGATACCTGTCCCAAAAGATGACAAGATGTAAGGAACAAAGATGCCCTTATTGATTGTGGAGTATCTAGTTTTGACCGTGGGGTATGAAAAACTGAACATGCCCCAAGTGATGAGATGCCCCTAGCAATGAGGACTTTTTGAAAATCAGATCAGATTGATTGAAATAGATTTAACGATGTAATCATCCTGCCCCCTCGAGAGCAAAATAGAAAGATGACATGTCATATTGATGATGGAGAGTGAAAAATTGCAGATAGATGTTGAATCAGAGATCAAGAACTCAGAATAGATTACAAAAGAATTCAGAAGATGCAGAATCAATTTGGAGTGATTTCAAGGTCTGGTTGACCAAGTTTGACTAGGGTTGACCAGAGTTGACTAGAGTTGACTTTTGAGGAAAAAAGTCAAAGAATTCAGAAAATGATGATATGTTAAGATTTTGACAAGAAAGCGACGTCGGAAAGTCGACTGCACAAGTGTTTGATCGGGTCGGTCTCAAAAATTTTAATATGCGATTTTGAGCGATATAGAAGTGTCAGATTTTGATTTCAATCCCGAAAATGGGTTAAGCATATAGCTGAAGATAGAGAGCGAGGATCAAACACATGGTCAGTCTTGATGACACCTAAATAGTGAAGAACTCTCCAAAGTATGAACCCAGAAGAATGCAATGTAGAGAACACTGAATCATTGCCACAATGCAAGTCTAGAATGAAAATGCAATCCTATGCTAGATGCAATATGAAGGTGCAATTCTAGGACATGGTTGTGAGACCCATCATATATTTATCACCATTGAGCATTTTTTTGGAACAGCAAAGTCGATACAACCCTTACTGGTGCCACAATGCAACCATAAGGATATGAATATTACTTATCATCGGATAAAATGTAGGAAACGAACGTAAGCACTAGGGCACAAAAGCCAAGATGACCTGAACATTATTTCCAGTTAATATGGCAAGAGTACACCAGTATCGAGGCATTCAAAGCCAAGATAACCATGAGTGTGATCATGCATAAACATATAGATCAATAACAAACAAAGCAATGACAAACAGAGCAATAACACGGAAGGAGATAGTACCGACCTCACCATGGCGTACAAATAAACAAGATCGAGGGATGTGAGGCTACTCCACCTTAATGCGGGAGCTCTTATCACATACACCTTGTTTATTTTACGTTGCCAGATCATCGGGACTACACCAACAAGTAGTAGACAAGGAAAATATCAATTAAATTCATGAGAACAGACAACATACAAAGAAATATTCAATCATAGCTCAGCTTGTTTCAAAGTTTTTGAATATATTCATGTTTAGAAGATGTTAAAAAAACACCATTGTGCTTGTGAGTGCATTATGTTTGATTGTTATCGATAGATGTTTACGTTTGAGATATCTGATGTGTGTTAAAAAACACAGATGTGTCCAAAGATAGTGTTAAAAAACACTATTTATGGTGGTGTTGAAAAACACTGGTTTGTGTCAGTAGCGAGTTGTCCTTAAGAAGTGACAAGATTACTGACTCAGGTGTAAACCAAAGATGTGATCAAATGGGGGGCCCATGCCCCCAAGTAATGATGACTAACTTGACGTATGTTGCGAGGACAAACAAGATGTGAGTGCCCCCAAGCATGTGGCACTGAATCAATGTCAAGTCAGAAGGGTTCGCAAAGGAACCAGAGTGTCACAAAAGTGACCAAAAGATATGTACAAACTAAAGCATAGAATTGTCAATACCAAGTATCAATAGATAGAGCATTTGAGTTTAACTCCAACTGTAACAAATGTGAGCAATCTCAATAGAATAGCGACAGTAGGCAGACGCAGTGAGAACCACTGGTGATGGACGTGAGAGAGATGCTTAAACGAAGCGATCGTAGTATAAGATAGATATCAGTAGGCAGACATAGTGAGAACCACTGGTGACTGATGTGAAGAAGATCCTTAAAAGATATGAGGACAGTGCCCCCTAGATCAGGAGAGTTGCCCTGAGAGTATGACCAGTTTCAATCCATGTGAGTTGGTGTCTTGATGGGAACTGAAAGCAAAAGAAAGTAGGAAAGCAGCAATGCAGGAAAGCAAATGCATAAAGCCAAGGGGTGCTGTGACAGATATAGCATTGTGGAACAAGAGGCACCTGTTTACCAGGTTTTCACCTTCTTGGCAGAAATTCCTTTTTTGCTACCATGACACCTATTTGCCAGGTTTTCATCAATGGCACTTTTTTCTCTTTTTCTCTTTTTTTTTTGTATTTTTCAAATTTTTAATTTTTTTTTGTATTTTTGGAATATATGATTTTTTTTGGAGATACATCAAAGCGCCTATCGCTAGGTTTTCACTAAGATGATCATTTTTTTAGGACTTTAGTATATACATGAGCATACTGAAGGTGTCTCAGCTGTAGAACCACTTCAAATGAAGAGCGTTGATGGGCTCTTTGAGTTGTTCTCCTTCAGTAGTAGAGAGTTGATAGGTACCAAACCTAAACATTGCAGTAACAATATACGGATAGAGCCAATTAGGTTCAAACTTGCCTTTCTGGACCTGATGTTGCTGATTCTTAGGGTTCTCCCTCAGAACGAGGTCACCTGCTTGGAAGTCTCTTGTTCTGATCTTCTTGTTATAGCTTTTAGACATCCTCTTTTGGTATGCTCTCAGGTGATCAAATGCCACTTGGCGACGTTCATCAAGTAATTCTAGCTCTTGTAGCTAAGATATTCTAGTATCTTCATTAGTGATGAGGCCCTTTAGAGAGACTCGCAAAGAAGGAATCTCGACCTCAATAGGTAGCACAGCATCTGCTCCATAAACCAACGCATAGGGAGTAGCCCCTATTGGTGTTCTTATACTTGTCCTGTATGCCCAAAGAGCTGGATTGATCCGAAGATGCCAATCTTGTCTGGACTTATGCACTGTGCGATGCAGGATCTTAAGGATTGTTTTGTTGGAAGCTTCCGCCTGTCCATTACCCTGAGGATAATAGAGGGAAGACCAATGTTAAGTAATTTTAAATTTAGAGCAGAGCTCTGTCAAGTCCTTGTTTTTAAATTGTCCCCCATTATCTGTGATAATCGCTGAGGGTACACCATGCCTACAGATGATGTAATTGAGAATAAACATTGCTACTGTTTTGCCACTGGCAATGGTGAGAGGGACTGCCTCCACCCACTTAGTAAAATAATTTGTAGCTGTAATGATAAACTTATGTCCATTGGAGGACGAGGGGTAGATCTGACCTACTAAATCAAAGGCCCATTGTTAAAATGGCCAGAAAGTAATGAATGGAATCAACTCCTTGGCTGGAGCATGAATAAGGTTTCCATGTAATTGACATTGTTTGTAGGACTTAGCAAACTGTGTTGCTTCTTTTTCCATATCTGGCCAATAGTAACCAGCTCTAATAAGTTTGTGGGCCAATGTCAGGTCATTAGAGTGTGACCCACAGATGCCTTCATGCACCTCTACTAACGCTTGTTTCGATTCATGAGTTTTTAAACACCTAAGGAGGGTACCGTCTAGACCACGTCTATACAAGTCATTAGCGATGATGACGAACTGTGAAGCACTATGGATTAGGTGACATTTCTCATTCTGGGAGTAAGTTTCCAAAACAATTTGGTCACGTAGGTAGGAGAAGATGTGATGGTAGCGGGATGAGTCATGTCCTATGACAGAACAGATCATCCGAGAGTCAGGGGAGTCATAGGCTGAGTAGCGTAACTTCTCCACTAGGAATTCATGTCTAAAATCATTTTCAGGCATTTGCAGCATAGAGGCAAGAGTAGCCATGGCGTCTGCCGCTTTATTATCTACCCTCAAAACCTGTTGAAGTGTGATATGAGTAAAGTACTATTTAAGATCATCAACCAATCATTTATAAGGTACCAAATTTTCATCCCTTGTCTAATAGATATCATTGACCTGATTAATGACCAACTAGGAATCTCCAAGAACATTTAGTTCATCCACACGCCACTCAAGGGAAATCTTCATACTGTTGATGAGGGCTTCATACTCAGCAATGTTATTCATACAAGGAAACAACATGTTGTATGCTTTTGGTAATGAGTATCGTTGAGGTGTAATGAACAGTATTCAAGCACCTGACCCCTGCTGGGTAAATGAACTATCAAAAAAATAGTACATGAGCGATGTGTAAGAAGTAATATGGACTCATCTGGAAATTCAATGTGCAATGGTTGATGATCAACTAGAGGTGCTTCTGCCAACTGATCTGCTATTGCTTGGCCCTTAATGGATTTCCTTTCAACATTCAATATCAAACTCACTGAGAAGCATGACCCATTTAGCTAGTCTACTTGTGAGGGTAGCTTTGCTGAGTAAATATTTTAGAGGGTCAATTTTAGCAATTATACGTGTAGTATGAGCCAGCATATAGTGTCGCAAGTTTTGTGAAGCAAACACCACTGCAAGGTGAGCCTTCTCTATAGTAAAATATTTCATTTCATAGGAGACCAGAGTTCTACTAATGTAATAGATAGCCCTTTCTTTCTTGTGCTGATCTTCTTGATCCAATAGGATACCCAATGATGTATCCATAGCAGATATGTATAGTATGAGTGGCTTTCCATGAATGGGAGGCATCAAGATTGGTGGGTTCGCAAGATACAACTTGATTTGTGTGAACCCTTCATCACATTCTTTATTCCACTAATAAGTCACACCCTTGAGCAAAGTCTTGGTAAATGGTTGTGACTTGTCCACCAGTTGAGAGATAAAACACCGGATAGACTGTAGTCGGCCTTGAAGTCCTCTCATTTGTCTGATATTTTTACATGGCGGCATTTCTAGAATAGCTTGTACTTTTGCAGGATCTACTTCAATACCTTTGGAAAAAATGATATAGCCAAGTAACTTACCAGATGTTACGCCAAATGTGCATTTCTTAGGATTGAGACTTAGACTGAATTGTTCCATATGATCTAGTATAAGACCTAGATCAGCAAGATGTTTCTTTTGATGCATGATTTTAGCCAAAGTGTCATCCACATAATCTTCCAAAGTTTTATGCATCATGTCATGAAATATGGTGGTAACCGCTCTCTGATATGTAGCACCGACATTTTTGAGTCCAAAGGGCATGACATTCCAACAGAAGGTGCCCTAGGCACATGTGAAAGTTGTTTTCTCTTGGTCCTTTGGCGCAATTTTTATCTGGTTGTAACCAGAGAAACCATCCATTAATGAGTACATCTCATACCCAACTATCATATCTACAATCATATCAATATTAGGTAATGGAAAATCATCCTTAGGACATGCCAAATTCAAGTCTCTGAAGTCTGTGCAGACTCTTATAGATTTATCATGTTTTGATACTAGAACAATATTAGAGATCCATTCTACATAATCAATTACTTTGATAAACACTTCCTTAAGAAATTTCTCTAATTCAGCTTTGACAAGTAGGGCTACATGTGGATGCATTTTGTGAAGCTTCTGCTTGACGGGCTTAACACCTGGTGCAATGGATAGATGATGCATGATTAGATTAGGGTCTAATCCAGGCATATCTGAATATTTCCACACAAAGTTAATCTTTTTCTTTCTGAAGAATGTGGTGAATTTCTCTATTTTTGCCTCTGATAGTGATTGTGCCAAGTGAATAATCTGAGGTTCTTACTCTATACCCAAGTTGATAGGTTGAGTTGGTTCAATAAGAACAAATGATCTTTCCTAAAAATGACTCAGAAGCGCATCAAGTATCTCATCCTCGGGCGCCTCAAAGAGGTTTTCACCTTTGGATACTTCTTTTATTTTGACTATGGCTCTGATACTACCATAATGTGGTTTTCACCATCAGAGCGCTTATTTTTTCTTCTTTTTATTTTATGACTAAGATACTTGATGTCAGCCTCAGTCATGTTGACACTTGCTTCGCTAGTAGGAGACGTTACAGGTTCGACAGCGTGTAGGTAACAGGCAAGAGTGTAATTATTCTGGAATGTAAGGACTTCATTAGATGGGGAGGTGGAGTTCCAGTCTACAAGCTCAGTATGGCGAAGTGAAAGAGGAGTGACGGGTTCAAGTGCGTTCATGGTATAATCATCAAAGGGATGGACAAGCAAGTCGAGACCCAAAAAGATCTCATCCAAAGATATAGTTGAATTCCTTTGATTCCTAACAACCGTAGCAGATGACATGTTAACACCTAGGGAGTTAGACTCATGTGACCCTACACTAGACCGTTCACCTACTTCAAGAAGGTTTTCATATGCATTTGTTGTATCTGTATCTCTGTCGGAAGTGGCATATGACAAGCTGTCAAACTCATATTCATGGGAGTCCATTTCATCATTAGGTCGCATGTCAAGAACATGAGTAAAATCAACTCTTTGTCCCCAGTTGGGATGAGTTCTACCTAGAACTTCTGCTATGGTCAAATGAGCACCTATTGACCTAGGTACAATAGTAGTGTTTGTATCATCACTTACCTCTTGTGTAAGGAGAAGTGACTGGAATTCCTAATCAAATTGTTCTTGAAAGTGTGGTGGTATGTGTACATTACTGTGATGATCAGGACCTAGAGGATACATTTCTTTCCACTCTTCATAAGTTAATGGAGCAATGGAAGTGGCGGTATCAGAATCACTGTTAGTGTCTATTGTACTGACACATGGTACAAAGTTATCTGGCTCAGCAAAGAATACTGCCAGGTCTGTGGAATAGGATAAGGAAAAGTATCCTCATCAAAGCTGTCTTCAAGTTCTGCAATTATAGGTGTTTCTTCAGGTGTTGGTTTCTTATCTTCTCAAGGTACAAACTTGTTTATTCCCAATTGGAATGTGAGTTTCTGGAAGCCTATACCTGTAGAGTCGCGTGTTCTGCAACCAATAGCTTCAAGTGGTGCAATTAATCCCTTATGATTTGCACCTATGGGACCATCCCCTGTACAGCCAAAACGTTGCATAATAGATAAACATTTACCATATTGTTCAAGTTTCATGTCATAAGGAGGAGTATTTTCAGAATTGTCTTCCCCTTTATAGATCCAAGCTTTGATAGCTCTATTTTCAGGCTCTTCTTCTAATGGTACTATGGCTTGTACAAAGGTACCACCATACTTTGTTGGAGGAGAAACCATAGAAGGTTTAGTGTTCTCAGAAGGTCTCCCAAAAGAACGGGGAGACAAAGGCAAAGATGTAATAGATAATATAGGTCCAATCTGATATCCTCCCATATCAGTTTCTTTCAGAGTCAAGTTCTTTTCCATTTATTTTAATTTATATTCAAGGATTTCAATAGATTCTCTGTTGGTAGGTACAAGGATGTCAGCAGATTTTGCGAGGGCATCGCAATCATAGCATGTATTAGCAGGTATAGTCACTTCAGAGCCTTGGAATGGGAACTTAATGCACTGATGGTATGTAGAAGGGACAACTTGCATTTCATGAATCCATGGCCTTCCTAGTAGGATATTGTATGCGAAAGGGATGTCAAGCACTTGACAGATAACATCTCATTCAACAGGACCAACTCTAATCGGCAAAACAACTAAACCCTTGGATTTACGTTCTTCCTCATCATAGGCTTTAATGGTAATCTTTTTGCGAGCATCGATGCAATCTTCACCATAGCCTAACTCAATAAGGAAACTGGCAGAGAAACTATTTAGGCCAGCACCGTTATCTATGAGAACACGGTGAACACGCTTTGAACCTATCATGACTTCAATCTGCAGAGGATTATTATGCGGGTGACTCAAAGAATGGTCATCTTCCTTAGAGAAAGAAAAGTAATGTGGGGAGGTCAAGTGACCTACCATAGATTGAAACCGGTCAAGATCAAGATCTTTTGGGACATTTGTCTCAGTGAGGGCTTTGTCCAGGATTTCCTTGTGAGCAGGGGAGATTTTCAGGAGCTCAAAAATAGTTATCTGAGCATTAGTATGTTGCAATTAATCAAGAATGCTGTAATTGGTAGCATTAGATGAGGAACCCACTTTGGGATTCTTAGTAGCAGAGTCAACCTTAGCTTTGTCTGAAGGTTGAGTTGATGTAGATATAGAAGGATCAAGGCCTTTAAGAATGATTTTAGCGCAAGATCGAGTAACAATATTATCACTCACTTGAGACTGTCCTTGTTCAAAAGATTGAGGCATAGACCCTCACAATATGAAAGGTGTTTTGGACTTAGACGTATCTTCCTTTCCCTTAAGAATGAGGACATTACAGTATTCAGTGTCAATAGGTTCAACCATATTAATGACATTGTCGTTGTTGGTGTAAGTATAGTTGACCTTAGGATCAGTATTTTTGCCTTTAGATGATTCACCTTTCCCATGAGGAGGAAATGGATCCTTGAAAGCTTGGTGATCAGATTTTTTGTTGTGACTTCCCACAGCAATGACTTCACTATCGATGAGATCCTGGATTGTATGCTGCAACTTAAAACAAGTAGCTATTTTATGACCTTTGTTTTGGTGAAAATCACAATAAGCAGATTCATTCCACCAAGAAAGCCTTGGTTGCGGATCATAAGGTCGTGGATTAGCCAATGGAGTAAGTAAATTATTGTCTACAAGAGTCTTGTAAACTACCTTGAGAGGTTCTCCTAAAGGTGTGAACTCACGCTTGGGCCTAGGAGCCCAAGGTTTAGGTCTAGAAAATCATGAAGTACTCGGTTTGGATTATGTCGCAGCCTATTTAGTGGCTTTGGCCACTTGCATCGTGGTAGTGAGATTAAAGGCAGCCTTGGAAGGCTTAGCAGTCACATTGTCTACAACACCATCATTCACAACATTTTGGTTCTTGTTGGGAAATTTGGATTTATCTTTGCTTGAGGAAGAAGACCCTTGTTTATTTTCCTTGTGTAAGGTCAATTCTCCTTTCTTGATCATAAATGTCTCGATTCTTACAGCTTGTTTAATCATATCATCAAAGGTTAGAGGACCTTGTAGCTATACTTGATACCCAAAGTTGGGGAGAAGATTATCGAGAAAGATGTCCAACTTTTCTAATTCAGGTATCTTGCAAGAATATCGTGTATAGAGTTGTCTCCATCTTTGGAGAAATGTCAAGAAGGATTCCCCATTGTTTTGTTTCAATTTGCAAAGATCTCGAATATGAATCGAATGTTGGATGTTGTGAGAATAATGTTGTAGAAATAAATTGGCAATTTCGTCAAAGGTTTTGATGCCAGTTAGTAGTCTAGAGAACCATTCCATAGTTGATCCCCCCAAACGACGTGGGAAAAGATGCATAAGAAAGGTTGTGTCATGCATGAATTCCATGGAGAGAGCACCAAATTATCTCAAATGATCTTGAGGGTCAGATGTACCCAAGTATTTGTCATATTTAGGAAGTTCAACTCCTTTGGGAAAAGCAGGCATGTGAAGATCTTTATCAAATGGGAAAGGACAAATGCTTTCCAACGTGAATTGTGTAACAGGTTTGTCTTTCTCTTTCAAGAGTTGAGAGAGTTTCTCTCGCATAGTTTGCATTTCTTTGCGCAAGCAGGAATTTTTAGTTTCTTCCTCTTTCTCAACAAGTGTGTCTAAAGCATAATTGGAAGGTAACTTAGCCCCTTGATTGGCTAGTTCAAGATTGTATTTTTATTTTTCCTCAGCTAGTAGAATTCTCATCATTTTACAGAATTCTTTGTTAGCACGAGCGTGTGTAATATCTTCTTGAGTGATTTGAACTTCTACATCGTTAGGAGGGTCTTCAGAATGGAACTTACCCCAATTTCTAAAGAGGTAAGTTCTGCTAACCTCACCACCTAAATGGTTATGATCTGCCATCTTGCCAAAATACAAGGATTCAAGGTGTAAAGACTCGATATGAAAAGATTGAGTGTTCTCTGAATTTGGGTCTTCTTGGAATAAAGGATTTTGAACTCTACTAAGATCCATAGGAAATGACCTTTTAGTGTAAGGTCATCATACCAGGGAAGGAGATCGAGATGATTCCTCACTAGATGTAGCCGGTAATGGTGTGGAAAGTACAAATTCATCTTGATTGATTGAAGGAAATGTTTTTCCACTTCGAGTTGTGACAGTCATAGACAAATTTTTGAACAAGGAATGTGAACTAGGACCAAACTTGAAACTGTCTCAAAGATTGCACAAACGTGCCAAAAGGTGAAGTATCCTTGGTGAAAATCATCTAAGATGAGGCTAAAACAAGCCAAGAGATGACTATTGCGACACAAGGCATGATGACACAGATGAAATAAATTTAAAGGACATGAGACAAGACCAGTTTAAGAAAGAATCACATAGTTCTCAACCCAAGAAACCAAGTTTTAGACTGTGTGAATATGAATGGAAGAAAAATAGACCCATATCAGAGACTAGATTTGATAGAAGTACAACTGAATGAATGATTTTAACTCATTGTTTTGGACAAAAGACTACATTTTCATGTGACAAAATGCTCTGTCGCGCGAAGTTTCTCACCGAACCGCGTGAAGAAATGCTTGCTTCACGAGAAGAATAACTCCAGAGGATAGAATAATGACTGGAAAAAAAGTGGCACTGTTGCCAAATGTCGCATGACAGTGTAATACATATCGCGCAAAGATTCTCACCGATGCGCGCAAAGATTGGAAAATTTTGCGTGAAACTATGCAAATGTAGAAAAGGTATGTTTACAGAATCAGACTGTTAAGACCAGTTTGCATTTTTCAAGATGAAATCATGCTATTTTCTGATAGATAGTTCAAGTTATAGATTGTTTTGAACATGTTCAAGATTGATAGTTTGTGTGTTTTGATGATAGTTTTGATTGTTCAAGTGATACACCCACGCAAAACACATTAAACAGAATGCTTATAGTACCAGAACAAGAACATCACAACCCTAGGTTAGCCAGGACAATATCTGTTGAATCCCCACTTGAATTGAAGTTCAGCTACGCTTACTCTTAGCGGATAACTTAGAAGCTTGGAAGCACGGGCTCCTCCTTACATATGCACTCACTTCTCAAGCATACCAAGCTTCAGACCCCAAAGGAATTGCTTCCCAAAGGGCTATTATCTCTACTAAAAGCCATAAAAATGTGGGGCGTCTTAGTCGGTCTCTGACCTTCCGCGCCAATAGATAGAGGGTTTTTGGAAAACTAGAACAACAATTTGTAGCAAGGTCATCCGTTCAGGTGGTTGTGATCAAGTCATTTTCCCAATAAAGGGGACTCTCCCAATCCTTTCAAAGCAAGGCTTTCACCTTAACAATGTCGGGGCTTTAACACACCACTAGGGTACTGGAGGAGATTTTGGTTGCCACAATGAATTCACACCTATCTATTGTGACATTAATCACAATAGCATTTTTTATATACCAGTTTGGAAGGGCTTGGCTTTAGCTTGTTACCGGTTGGGCATCCACTCTCACCGGCTCTGCTAAAGCTGTCGGGAGGTAGCCACTCTAGAAGAATCACATGAATTTATCTTACACCCAAGATCCATAAAGGAAAGGGGAGAGGATATGTTCATGTAGTTCTTAGGATTACAATCTAAAAAACACTTCAATCACACAAGACAATGATTCATTTTAAGCACCAACCGAAGTGTGTTTTAACTACTAAAAACAGACAAGAAGTTGTGAAAACAAGCAAGGTCTTCAAAAAATGTCTTGCAATGAAATCCATTAGTAGTCTGCAATGCCTTTCTTCATTTTAGTGTCCTATAACAAACATGTCAGAATTTTATAATGGCTTTCTCTTTATCTTAGCGTCCTGCAAACCACTGTCAAGCTGTTTCAAAAGATAAAATCAGAGAAACACAATTGTTAGAAAATAATAGGTGGTTAGAAAACCGAGGTAATAAAATATAAAAAATGAAAGCTCTAGTCTGTAATTTCGTGCGATAAAGTATGCTAGGTCACGTGAAGAAGTTGGTGGAACCTATATCAACAAAGTGACTTGTACCCATTCTTGTTCAGGGAAGTAACTATTTGCATACACATGCTTGTCTTTTATAGCTTCTTTTCGTTTACCATCTTTCTCTTATCGAAGTATTATCATTCATTTTCATATGTCTTGTGGTTTAATATTTTGAAATCCTCTTTTGCCTTGAATCATTTTCTTAAGACTCTTTTTTGATAAAGAAATTTAAGCATCTGATCTTGTAACTTCCTCTCCTTAGAAACATAATGAAAATTACTATTGAATATGCTTTTGAAATTATTATGAGATGTTTTCATATAAATCCTAAATGCAATTAAATGGAATTCTGCATATCTAACCATTGCATTATTAATTTCTAAATTCATATCAATGGTAGAAGCAATTAACTTACAATCATGACCTAAAAGATAATATTTTGAGGAGAATCATATCTTTGGTTTAGTGATACCTTCAAGTGTTTTAATGTTTTGAAAAGGATTGATCTTGATTTAATTAATCCTTCATTCATTTGAATATTCATTATTTTCAATAAAAGAATGATGTTATTGTTTATAAGATTACAAGATATTAAAATTTGATTGATAACGATGTGACAAATGACATTTCCTTTTCATACATACGAATCTATATATTATGTCTTAAATCTTATAAAGTGACTAGGGTTATCATCATGGTGTAAATGGAATATAAAGGTAGGTACTAGTAAGTATATACATATCTTTTTAAGTATGCTATGCTTTTGAAAGAGAATTTGAATGAACAATGTTCTAAAAGATGTTTAATACATGTATAATCTTTAAGTACTTATATTCTTTTTTTTTTTCCCCTTGACATTAATTTATATTTATGATCTCTCTTATTAATCGTCATGAAACAAAAGTTATATTGTTAGTATGTTTACTTATATTACATGCCATTTGTTACTAAAGAAAGATCAGCTCTAAATGATATGTTATTTTTTATTGTTATTTTTATTAAAATAAAGCAAAGCTTTTTATCAAAATGAGAAGTTAAATACAAAGGAAGAAAGTTGATAGATATAAAATATCTTTTAGAAGATTTGTTATGCTTTACGAATACGAAAGGGAGTTTGAATAGATTGATTATGGAATACATTATTAAGGAATGTTATGTTAATACATGCTTTCTTATGAGGATATTTCATGTTATTATATCTATAGATATTAGTATACACTTATAATTTCTTTTATCAAATCATCATGAGAAAAATTGTATTGATTA
>MU227559.1:1426991-1441743 GCA_018584345.1 Thuja plicata | reverse complement strand
TGTCTCAGCTAAAGAGGGTGAATTTAATTTAATTAAAGTGCTAGGACTTTATTAATTAAATTAATTCAATCATAGGGTTTATTTAGCCAATAGATATTTAGGAATTAAACATGATGTATGATTAATATAGATTTAGGATTTTCTACATTTGACACTCAGGTCGAGTAGAGTCAGTTAAAACTCAGAATTGCCTAGTATAATAGGACTTTGATGATCCAGAAGAATGACAAATGCAACAAAATTGGTTAGGGTTGCAAGATGCCAATTTTGGGGTGTTACAACCACCATGCCTAACTCTGATTTGGTGATACCCTGAATTCAAATCCACCTTGGAGAAATAACAAGAACCTCCCAAATTGTCTAGCAAATCCTCAATCCGGGGCATGCAAAATTTATATCTGATTTTGATCTTTTTTATAGCCTTGGATTCCATACACATCCTCCATTTTCCATCCTTCTTAGGTGCAAGGATAGTTGGCACAACACAAGGGCTCAAACTCTTCCTTATTAGCCCCTTCTCTAACAAATCTTGAATCTATTTTGCTATCTCTACATTTTGACTTGGTGTCATCTTGTTGCCTTGTTAGGTAGATTATCTCCAGGTATGAGGTCTATCTGGTGGCTCACATCCCTCATGGGTTGAAATGCACTAGGAAATCCATTATCCACTATTTCATGATAATTTTCCAACAATGCTTGTACTTCTTGTGGCATACTAGCTTTCTCTTTGGTCTCCTCCTTGTGTTTCACTATCACTGCACAATAGACCCCTTTCTCCTTCTTCATAGCCTTTAGAAACTCCTTTCCACTCAAGAGAATCACACTGGTTCCCACATGCTTCTCTTCATTAGGTTCTTGTAAGGGATCCATCTAAAACTTCTTTCCTTGCTTAGTAATCACATAGTTCTTCTTCTCACCATCATGAACAACCTTCACATTATATTTCCATGGGTGTCCTAGAAGGAGATGACATACATCCATGGGAAATATCTCACATAGAACCTTTTCCTTATACTCACCTATTTCAAACTTCACCATTGTTTGTTCATCCACCACTATTTGTTGTGCCTTGTTTAGCCATGATAATTTATAGGGAGTGGTGTGAGGTATCCTCCTAAGTTTCAGTTTATCCACTATCTCAGTTGACACTATTCTTTGTGGATCCAGAGTCCACTATCACCTTGCAGATCATCCCTTGGGACCTACAAGTAGTCTTAAACAAGTTCTTTCTTTGAGGTGGTTCTGTGACACTAGGAACTTTGAACAAAGTCCTTCTCAACATTAGATTCTCTTCATCCAATACTGGCCCTGCCTTGGACATTGGAGAAGTGACACTTTGTGTGTCATCCTCTTGCACAAACTTATTTCTTCTTTCCCCCATAGATGATGTGGAAGTCTTGTCAAGACATCTTCCCATTGTATGTCCTACTTGATTACAATTGTAACATCTGCCAGTGAAGACAGTATTGGACCTTCCTTGTGACTGGAATCTACCCCTTGGTGGTCCTCTTCCTCTATATCCTCCTCTTTGAAATGATCCTCTATACTGATTACCCCCACTATTATCCATAGATTTATTCTCTTTTGGTCTACTTGGGCTTTTTCCTGTGCCAAAGTTACTCATGCCTCTGAATCCTTTATTATTGTTACCCCTACCTCTTTGGTGGAAATCATTCCCCCTCCTAGCCTTCTCCTCTGCTCTCAAGGCTAACTGAAAACACTTGTGCATACTGTCAGGAGCCATCATACTAATTTAATCTTGGATTCCTTTCCTTAACCCATTGAGGTACCTTCCTACCTTTTCTACCTCCTCTTCTTGTCTTCTTTCCCTTAGGCTCAGTTTGTGAAATTACTTAGTGTAGGCACTTACTATCAACTCTTTTTGTCTCAAGTTCTACAACTTCTAATACATTTGAATCTCATAATCAGTGGGCAAGAATTGTACCCTCAATCTGATCTTCATTCTCTCCCAAGAAGCTAACTTCTTCTTACTAGTGGCTACCCTATCATCTTGCATCATCTTCCACCACACCAGTGAAGATCCTTTGAGTCTAGCCTTTGCATAACTGACTCTCTTCTCCTCTGATACTTCCTTGTAATCAAACTGGTTGTCTATGGCCTCTAGCCAATCCAATATCTCTTCACCATTCTAGCTTCCACAATAGTAGGGTATGTGTTCCATACTTTCTTTATTAAGGGACTTGAAGGAATTAAAGAACACCTTCTATTCTTTATCCATCTCCACTTCTTTTCCTTTTCCAGTTGAGACTCCTATATGGCTTTCATCTTCTTCATCACTCTCATCTCCCCATTCAGTGACTTTCCTCTTACCCTTTGTTTTTGTCAAATTATCCTTTTCCAATATATTTTGGACCAAGTCCACTATGGAATATTTTCCCATTCCCTTGGGTGGAATGCTGTCAACCTTATGGCTCTCCTCCCCTTCAGACATACACTAAACTTCAAGAAATTCTGGCTTTGATACCACTCTGATGTAGAGGGTTTAGAGTTCTCTTGATTCCTTCTCCCAAAATGCTTATAAAATATCCTAACCATCCAATGGTTACTCCTCCTAAGTGTTCCTAACCAATATGGATCTCCTAGACCCTCCTTTCAAACTTACCTCCTACGTATAGTTGGCTTGATCAAGACACAAAGCTCATTCAATGACAACTAGTCCAACTAGTTCACTATTCCTCCTAATTCTTCACTAGATCTTCCCATAGAACCCCAAACCCTTTCTTAGGGTCTTCCCCATACACCACATAGACCCTTTCCTATGTTCTTATTCCATTAAAAGGCTTTTGGAAATATTTCCAACACTTCTGGACACTCTCACAATCCAATTGTTGCCAAATACACTAGGAGGCCTAATTGGGCTTATTCCTAGTAGGTCTATTTTCACTGTTTTGGGCCCAATGCTCCCATTTTCTCCAAAAAACCTCACATAAGACTTTGAAAATATTAAATCTATCCACTAGCCCTTTAAGAATATAAAACCATAGTTTCTCAATGCACCCACAACCCTAATTACTACCAGGCCCTAGTTTTCAACCTTGTTTTTAGGCCTCTGGACCAGTCAGTACAAAAAGTATTCAACTTGGTCTTTGATCTTCCTTTCACCATATACAACCACTTTATCCTTCAAAGTGACACATTAGGGCTCCCACAAATGCCACCAAGTCATCCATCCAAGATCATGGGTGTTCGATTACAATCCAATCTTTACCCTGTCCAAGCTCACCTACTCCTAGCAGTCAGGAATAGGGATTCACTCCAAGCATAGGAATTCAATTGTAGGAACAAAAAAAGAAACAAAAAAAATATTTACAGACCCTAACCCATCATCCCACATGGTTTCAGCCATTTGCAATGGTGAATTCTTAGGTTAGAGCCATTTTTTCTCCTGCAACTCTGCAAATTGAACTTGCAGACACAGTGGCCTAAACTTTAATATAAATCCACACTAACTTAACTTGAAAGAAAAATAATATATTAAAAGGAAAGATACTTCAAATCACTACACCCTGATGGTGTGTGATCACCTAATCTAATCCGTACACAGTCGTACAATAAGCAAAAAATATTGAGAATTACAGTAAAACACAGAATGCCATCTATACATAATGTTTTCAAAAGTACTATGAAATCCAAAACACCATTAACCATCCCAAAATAATTGAACCATGCTCAAATACCAAAGCATGAGTGGTTACAACTGCTCAAACTTCCATTTGCAACTTTTTGCAAAAGTTGCTCGAGCAACTTTTGAAAGTTGCTAGCAACTTTTTTGCACTTTTTTCTCTTTGAATATAATAGTCAACTCAATGACTATTTTCCACTCCTATGACCCTATTTAGGATACTTAGGGTCCCAGAAGACATTAAAACCACAAGTTACTCAAAAATAGTAACTTTGACCATTCTAAGCCAAAATAGCCATATTCTCACCTAGGAGCACTTTTGGCTCTTTACAAACATGTGAACAAGTTGAGATCCCAAAACCTAATGGATCTTATTCAAACCCAACCTAAGACTCCTAACACAACCCTAAACACAAAAAAAATAAAAAATGGAGGTGATCTATGTGTGTGTATATTTGTGCACCTGTTATCTGCAACACAACACTTCAATAAGTCATTCTGTTAGTGAAAAACAAGGGTTAATGAACATATAAACCATAAATTTGACTTATTGCTTTCTAACTAGGATGAGTGTAGAAAATAACATAAAATACCTCAGATTATGCTAAATACTGGTGACATAAAAAACCTAGCATGAAAGATTTAGTTTAAAAACAACTATTCAACTATTTAGCATGCATATTACTCTAAAATGGACATTATAAACACATGAGAAAGTGACTAATGGAGTGTGTATGAAGATAGGAAGGAATGGGTAGCATAAAAATGCTTTGATATTCCTTCAAACTATTTGCATTACAACACTGCAATTCTAAATTTGAGGCTTATTATGAGCTCTAAATCCCTTCAATTTATAGAGGAATGGGAGAGAGAGAGGGGAGACAAGGTCCATTAATGGAGCCCCTAAGGTCATTAATGAGATGTAAGAGCCATTAATGCCTTGAGAATTAATGAGGTATGGGCAAGAGGAAATATCCATTAATGGGTCATTAATGGATTTCATTTAAGAGGCATGGGGGAGTGTAAGACTCAACTTGGCAAGTTGGTCATTTAGGAAAGTCATGCTTGAGAAAGTTGACTTTCTGAAGTGGGTTGAGTTGTTAATCATTCCTTAATAGATTGTGACAACATTAGGAGGTGGGTTAGGGTAGAATTAGGGGTTAAGGTATGTGATCAAGAAGATAGAGATGGGAGGAGAGAGAATGAGTGGAGGGGGGATTAGCTAATTAGGGTTAATTAGATAATTAAGAAGAATTAGCCTGTAAGAAGGGGTTGGGATGAGTTTGAACTCATGGTTGGGTAGTTGAGATTGGTTAGGTTAGAGGGAATATTAATAAATGAATTGTTGTAATAAGATATTCATTTAATAATAGGAATTTAATTAATCATTTAAGCCTTTGATTTTCTTTGTAATAATTAATTAGGACTATAGCCAAATCAAATCAATTAGGCTAGGGGATTGATTTTGCAAGTGGTGAGGTATAAATAGGGTTTCATTAATTCCCTTCAAATTAATTACCTTAGCCAGGTATGATTAGAATTGATTGAATTGAGTTGATTGGATTGGCTAAAGCTATTAATGTAAATTAGTGATTAGATCACTTAGGAGATTAAATCTGATTTGAAAATGAATTATGCCAAAGTAACAGGGTCCTTTGGACATAATTGGGGGTATGATCACACTTAGGGAAAATAGGGTCTATGGTCAGAGCAGACCAAATTCAGGTGGTTACACTTTATACCACTTCTCAACCCTCCTAGCATCATGCCTATGCACATCAACCGCCCCAAGATAGCCTTTTCTTTCCAAGCCATCATGGTGGTTTTTAGGATTAACCCCAACATGTTGCAAACATAATCCTAGATGACATTCTTTCAAATCTCCAAGAACCGCCAAGGTCTTTGGAAAGAGAACAATAGTTTGAGTTGTAGAAAGAGGATCTTTTCTATCAATCCCATATGCAATAGTATGAGATGTTGGATCATCAGGAGCAACGTCACAAGAAGTATTTGGTGGAACAATCTAAGTGACATGAGGAAGGCCTTGAAAAAGAGTTGGAGGTGCAAAAGAAACATTACGAAAAAGTGTTGGAGGCACAAAAGAGACAATGCGAGGAGGATTTTCAAAGAGAGTTAGATGCACATGAGGAATCTCATGAAAAAAGAGCTCGGGGAGAATAAAGAGAAAATATGGCTCCTGGTTGCTACAAATATGAAGTAGAAGGAGGAAAAACATAGACAACATGAAGAAACTCTTCACAAAGAGCAAGAAGACATTGTTGAGCAAGAGGTTGCAACAGAGCCATTTAATGAGCTTCCCAGTTTTATTGAGTAGAATAATGAAATGACTACTGATTGGTTGGTGAGATGCCTAATTTTTTTGAAGAGGACAACACGCTAGTATTAACACCATTATAAATTTTGTGACAACATGATGAAATGGAAGACTTGACAATGTGGTCTAATGAAATCCCTTATTTTGGGGGGTTAGAGGGTCATGATTTTACTCATCAAGTACGCTTAGATGTTGATTCAGGATCCTTTATTAAGGGAGTAAGTCAAGAGGTTCCCATAGAACTTCAAGATAACTATCATGATGTTGGGAATATACTCATCATGCAAAAAAGAGAAGAAGACTTTGAGGAAGATGCCTTTTGGGGTGACTTAGAATTTTTTTGTTCAAGTTTGATACCAAATGAGCATTCCCAAAATCAAAATTTTGTGAAAAACATAATAAAAAAATGAATAACCTTTGTTTCACCTTGTTTCCTCTGAGCTATTTCATTTTGATCAGTAATAAGGTGTTGAAGAAGCGGCTCATTAGCTTGAAACAACATTCTGGTAGCCAGAGACCAACAAAACACACCCCAAGTCTATTCTTTCATATGGATGTCCTATCAGACATCTAGCTAGGATGGAGGAAATAAAAGAAGTTCTAGTTATGCTATCACCTAAGTATGAAGGTGCAAATGAAGAAAAAATACAACTTGCTGATCCATTCCTAATTTGTCAGCATGATGAAGTAAGTAAAGTTGTTTTTTTTCTTTCAAGAAGCGTTGTAGAAACTGGTTAAATGTATGTCATTTTTCCATCTCTATATAGTTTCCCATGAGCATTTTGCATTTTGTAAATTAAAGTGGAAGGGATTTTACTGGATGGAACCAGATAATGATTTTTTTTAGCATATATAATTATTGGCTAGTCTAGGATAGTGTATTCTTAAATTTTCCCTAAGTGTTGTCTAGCAAGGGTATAAGTTTAGTGTAGTTTTTCCTTGTTTCAATAAGTTTCCAAGAGTTTTCATTCCGTCATAGTTGCAAGGAAATGTACTAGTTTTCTGTTGTCAATGCTTACTGATTCATTGGGAATACATATACAATTCATTGTAGTGAAAGTTATGTTTCACTATCATGAAGCATAGATCTACACTCAATCAATTAGGGAGGGTTACAACAATGTAGAAATGAGTTGCAACCATGTTCAAAACTAATTTTGAGTCTCTTTTTGAGTTAACCAAGTGTTGATACATTTTTTTCCTAATTTTTTAAAATATACATACATAATTCATGATACTGAAGTTTCCTACTTCCCTATCAAAAGTTGTACACCTATAAACAATCAATAAGGAAACACTATTTATTTTTTTGCAAATGTGTTTTCAATGTTCAATCGTGTTTTATATGTGACTCTATGCCCAATGAATAGCCTAGACAACTAGTCTTGATGTCCACTAGGAAGACATATAATAGATGTTTCCAGAAATGTTACCCAAATTTCACTGTAGCTCATTCAGGTAGAGATTTTATGTTTTTAAACAAAAAAGATAAAGGTACATTTTAAAATATGTTATATCATGTGCATATGCAAAAAGGAGAAATGAAAAACAAAGGGATACATGAGTACTTTACATTATCTAGATGTGTAGAATATAACTGAGTGTGCATAGTTGTTCAAAGAAACTAATTTTTATTGATAAAACAAATGGTTAACATATCACACAAGCTATGATATTATTGTTCAATGCATAGAAAGAGAAGAATATACATGAATAGGTGAATAAATGCACATTTAAGGTAAGGGACCAATCATTGCCTGAATGATTGTTACAGTGTGTTTGATTTTATGTTGCCTTACTTTAGATTGCATGTATCTCCTCCAACTTTGGATTGCTCCCAGTACCTATATTTGAATGATGAAATAGTGTTAGACCATAGGATCTAAGCTATGACTAGTCACATACATTATATGTAAATTTATTCCCCATGCATGTATAAACTGATCTAGTTGTACATTTAACAAATGATTCATATATGAGGTATTCATCAAGGTAGCCAAGTCATCGTACATATCTAAAGTATACATTTTTTTGACAAGTTGTTTAATGTCCAAGAACATGTAATTAAGTGTGTGGGGTTAAATGAGGCTCCCACAAGGGTTGAGACCAATGTGCTATGGGATAGAAAAAGAATTATTACAAGTATAAGAGAAACATGAAACGCTCACATATATCTTCTTGACTATAATCTGATGTAAAGTATTATTGTTCAGTCCAGGAAAATAAAAGCATTGACAATAAGCATAGTAATGAATGACAAAGAGAGTTATAGTTCTATGTAGAAGTCAGGGACACATAGATACAATTCACCAATAAAGAATAGATTTCTTCCTCAAAAACTTCTTCAAAGATAGTGGATGCAATACATGATAATATTATGAGCATTCTATTAAGGTCATATCAGTGGTATTCTTACTCCTAACAGAGTTGAAATCATTATAAAAGATAAGTCTAAAAGAGGTGCCAAGGAGAAATTGGAACATTAGTTTGAACAAAGAGAAAAATAGTGACTATACAGATGATGTAATGCATCATAATATACGATAATGATTAATCATGTGCAAAGCATACACTAAGAGAATATTAGAGAACAAAATGCCCTTATGCAAAATGCCAAAAGTCTCCAGAGGTATCTCAACAAAACCCTAGAGATGGTAGTGCAGAGGAGAAGTAAAAGTTTGAAATACAAAGTGAGTGGATGTGTGTTTAGGGTTTTACTACCCTAAGTCACCGTTTGGTAAAGATGCACTCCTGTTGCCTTTATTTTAAAAATAGAACTTTTTCACTACAAGTGATGTCGTAAGAGGTGTGAAGCATATTTGATGCTTTTAATTAAGTGAAAATGTCAATAAAATAAATATTTATTTAAGTGATAATGAACAAATCACTTTATTCTTTGTTTCCTTTGAGTAAAAGGGCTTGAACTGTAATTTATGGAACGTGCCTTGTGTTTAGGAGACTTATTAGACTTGGTTAATTAGTCTGGAGAGAATTGAGGGGATTTTTGAGTCCTTTTAGGGGGATTTGGAGCATTTTGAGGTACCTTAATGGTAGAAAGGGTCATAAATTGACTTTTTCTTCTATTTTGAGGATTTTGGAGCTTTTGATGGCCTAAAAAATAGGCCTTATTATTGAATATGACCATGTTGGTTGAAGAAACCTATTCTTATGTGAATTCCTTGGAAAAAGGTTAAATATTGTAAACTCCTCATTTTTGGAGTTAGTTTAGATTATGCAGACTGGAAATTTAGTGACTTTTGTAGTCCTTTAGCAAGATTTTTGCATATTTTGTAACTCATTTATGGATATGAAATATAGATGACACCTTAGATATTAGAGACTCAATTATGCCTCTCTTATTCTTGTGGTACATTGTATTAACAAGTCATCGATCAAGTTATTATTGAGGTACTTTAATCTCCTTATAGTTTTGTCTCACATTTCCATACCACTTCTGCAAAGGTATGTTCATGCAGGTTGCAGGTTATGTTTAAAGTTGCATATGTCTTTTAAAATGTGAAATTATTTTCCTTGTTTAAAAGATAGTGTATTCAAAACTTTCCTATGAAATATTCATCTATGAATTTACATAAATAATTTTGTGCTATTTAAATTCTTTCATTAGTGTTCAAGTGTGTGAAGGTCTAAATTTTCATAGTCCTAGTACACCTTGGTGCATCACCCTATAGGTTAGTTTTTTATGTTTTCTATTATCTGTATAACCCTTTTCTCAATATTCTTAGTTTTGGTGAGGAACTAGATAGGAATTCATCATTATCCATAAGTTCTTTCCAAGTTTAGGTGACCCACTACCTAGGAAAGTTCCCGTGTTTCTCCATAAAGCCAAGTTCTGCAACTTGGCATAAGGTGAAAATTTCTGAGATATAACAATTTTAGCTGGCCTGGTGGGACAATTTGGATTGTTTTAGTCCAGTATTTCTCCATGCATTTTTGATATTCGGTGTGTCTATCAGTAATATAGGCCTTCAATAGGTAGAAAAACAACACACATGGAAACTTTGAGCAGATATCTACTGGTTTCTAAAGTTCAAGTGCTGGTATGTTTAAAGAATAATCTGATTTTACTAAGTTTTAGCTTATATGGATGAGTAAATATGTCTACATTTCATAAAAATTCATTTCATCATCCTCCATTCATTAAAATTCTACCCATGTATCTTCGTATCCATCATATCATTCTAAATACACTGCTGGTTTCACCCCAAGTGTTCTAAGTAACCATGCAGCAGAAAGTTACCAACAAATTCCATATGCTTTCCCCCCACCTACCCTTCTCAACCTTCCTGGCATCATGCCTATGCACATCAACAACCCCAAGATATCTCTTTTATTCCAAGCCATCATTGTGGTTTTTAGGATGAACCCCAACATGTTGCAAACATGAGCCTAGATGACATTCTGTCAAATCTCCAAGAACCGCCAAGGTCTTTGGAAAGAGAACACCAGTTTGAGTTGTAGAAAGAGGTTCTTTCCTATCAAGCCCATATGAAATAGTAGGAGATGTTGGCTCATCAGGAGCAGCATCACAAGAAGTATTTCATGGAACAATCTAGGTGACATGAGGACAACCTTGCAAAAGAATTGGAGGCACAAAAGAAACATTACAAAAAAGTGTTGGAGGCACAAAAGAGACAATGCGAGGAGGATTTTTGAAGAGAGAAGACGCACATGAAGAATTTCATGAAAAAGAGCTTGGGGATAATAAAGAGAAAATATGGCTCCTGGTTGCTACAAATATGAAGTATAGGGAGGCCAAACATATACAACATGAAGAAACTCTCCACAAAGAGCAAGAAGACATTGTTGAGCAAGAGGTTGCAACAAAGCCATTTAATGAGCTTCCCAGTTTTGTTGAGTAGAATAATGAAATGACTACTGATTGATTGGTGAGATGCCTATTTTTTTCAAGAGGAACATATGCTAGTATTAACACCATCATAAATTTTGTGACAACATGATGAAATGGAAGAGTTGATAGTGTGGTCTAATGAAATCCCTTATGTTGGGGGGTTAGAGGGTCATAATTTTACTCATCAAGTTGGCTTGGATGTTGATTCAGGATCCTTTCTTTAGGGAGTAGGTCAAGAGTTTCCCATAGACCTTCAAGATAACTATCATGTTGTTTGGAATATACTCATGATGTAGAAAAGAGAAGAATACTTTGAGGAAGATGTCTTTTGGGGTGACTTAGAATTTTTTTGTTCAAGTTTGGATACCAAATGAGCATTCCCAAAATCAAAAGTTTGTGAACAACATGATAAAGTAAAAGAATAACCTTTGTGTCACCTTGTTTCCATTGAGATATTTCATTTTGATCAGTAATAAGGTGCTGAAGAAGTGGCTCATCAACTCAAAACAATGTTCTGGCAGCCAGAGACAAAAAAAAGGAGCCCTGAGACTATTCTTTCATGTGGATATCCTATCAGACATCTAGCTAGGATGAAGGAAATCAAAGAAGTTCTAGTTATGCTAGCACCTAAGTATGAAGGTGCAGATGAAGAAAAAATACAACTTGTTGATCCATTCCTAATTAGTCAACATGATGAAGTAAGTAAATCTATTTTTGTCTATCAAGAAGCGTTGTAGAAACTGGTTAAATGTATGTCATTTTCCATCTCTTTACAGTTGCCCATGAGCATTTTGCATTTTGTAAATTAAAGAGGAAGGGATGTTACTGGATGGAAGTAGATAATGATTTTGTTTAGAATATATAATTGTTGGTTAGTCTAGGATAGGTTATTTTTCAATTTTCCCTAAGTGTTGTCTAGCACAGGTATAGATATAGTGTAGTTTTTCCTTCTTTCAATAAGTTTCCAAGATTTTTTCAGTCCGTCAGAGTTGCAAGGAAATTTGCAAGTTTTCTGTTGTCAATCCTTACTAATTCATTGGGAATACATATACAATTTATGGTAGTGAAACTTATGTTTCACTGTCATGAAGCATACATCCATACTAAATCAATTAGGGATGGTTACAACAATGTAGAAATGAGTTCCAACCATGTTCAAAAATCATTTTGAGTCAATCAAGTGCTGATATATTTTTTCTACTTTTTTAAACATACATACATAATTCATGATACTGGCATTTCCTACTTCCCTATCAAAAGTTGTACACCTATACACAATCAGTAAGGAAACAATATTTAGTTTTTGCAAATGTGTTTTCAATGTTCAATCATGTTTTCTATGTGACTCTATGCTCAATGAATAGCCTAGACAAATGGTCTTGATGTCTACCAGGAATACATATAACAGATGTTTCCAGAAATGTTACCCAAATTTCACTACAACTCATTCAGGTAGAGATTTTGTGTTTTTAATCATAAAAGATAAAGACACATTTTAAAATATGTTATATCATGTGCATATGAAAAAAGGAGAAATGGAAAATAAAGGGATACATGAGTACTTCACATTATCTAGATGTGTAGAATATAGCTAAGTGTGCATAGTTGTTCAAAGAAACTGATTTTTATTGATGAAACAAATGGATACATATCACACAAGCTATGCTATTATTGTTCAATGCATAGAAAGAGAATTATATACATGAATAGGTGAATAAATGTACATTTGAGGTAAGGGACCAATCATTTCTTGAATGACAGGTACAGTGTGTTTGAGTTTATGTTGCCTTACTTCAGATTGCATGTATCTCCTCCAACTCTGGATTTCTCTCGGTACCTGTATTTGATTGATGAAATAGTGTTAGACCATAGGATCTAAGAAATGACTAGTCACATACATTATATGTAAATTTATGCCCCATGCATGTATAAAATAATCTAGTTGTACATTTAACAAACAATTCATATATGAGGTATTCATCAAGGTAGCCAAGTCATCGTACATATCTAAATTATACATTTTTTATGACAAGTTATTTAATGTCCATGCACATGCAATTAAATGTGTGGGGTTAAATGAGGCTAAATCTTCTTGACTATAATCTGATGTAAAATATTATTGTTCAGTCCAGAAAACAAATGCATTGACAATAAGCATAGTAATGAATGACAAAGACAGTTACAGTTCTATGTAGAAGTCAAGGACACATAGATAAAATTCACCAATAAAGAATAGTTGTCTTCCTCAAAAACTTCTTAGAAGATAGTGGATGCAATACATGATAATATTATGAGAATTCTATTAAGGTCATATTAGTGGTATTCTTACTCCTAATAGAGTTGAAATCATTATGAAAGATAAGTGTATAAGAGGTGCCAAGGAGAAATTGGAACATCATTTGAACAAAGAGAAAAATAGTGACTGTACAGATGATGTAATGCATCATAATATATGATAATGATTAAGCATGTGCAAAGAATACACTAAGAGAAAATTAGCTTGAATGTAATGGTTTATAACAACAAATACAATCATATAAGATGTTGAAAACAAAGTAATTACAAAGTACTATCATAACAACATTGAAAGGGACAACAATCATCATTGTCAATGAGTTGCTAGAAAAATTTAAAGAATAGTGATGCAAGTGGATATATGAATGCAAACTTAAATGATATTGCAAGCACCGAGTTATTGTCTATAAGGAGAAATCAAAGGTTATTCACCATAGGAAAAAAATAATGGATAGTAATAAAGGAGGCTAAACAATAGAATGGGAAATTTGTGCTGGAAATAGCTATTGTGGTCATGTTACTTCATTAAAGCCTCTAATAAGAGAAAAATTCTTTGCAACATAAGGGTTTCACATAGGGAAATTGTGGCCTACACTGGAAGATAAAAAAACCTTTGAAAGTACATGTAGTGGAGTTATGATCTAAAACAAAACACTCTTCTATAAAATGCCAAAAGTCTCCAAAGGCAGCTCCACAAAACCCTAGAGATGGCAACACATAGGAGAAGTGAAAGTTTGAAATGCAAAGTGAGTGGATGTGTGCTTAGGGTTTTACTACCTGTTGGCTAACAGATTTGTTCTCTTTATACTTTGATATTTATCTTTTAACTCTACGCCTTTGAAAACAAATCATTTACACAACAGTTGGGTAAGCATTTACTTTGCTTCCCTCTGAATTTTACAAAAGGTACAACTCCCTTCTAAAGATATTCAACGAATGGATAGTGTAATCTAACATATAAGCTTTTAACTAAAAAGCAGTAAAAGATCTCTCAACTGTTCTTGGACAGATGAGGTAGAGAAAAAGAAACTTGCAAAACTAAGCAATGAAGCAGAAAACTACCATGCGGAAGAAAAATAAACTAAGCGATTGATCAAAGAATTTCAAAATAACTAAATGTTCATCTACAGAAAAACTATACTTCAGAGAACTACAATAAATGACTGAAACGGAATCACACATGCACAAGATCGATATATAACTCTCTCAAAGTAGAACATATATATTTCACCATCTGATTCAAAGATCAAAATAATTTCATGCACGAGTATTCAGGTAAGACTGGCTCAAAGTCCAGTTATCATCAGTCATTCAAACTATTGCAAAAATAGAAAAGAACTTACGCTACTATTTTTAAATTCTATCTTTCCCTCTATTCTAATCTATTCTAACCCTTTGCAAGGTCTTAAGCTCCAACTTAAATAGTTTAAACAGTCCGAGAAAGCCTCCCGAAAAACCCGGCTTCTCAGACACAAACAAAGCAAGAAACAGTTATCAGTTACAACCAAGTTTCCAGAAAAGATTTAAAGCAGGGTAAATTGAGTAAACAAAACTGAATCCGATTCAGTTTTCCTGTGCATCTGCTGATGTGGCTACCTTTACCAGCTTC
>MU227559.1:1342145-1423725 GCA_018584345.1 Thuja plicata | reverse complement strand
AAGTGGTGATAAGCAATAAATGCTTTCAAATCAAATTAACTCTTCGGGATCTGCCACCTTTTCCGATCATCATTATTCAATCTCAAACCAAATATTTCCCACCCGTGCAAGTGATTGCCTCATTTTCCGTGCACTGACCCAGCCAATGAAATCATGCCACATCGATCGGCCTGTCTTGTCAGGTCATCCCATCATTATTGATCCCGCCGGCAGTCTGTTTGAACTACTTTGAACTACTTTGAACCAGAGTTCAAAGGGGTTACAAGAGGTTCAACCTCTCTGAAGAGGAAAAATGCCGCGCGCTTTCCTACATAACACATTGTTAGTAATAAAAGACTTAGGCCACTTTTGAACTCCTTTGAACTACTTTGAACCGGAGTTCGAAGAGGTTCAAAGTGATTCAAATGACTTGAAAGGATATGTTATCGGTTTAAAACAGACTGAACTGATACAAGCGATGCCGAAAGCTTAGATTTGATAGACTCAAATGTGCAAAGGCTCTTGGAAGGACCAACAAGGTGGAAAAATGAACAGAGTGAAGCTTTGACCAATGAAGATACAAGAACTTGGAAAGTTCAAAATAAGGCGACTCTTACTCATCCAACACTACCCTAAGTCACCAATTGGTAAAGAGGTATTTTTGTTGCCTTTGTTTTAAAAATAGAACTTTTTTCACTACAAGTGATGTCATAAGGGGTTTAAAACATATTTTATGCTTTTAATTAAGTGCAAATGTCAATAAGATAAATATTTATTTAAGTGATAATGAATATATCACTTTATTCTTTGTTTCTTTTGAGTCAAAGGGGTTGAACTACGATTGATGGAAAGTGCCTTGTAATTAGCGGAGTTATTAGACCTGGTTGAATTAGTTTGGAGAGCATCTAGGGGATTTTTGAGTCCTTTTATGGGGAGTTGGAGCATTTTGAGGCACTATAATGGTTGAAAGGGTCATAAATTGACTTTTTCTTGTGTTTTGAGCCTTTTTGGAGCTTTTTGACGCCCTCAAAAATAGGCCTTATTGTTGAATCCGACCATGTTGGTTGAAAAATCCTATTATTATATGAATGCCTTAAAAAAAGGTTAAATATTGTAAACTCCTAATTTTTGGAGTTAGTTTAGATTATGAAAATTAGAGATTTAGTGACTTTTGCGTTCCTTTGGCAAAGATTTTTGAATCTTTTGTAACTCATTTCTAGATATGAAATATAGATGACACCTTGGATATTATAGACTCAATTTTTCCTCTCTCATTCTTGTGGTACTATGTATTATGAAGTAATTGATCAAGATATTATTGATGTACTATAATTTCCTTATAGTTTTGTCTCATATTTCCGTATCTTTTTTGCAAATGTATGTTCGTGCAGGTTGCAGTTTATGTTTAAAGTTGCATCTGTATTTTAGAATGTGAAAGTATTTTCCTTTTTTAAAAGATAGTGTATTCAAAACTTTCCTATGAAATATTCATGCATGAATCTATATAAATAAGTTTGTAAAATTTAAATTCTGCCATCAGTGTTCAACTGGGTGAAGGTCTGAATTTTCGCAATCCTAGTATAATTTGGTGCATCACCCTATAGGTTAGTTTTTTAGTTTCATGTTATCCTTCTAACCCTTTTCTCAGCAAGCTTAGTTTAGGTGAGGTACCAGATAGGAAGTCAATCTTCTTAGGAGGTTCTTTCCAAGTTTAGGTGACCCACCACCTAGGAAAGTTCTCATGTTTCTTTAGAAAGCCAAGTTCTGCAACTTGGCATATAGCGCAAATTTATGAGAGATAACAATAATATTCACCATGTAGGTAGGATCTATAAGTACTCCACAAGAAATAATGCCATTAATATTCATAACTATGTAAAGAGGATTATCAGGTGCCCTTATAGTCTCACTCTAGGATCAAATGTAATGCAAAAAATAGGTCCAAGTTTGGATTGATCAATAAGGTTGAAAATATTATTAGCTTTGATACACTCATTTTCATAGCTCACAGTGGTAAGAGAGTCAAAAACATTGGTAGATGAATAAGGAAAAGAAAGAATAGACTCAATGGTATTGGTTGAATGAGAATGTAGAGGGTTGGTATAATTTTTCAAGTTTTGGTTGGGGAGAGCAACATATTCATTTATATTATGCCCTGCATACACATCCCTACATTTTGTTAGCAAAATTTTGGGTCCCCCCTTTGCGCTTTAAGTTCTTCCTTTTCTTTCTTTTTAGCCCTTTCACTTTCTTTGGCCTTTGCCTTCCTACGACGGTTTTTGTCACCTCCTTTTGGTTTTCTGCACTTTGAGACCTGGTCTTGGAGTGTTTTGTTCCTCATGCCAGCCAAATCCTGGGACTCTTGTGCCATTACTTCCTCTTTAGTTGGAGGGTGTGGTCACGCGAAATCCCCATGCCTAGAGTCTGGATGTTTTACTTTTTTCTCAGGATTTGTGAAAGGGAATGGTTTGTTTTAATCCAACGGATATAAATTAAGCTTCACCTGTCATTGTTACACTTACCACAAACAATTTACCTTTGGAGTGAATTAAGAATGAATTGTGTGATTTAACAACGAGCTAAGTGCGATTTTATTTGAGTGATTAATAGTTGATTTTGAGTTCAGACCTGTGTGTGTTTCAAGATATCCTGCAGGGTTCTCGGTGTGTTTGTGGGTTTTGAAGAATTATTCATTTGTAGATCACCTCCTGTGCCCTTCCTTCTGTGTCTTTGGTTTTTAGGTAGGTCCTTCTAGCCCTTCTCTTTCCTTTTTTGGTTTGCACTTTGTTCCTTTCCATTTGGGGCTTTGTTTTCTTTGTGTTCTGATCTTCATCGTCGCCTCTCATTTGTGGGATGACTTTGCAAGAGGGTTGTTTTCCCTTTTTGCATTTGTGGATTGTGTAAAATAATTTTAGATTTTTGTATGCCTTTTCAAGCCTTTGTAAATTTGTAGGTTAGTTGTAAATTTTTTTGCGCCTGTGGGTACCCTGTGTAAATATTGTTTTTTAGCCTCCTGTTGATAGTGTTCACAGTGTGCAATTTTTGTATAGTTGTTTGTAAATTCATGTACATGGTCTGTACATTTCTTTGAGTCCTACCCATCCCATGATGAGCTCACTATGCCCTCTGCATTGTTTGATGAAATTCAAGCTCACCCACTTGGTTTTTACTGGACTCAAACTCATCACCTCACCTATTTGAGTTGTGGCCTTTCTCTCTCCTCCATCACTTCAGCATTAATGGAGGAATTAATTCCCCATGTGTGAGCATTTAAAACCATTCCAAGTGGCATTCACTCCATTCATGTTAAGACAATTGTCACAATAAATGCCATTACTCCATTCATTGCATGACCACATGACAGCCCACGTCAGCCCAGTACGATGAATTGCCCAGTCATTTCGATAATGGTTAGTTTCTCCAGACTTTGGGTTCCGCGTAATCCAAAAGCCTTCATCTCATTTTCTGCATGGACTAGAATCCTTGGGACCCTCGGGTATTGATCAAATTTGAAGTAAGTTATTTTTTTATTGTATTTTCAGAATTTGATATAAATTAATGTCTTCTCGAGGACAGGTGCAGAACGGTGATGAAATATCTGGAACCTGGGAATTTATTATATTTGATTATTTGTATTAATAGTTGTCTTGTATTGTAGGCTATGAATAAATCATCAAGAAACATGTCTGAAGTATCTTCCCCTCCTGGAAGTTTGGAACTCCCATCCACTTCAACAAGCGTGACCACCAAGACAAGGACCGAGAAAGTGGAAAATATCCCACTCACATAAAAATATCTAAAGGATGGTGTCATCATGGGATCCAGGGTGGATTCCAAATTAAAAAAAAACACTGACACAAAGGTCGGAGCGTGGGATGAATTGCAGGGTCTTGTAAGGATAATGTTCAATCAGCGCACTACCAGAGACAATATGGAAAAGAACGTGATCACCTTTAGCATAATCAAAGCCACCTGCTTACCCTGCTTTGTGCATACCCCAGAGTTGATTCTCAGCTTGGCGAAACATTACAAATAAACCATCTGGGTTGTTATACTTTCTTCTTCCCTTTCTTCTGGATACCCAATGCCCATCGTGTCCCTCGATGCTGCCACTTTTTCTTTGGGACTGGGGATCCCCAAGTTTTCTAATTCTATCATTATCTCTTGGTCTGCATCACTGTAGGAGTTCAACAATTTTCAATAGTCTGCCTGACAACACCTTAACACCCACTGGCCGAAGACTCTAAAGAAGTATTACAAGAAAATTAATTTGGAGATCTTCCGTAGGGACTTCAAAGAATTCATACAACCAGGGATAATCTTCCTATCCTAGGTCTTCGGGGAACCACATGCCTGAGACTTTTCAGCCTGGATGTACTACTTTTTATACAACATCACCACTAATGGGTAAAAGTTTGATGGGGAAACCATTATTTCCAATCATGTGGACTACTAGCTGAACAAAGATAATGAGACATATATTACTTCTTATGTTTTATGGGCACTAGAAAAAGAGAGACCCAGAATTCAAGGTTTACTTATAGTGGGCATCCTTGGGACAGGGCCCAGTTAGAGAGCTCCTTGGGATTATTTCCCCCATATTCAATGGGAAGCTAGCTTCCTCAATTTCTATAGGGTAAATGATACCTTCATTTAGAAAAACATTTTAAAACCCACTCAGGATACTGGTTACCAATTGTCAAATGAGGCCATGGCCTTGGTAAGTTCCTATGGCAATTATTTCATTCAATTCCAATAGCATTCATACATTCATGTGACCGGATTCTTTGACAAGCCCTACCTATTCCCCAAACACTGCGGGGATAGGATTATTTTAATGGAATACTATAGACAGATCCTGGAGTTCCATACTTATTATGGCCTCAAGAAGGTTACCACCATCCCTTTCGTGATCACTTGTAGGAATTACACTTGCAGCCTTGCAGCGGCCAAAGAGGTCGACAATGAATTGAAAAGTCTGGGGCTGGAAGAGTTCTACCTGGCGTGAAGAAATTTTAATCCGCTAAAAAAAAAAAATCAAGCATTACCTCAGGTGTTAGCACCTCATGAGCCTCACATGGAGGATTTTTGGGCAGATTGCCAAGACAATTTTAAAGTCTAGAGTTGGCATTATGTGAGAATGACAAAAGGTATGATGAAACAAATTGGCCTCCAAACCTTTCCAAAGGATTTATCAAATAGAAGGCCCATGGAGGACCTGTAATACAAATCTAAAGGGATTGATAAGATGGCTCTCCCTCCGGTGGATTGGGACACCCCAAAAATTTTGACGATAGAAATTATCACTAAGGATATAGTGAAGCGCAGTCACACACACTTTTCATGGGTATGTAAAAAGAGCACCCATCGAGATGGTCCATTTTTGCGGGAGTCCACTTCTAGCTCTAGAATGTCAGGTCAAGGTAGAGACAAAGGGAAAACAAAAGATAGCACCCCAGCCCTTCTTCCATCCCCGGCTCTAGTCCTTTTGATGGAACAAATTAATGTCTGGCTGGAGTCATCTCGATGGTTGGGAGAAACAATTAGCATCAGACTTTCCCTTGGTATTGGGGCCACTCCAGTTGGATCTTCCCTTCCTTCAGGCTCCCCTTCACTCACAACACTCATGAGCCAAGTAGTGGAGATAGAGGATGAGGGTGTGGATATTCTAGATGTTGGGGCCCCGTTACAAACGAGGAGAAGGAGACAAAGAACTAACAATCCTCCACCAAGCACTGATACAAGCCCCAAACTATCAAGCACTAGTCTTGTGGAGCTCGTCCCTTCTTCCCCCAAACTAAAACATCCTTTGTAGGCCTCCACTCCCCATGATACTTTTGATGATATCTTTCAAACTAACGACCTTGTAAATTTGCAGGTAAATGTGGAGAGGGCACTGGAAGAAATCGCAAAACAGGAAGTAGAGATTATCCCCAGGGAAGGGAAGGACAAGAAAAAGAATTTGTCCCAGAAAAAGAAACCTGGGAACAAGAATAGGAGAACATATTAGATGTGGAAGATACATCAATCCCAGCGAATGAGACAAGAGAGAGGTAGGTACAAGTCAAGTGATTGACTACGGCTAGGAAAATAGGACCTTTAGGAACAACCGTACCCTCAGTCATCATGCTCCAAATTCCTCCAGACACCTTGGGTAACCAGTTACCCCAGGATAAAAAATTTAGCAAGGTGGTCCCCGCAGTGCAGTAGTTAGACCCAGGTTAGACACCTTCGCCCCTCTAGAAAATAGGCCCCCGAAGGAGAATGTCCCGATAGAGAACGTCGAAGGAATTCAATACGAGTAGGATGTGGGGGAAAACCTTGAAAATATGGATATAGATAGCATAAGCATCGGGGAAGGTAGGAACCCTAAAACTAAAAATGTAAATACCACTGAGGTGGGAGAAGCAAGAAATCATGGGAATAAAGAAAAAGAGTCCACAATGACTACAGATGTCGGGGAAACACAGAAAGCCCCCGAAGAGGACCCAAGTATCCAAGTCCTAGAAATAGGACCACCTGCATTGCCACAATGGCTGGTGGAATCAAGGAAGAGAAAGGCCTTAGTGGTAATGAGAGTCCCTCTCTCTGGCTGAGATGATGGCTCAAAATCACTATGCCCACAAGCCTAAGAAGGCCCAGACCCTCTATACCATTCAGAATAGTTCAGGAGGAAATACCTTCACAGTAGTAGTGACACCTCCCCTATATAAAGAAGAGGCAGCAGTAGGAGCTGCAGATTACACCATCACAAAATTCCCTCTAGGGAGAAGAGATAAACAAGGGGAACTGGACCTATTAAGTGAAGAAATCCAGGCAATTCAGTCCCAGTATGAAAAGGAAGTGCAAAAGCTAAAGGAGGCAAAAGAAATGAATGTTAATCTCCTTGGGCTTCTTGCAGAGTTTACACAACCATTGGCTATGATTCCTCTGAAGGCCTCCACATCCAGAACACCACTCCTGCAGGGTGATATTGATGTGCTAAGGACAATGAAGAATAAATTGTAGGCTATGTATGAATGGGTAATTGAGCAGGTGGGAGTCGTAAGGCAATTCATAACTGTGACACTCTTGGACCTACACCAGGCCATTAACATCATGGGATAGGTAAATGATTCCATTTCTCAGTGGGAGGGACAAATAGAGAAGTATGAAGAATGGAATAGTGAGTTGGAAGAAATTATGAATTTTGGGGAAGAAACCGTCACAAAGATAGGTATTTTGGGAGGTGAGCATTTTGGGTTCCTCCAGTTCCAACACTCTAGACTTGGTCTTAAAGTTCAGACAAGTAAGAAACTAGTAGTGGCCCTGAAGGATAAAGTCTCGGTGACCCAAAATTCATTAAATTTATATGCGACATTCATCACAAGGGTTTCGGTGGTCGATCCCTTTAGCACCGAGACATGTGCTCCAATGGATTTTGTTTTGAATAAATTTGATGAAATAATGGAGGTTTCATTCTGGTCCTCCAGAGATTTTGATGGAGCAAAGATGTCATGTCTCACCTGTATGATGCTCCATGTGCACGATTTCATGAAGGTGGCTATAGAGTTTAAGGAAGGTGCCAGAGATGTGGGCGACCAATTAGAGGCTGCCAATGACCTCTGAGAATGCATTAAAGAGATAGACAAGGAGAGGATTCTCTAGATTTTGGATGCATTCCAAAAATATAAGGAATAGTGTAGTCTTCCAATCTTCAGATATTTACGCCAGCAGGGAAAAGTTTTGAAGATATGTTATTCTTTGAGCATAAGCTCCCAGACTCCAAAATTTTGGGTCCTAGTTTTGTATTCTTTTGTAGTAATCTACGTCAGGGTTCCCCAAAGCTGATCAATCACTGTCAGTAATTAATAATGGTCAGAGTGTAGGTGATCCAGATAATGACAGATCAAGAAAATTGGATGGTTCTGATAGGCGTTCTTACACCCCCAAGGTTCCGCTCCTACATTTACTACCTGGCGCGCATCAAAGACAGGGAGCTGCAATCAACATTAATGAGGCGTATGGTCTAAGTTATCAAGATAAGAAAGTTTCCTCTATCAGTACCATGGATCTCTTCTCTAGGCTGATTCTTCTAGATTTCTCCCCTTTCTTCTTCTTCCATGTTGTCAAAACTTTGTACATCCTGAGATGATTGTAAGTGGTGCAGGTAGTACCGGCCATGAATATTGTAGTTTACTTAGCAAGTGTACAGGTAGATTAGGTAAAGTGTCTGTATAAATAATAAGACTGATGCCTTAACTGGGGCCAGAAAAATTAAGGATTTTGTTGTCAAGTTGTAATAGAAAATAACATTTTTAGGTTCATAGCAGTTAGGAGTTTACTTTTAGTCTATTCTCAGTAGCTTAATGCTCCCTTGGAGCCATGAATGTACTCGCCAATGATGCTGGAATCATTTCAAGTTAATGAAAGAAGGAAGAAAAAATTGTGGCCCTATATTATTTGTTGTTCTAATCTCCAAAGTTAATGAACATCTTTTGTGTTGTATGTCTTCTTATGTCCTTCACTCCAGTGTTTTTAATTTAGTTAAATGATCTTATCTCCCTTTTCTATTGAATGCATATGAATCGTTGATTCCTTGTGTATCTGATATTTAGTGTTGTTTTCCTACATTGGAGAATTGTTGATGTTTGAATATGTATTGCATGACTATAAGTAGAAGTATACTCTAACTCTAATCTAGCTTTTGTGATTTCTTTTGATAAATCTAAGATGCTTGCAGGAAATCTCACCCCCTTTTGAAATCCCTGAAAGTGAGAAGTAAAAACCAGCTATCCCCTCAAACAATAGTCTCCTTCCCAACTTAGTTCCCCCACATCATTGAGACCCAACTGTCAGGTGCTTAGAGGCTAGGAGAATTCATTCTCCAGTAAACCTCAACAGGCGGAGTTGGACGGTATTCTAGTGCCTAGTGACAACTTATCCCCTGTTGGTGGAACCGGTCACAAAGTCCCGTCAATAGAAATTCATGCTAGGAGGGCATGAGCTCATCTCCCCTAGAAGATTTCAATTTCACACCACCTGAGCGATCACCAAGTAGTAGTTTTATGAACCAAGTTGTCTATGGGATAGGGTCATTTTTTGTCCCTACACTTTGAAAGAGTCCTCCGATCGACCCCTAATCCCAGAAAGTTTGTAGAACTCAGACCTCTTGTCCGAAGAAAAAGGACCCACCAAATGAGACAACTGTTGAATTATCTATGGTGATCTACCACACACTATAATACCCAAATCCATCAGATAATCCCGGGGACTCATGTCCACCCAAGCCAAAACCAAGCAGTCCCAAGGGCTACCTACTTCAAGAATACCGAGTCCCCAATGGGGCAGTTCCCTAACGCTACTAACAATCTTCCTCCGCACAAAGAGAAGATCTACCCCAAATACGAGTATCTAGGTACTCAAACTGTAGAAGAACACCTTCAAGCCTACAAAGATGCTATGAATAGACACCCGATACAACATTAAGATGTTGTGACCTGGATGTTTCCCTTGTTAGGACAGAATGAGCTAAGCTGGTATTTAAACTTGCCTACCAACTCCATCAATAATTGATAGGATATGGAAGACACCTTTCTGGCGGCCTTCCACATTCACATGGACCCAACTTGGTCCCACAGCCAATTCATTACTATAAAAAAGGAATCAAATGAGTCTCTTGCTACCTTCAATCATCAGTTCCAATAGGCTCTGAAGTGGTGCACGGGCCCTTTTCTCCCATCCACTGATGTGACTATCCAAATGTACCTAAACATTATGGACCCCTTTGTCATTACTCTCCTTTGGAGAACTACCACCGCTAACAACTGAGATACCTTGGCAAAAGTTTACAACTTAGCCCTGGATTTGTCCTGCGGCTTGAGCAAGGCCCCCAACAGAATTGGACAAAGCATACCCTTCAACATGTTACTTGGTGGAACTCCTTACACCAGAGGCTACAACCCCAATCTGATGATGGGTGTCCCAAAAATGGCCATGGGCCCACCATGGATAGACCAACAGGCCTGATACATTTACTCATCTCAAGTCTAGGAAACCTTGGGTCTGGAATACACTCCCTGGAATCAGCAGTAGTAGATGCAACAAACTTTGACACAATCTGTTGGAGTACCTTTCTTCCAGTCGTCTGCGATCGAAGGATTATTGTCCTTGACTCTAGGAGCTACTGTTGATTTCCCAAGTAACCCACCACCTTAGCCCTCACATTATGACACCACTACCTAGCTATTCGTCGAGGTTGAATCCATCTGGCGATTGGTGTCCTCCTTGACAATGAACATGGGATAGTTGAAGGTGGGGCCTTCTGCACCCCATAACCCCAATTCCCAGAGAGGGAATATTTTCTTAGGTCAACAGAATGCTAGTTCTAGAGGTATAAGATACAACAATGAGCCTTAGCCCAACCAACAACAATGGAGAAATAACATGAAAAATGAAGGTCCTCCTCCAAATCAAACTACCACTCAGGGTGGTGCTGGACCTAGTCATTATGTGGAGCTTGCAAAATTCCAACCCTGACCACATGGTGTAGATTGCACAATACTGACTCGCATTCTAAGGTGAATTGTGCCACACTTGAGAAGATCACTCAGATCTCCCAGTTAGACAGAAAATATCTTGTTGATCCATCTCTCCCAAAATCATCCCCAACAGAGCCCCCTCAAAATTCTTTTACGTGTGATACCATCTTCCTTGGGATAGAAAAAGAGAATGAAGAAGAACCCAATTTATAGGAGTTCTTTGACGAATCTATTCTGGTCTTAGAGGCTAACGCCTTCACCAACCCAAAGACTCCATATAACAATCAGAGTCAATCTGGCAAAGGACCATCCTACACATCAGTGCCTCCCAAGAGCACCCCCAAGACTCTTACACAAATGATCTTTCCCTCCCAGCATAAGGACTTGGCCCTAACCAGGCCAGGGATCCGGTTGGGGGGAGCCAACTTTACCCAAAGGGGCGGTTTGATTTTACCAAGGCATTGTAAAACACCACTACCTCCATGACCTTGATGGAAATTTTACTTAATTGTCCCAAGAAAAATAAATCCCTCCTACAACTCTTAGGGAACCCAAAATTTGTTAGTCACCCACCCAATACTATCATTTTTGACAATGCCAACTCGGCAGTCTTCTAGGGAAATATAGAAGATCCTCCCTTCCTACTAGGCCTGAACATCCAAGGGGAAAACCCATACAATTACTTTATGGATTTTGGTGCTTTGGGTAATGTTATGCCCTTGTCCATCTGCTAAAAGCTCAGACTCACTCCCACACCCTCCAAAGGTGCAGTAGTCCAATTGGACAAAACTATTGTGAAGATGGTTGGTGCGCTGAAGAATGTCCAAATTCAACTCATCCAGGATCCCCGGGTATCTAGCATCATCGACATCCAAGTGGTTGACATCCTTGAAACCTATAGGATTTTATTGAGTCAAAATTGGTCAAAGGCCCTCAACAGGTATTTCTTGACAAACTTCTCCCACCTGTGATTGCCCTAGAAAGGGAAATCAAATGAGATCTAGGTAGAAAGTGAGACTAGAATGAAATAAGCCCTTACTGAAGTCAGGAAGGTAAATGAAATATTTTTCTTTGAATCCTCACTCGGGGTATATCGACCATGGGAAATCCTGACCTTTGACTTCATCCCCGGTGGTACCTTCCCTGGGGAGGATCCCATTATCACTTAGAGGATTCAAGATCTGGACGCAAATCTAAAATGTGAGATAGACTTACAAGGTAGAAAGGTGACTCTTGCCACCCTCTTGTCTGGCACTTGGTGCTGGGTACATTACCAAAAATACTCTGAACTAGAGTGTGAGCCCTGTATTTCGATCGCGGCCCATTACATCACCAATCTCCAAGAGAAGGAGAGCAAAGCCAGGTTCCCTGGACCAAGAAATCCACCCATTGAAACACTTGAAGTGACGCTCATCTAGGAACCCAAACCAGAAGATTATCTGGAGGAAATTATCACCTGCACACCATCCAAGCCAGAAGAATCACCTAAAAAACCTCCCAACCCCGAAACCAAGCCAAAGGCCACTTCACTTCCTCAGCCCCATAAAAATAATAATGATCTATGGATCCTAAATTTTGATGTGTCCTGGTACAAATAAGGATATGGGGTTGGAGTGGAATTAATCAACCTGCGAGGGAAATCCTTCCTTGCATACTATAGATTGCATTTTTCCTGCACCAACAATGTCAGAGAGTATAATTCTTTAGTTCTCAGACTCCTATTCTCTTTGAGAAAAGGGATCACCCACCTCTGATCAATGGGTGATTAAGATCTAATCATAAAATAGATCCGAAGCTCTAGTACACATGTCATGATAAAAGGCTGGCCACATACCGCAACTGGGCATGAAGCTTAATCTAGGATTTTGATGCTTTTAGCATTGAACTTATCCCCTAGAAATATAGTTATGTTCCATATGCCCTCACTATGTCTACCAGTACCCTTGAGCCAATGGTTGGTTCCTGGGTCCAAAGATTCTCTTTTGAAATAGTCCCCACTCCGTCCTTCCTGGATAATATAATACACTTTCAGGTTTTCAAAGATGACCAACACATTTTTGCCTTCATGGAAAATGTTGGTGTCTTTGAAGATTAGATCATGGAAACAACCGATCATGACAATACCGGGCAAGGAGAAGAAGACAATGGGATCATTAACCTACCTACCAACACCATTCCTAAGGGGATAGTTGCTCTACAACAAATCTTTGATTTGGACCCATGGGGTTGAGACAAAATATCATCCTCCTCCGAAGGAGGAAAACATTAAAAGGTTAACATAGGTAAAGCGGATGAAGAAAATTTTGTCCACATTGGTACCTCCTGCTCCCCAGAGGAGAAGGAGAAGATTCTTGCAGTTCTTTGAGAATAAATTGATGTTATCGCTTGGGGGTATGAAGATCTCAAAACTTATGATACATTTATCATGACACATACCATCCCCTGAAACAAGACACCAAACCTTTCTAGCAGAAACAGAGGCCAGTAAAACCTTTTATCGAACTCCTGATCCACCAGGAGGTTCAAAAATTATTGTCAGCCCGATTCATCTTTCCTATCTGACATACTATATGGGCTACCAACCTTGTCCTCGTACACAAAAAGAGTGGTGAGATTTACCTGTGTGTGCATTTCTGCAACTTGAACCAAGCCTCCAAGAAGGATAATCACCCTCTCCCTTCACTAGATGAGGTGTTAAAATTTTTAAATGGTTCACAAATGATGTCCTTTCTAGATGGGTACTCTAGGTATAACCAAGTCATGGTTAAATTCAGATATAGGATTAAAATGATGTTCACCACCAAGTGGCGGATGTTTGCATACCAGAGAATGCCTTTCAGCCTAATTAACATTATGGCCACATTTCAAAAGGCCATGGACATTGTATTCAAAGGTTTGGTTAATAAATGCATAATCATCTACATGGATGATTTAACGGTCTTTTCATGGGACATGCGTGATCATCTCGCCCACCTTGCTCAGATCTGTGTGAGATGTCACTGGTATGGTATCTCCCTTAAACCCAAGAAGTATATATTTGGGGTCACTGAAGGGAAATTTCTCGGGCATATTATCTTTAAGAAAGGGATATCCATCAAACCTGAGAGAGTAGAAGCATTGCTAAATTTACAAATGCCCGACAGTTAGAAGGAAATGAGATCTTTCTTCAGGTTGATAAACTTCATCCGACGGTTCATTACCAAATTTATCGAGATTGTCAGAGAAGTCAACGATATGATGAAGAAAGATACTAAGATTGAGTGGAGTTCCAAAGTGAATTGAGAATTTTCCCAAATCAAGTAGACTATAGTGGAAGCCCTAGTCTTGGCAAGTCTGGACTATTCCCTCCCATTCCACATTTATTCCTTCGTTTCGCTGCACTCTGCCGCCTTAGTTTTAACCCAGAGAGTTGAGGGAGAGGAATGATCTATTGCTTTCACTAGCTCCCCCTTTAAGTATACCGAAGTCTGGTACACACCATTGGAAAAGTAGGACATTTCTTTAGTCCAATCCATGAAGAAATTCTGGCACTACATTCTTTGGAGTAAAGTGCATGCCATTATCTTGGACCAGGCTGTCAAGTCTTTATTGCTACACAGTGAACTGGGAGAATGCCAGGGGAAATGAATGGAAATCCTCCAGGAATATGATCTTGAAATGCAACTGAAAAAAATAGTTTGAGGCCAAGGACTATGTAAAGCAATGGAAGAGGCCACTCCAAACATCGAATGCCAAACTTACACTATGGTGTCCATCACTCAAGATCCATGGTATATCGATCTAGTATACCTATTATTCAATAACCAGTTTATGGAGGGGCTCCCTCCTAAAAAACATTGCGCCTTGCGACTAAAAAGTGCCCACTTCATGATAAAAAATGGGACACTTTTTTACAGAAATTTTGAGGGGATTTATCTTCGGTGCGTAAACAGGGACCAAGCTGCCAAGATGATAGAGGAATTTTGAGGGCTGTATGGGACTAGGCATGGATCAACTAATGCCACCACCCATCAGATTCTCTAGTATATATATTATTGGCCCTTTATCTTCAAAGAAATTCATTCTCATGTAAGGAAGTGCCATACCTATCAAACTGCCACTTTTGTGAGCAGAACCCAGCAATGCCTTTACAACCGGTCTTTGAGGTTTGACCCTTTGCCCAATGGGCGTTAGACTTTATCAGGGAGTTAAACCCCAACTCATCTACTCCTACAGCTCTTAGGAAACCCATAAGTTGTTATTCTCCTATTAAATACTGTCACTTTTGACAATACCAACTCGACAGTCTTCTAAGGAAATACAAAAGATCCTCCCTTCCTGCTAGGCCTGAACATCCAAGGGAAAAACCCATATAATTGCCTTGTGGATTCTAGTACTTTGGGTAATGTTATGCCCTTATCCATCTTCCAGAAGCTTAGACTCACTCCCATACCCTCCAAAGGCATAGTATTCCAATTCAACAAAACTACTGTGAAGATGGTTGGTGAGCTAAAGAACATCTAGATTCAGCTCATCGAGGATCCCTGGGTATCCAGCATCATCGACATCCAAGTGGTTGACATCCCCAAAACCTACGAGATTTTATTGAATCAAAATTTGTCAAAGGCCCTCAACCAGTATTTCTCGATAGACTTCTCCCACCTGTGGCTTTGTTGGAAAGGGAAATCAAATCAGCTCCAGGTAGAAAGTGAGCCTAGAATGAAACAAGACCTTACCGAAGTCAGAAAGGTAAATGAAACCTTTTTCTCTGAATCCTCTCTTGGGGTATGTTGCCCCACTTTTGGTTCACATACCTTTAGGCAAAAGTGGAAGTTTGATGTGTAGTAATGGTCCTGAAAGCTTCATGTGAGTCCTGAGTCTAAGTCTAGATTTTCCCTTAGGATAGGAGACCTTTACAGGATTTCCCCAATTTGACTTCTCTTTTGTGAGACGGGGGGAATCTGCGTTTGACATCATGTTTTATTTGGGTAGGTTAAGTTCCCAATCCAGTAAAGGTCATGGTTCGAATAATTCTAACATCAGTCTTATGTGCAGTTGAAGTATTTAGCAATAACTCCTTATTTTGTAGCATTAGCAGGAAATTGGTTTCGAGCTTCTCCATCGTGGAGAATCACTTGCAAAGTGCATTTTCCGCAATCACAAACCTAAGAGTATCAGATGTCAATAAAGGTTAAAAATTAGAAACTTTGGAATAAGAAATCTTTGGGAATTCAAATTGACACTATTTAAAGAAAGGAAATGATTGAGTGAGGAGAAATTCAAGGTGTAAAACTATAGGGGAAAATCAGAAAATGGCTTCTCCACTACTCCAAAAAGTGGGTTTTGACCTATGAAGTGTGTTTTCTTCCAAACCTTTAAAATGAAGGAATTTTGAGGAAGAATCTATCTCATAAAGAATCTAAGATATAAAGAAGGTAGATGAAATCAACACATGCCATTTTGGCACCCCGACAGACCAAATTTCTCCTTTGGCAGATTTTGAAACAGAGAGCACTCCAAAAGAATTTCTCTGCCCAAAGGAGAAGTGGAAAAGTAATTTTCCACTACCTCAAGCAAGTTACCGTTGCAGTTACTAAAGTGAAAAGACATTTCTTAACGGCCTGTAAGAGAAAAGTACTTAATTCAAATAAAGTCATTTTACTTTATAACGGACTATTTCATTAATGTTGAGGTCTTTTCATTCATGTGGCATGGGAAGTTGGCTATTAAATGGTAAGAATTCAAAAGTTAAAAGATCAGTTGGAGGTTACCAATAGGAGCTAGTGTTTGTTTAAAAAATTGTTTGAATTTGAAGCCCTTGATACTGGTTGTTCTTTTCCCCTGCATTCTTAAAATATATTCTTCATTCTTGAATCAAATCATTTTAAGTATGGCATCTAAATTTATGGGATTCAACAAAATGAACGACATTACCTCTGAATGGCATAAAATCTCGGATATGTCTCTGAAGTTCTTTGATATGCAAAACTTTCAGAGTAGACTAAAAGTAGACCAGATGCATCCCATCACTGAGAAACTAAAGGAGAGTGGATTAGTTGAGGCTACTAGTTTCCCCGTGGATGTTCAAGCCCCAGAATTGATTCGGGAATGCATAGCTTGATACAACCCAGATACCAAGAAAATCCTCTTGCCCAATGATACAGTGTTGCTATCTATTGATAGAGAATTGGTCTAGAACTCGCTTTGCATCCCAAAGGAAGCTGAGTATTCAGAAATCACATACAGTCAGGAAATGACTGAATATATCGCCAAGAAGTCAATTTGGAAGAAGGAGATAATGAAAGCATGGTTTCAAGAGCCTAGGATCGCCAAAGGGAAGCTACCAAAGACACTATATGGCACTAATCTGAAGCTAGAGATCATAGACTTTCTGGTGCTACTCCACAAGATCAGAGGTGAGAGTGAGGCACTCAATATTGTTTACCATAACTTCTTCCTGGTCTAGGTAATCTGTTCCAAACATCACTTCGTTGATTGGGCCCTTATGGTAAGTGAGAACCTCTCAAAGGCCCTAGATAGAGCTAAGCACTAGAATGAATTTTATATGTCTTCAGTCCTTTTGTATATCCTGGAAACAATCCAAATTTGGCTAGGGCTTCCTAGATTAGAGGAATTTCCTTATGATGTTAAGAGTTACAAATTTTCTCCTCTTTGCAATTGCACAACAGTTATGCTGAATATCTTCAGGTTAATGATGTGTTTACAATGAGATTGTGTAGGGAGCTACAAGGCTATCTAGAAAAGAGATTCTCTCCAAAATCCTTGGCTATTATCAGCCAATTCAGATGCTATTTTATTTAATTCAGAGATTTCTCATACCTTCGTCTTGCAAGTTTTGACGACTTCCCTTTGAAGCTTCCCAGATATCCTACAGATATGATCTTGCTGGTGGAGGTGATGAGGCAAGCGCTACAAGTGAATTTGATCTGTGCTGATGCCAGGAAGAAAGGCTACAACTTCCCCATGACTATCAGAGCCTATATCTGCGCATCCCGGTCTGAGGCAAAGAATGTTCTAAAGGCATTCTCGAAGAGGTTTTCATTGGTAACCTATGATGTTCTGAGGCCAAAATATTATCCAGTTAATTATGCTCATGATTACCTGCAAATAAGCCAAGCTATCCACCATGTAGATGACATTGCAGACTACTCAACCAATTGTAGAGATGATCTGGAGAGCAGAGACAAATTTTATACCAAATTAACCATTGAACAAATCAAAAAGTTCAACATCAATCTTGCAGTTGAGGGGCTAGTAGATGATGGCCAGCACATGTATGATAATACATATCTCAAAAAGATCAAAACCCTCTCCATCAGTTCCAAGCCCACGCTAGATCAAGTCATCGGTGACTTGCAGACTCTAATGAGTGGTATTTATAAAGGACAGAGTAGTCGATTGAATGGACAACGGGAAGAAGGAAGAGGTTGGAAAAGAAGCCTCCTACTCAAAGGACCTCGGAAAAGATTACTTCCAACATTGCAACAAATTCTTTGGTGATACTCCCAACTATGACCAAGAGTTTCTCTCAACCAGCTGGTGGAGGTGATGAACCTCCTGAAAAATAAGTTCAACCAAAGAAGATTTGTGGAGAAGGTCTACTTCCAAATATTGGAACAACAGAGCAACCCACCAAAGGTGTGGAACAAGAGCAGCCAGCTAAATCAGTCACTATAGATGTACCGGTTGGCACTTCAACCCAAGATTATCCAAGGTGAGGGTCCCCTATCATAGTAGAAGTGGGTGAAGATACTCCTTCAACCACAGAATTAGAAGTAGAGGCTAGGAAAAAGTAGAAGGTTACTTCAGTTGCCAAATTGGTATCCTCTTCACCTACCTTGGTAAATCCATTTTCTTCAAGGCCAAAGTCTACTCCTCTAGTCATTAGAAAACTATTTATAGAGGATTTGGTCTCTACCATTAAGGTCACCAGCGTCGAATCATGGATAGAGAACACTCTAGAGCAGAAAAGAAAGAGAGTGGAAGAAGGGTCTCCCAACAAAGATACTCTAGCTCAAGCCATGCAACCCAGCGCCATTGTAGTAAAGACTAAGAAAGTGAAGACATTGTCCACATTTGGCAAAGACCTAGTGACTTGAAATTTCACTATGGAGGTAGCAAAGCCCACGAAGGAGGGCTATTTTGAAGATTTAACCCCTTTGGATTTCGAGCTACACTCATTTGACATGGGCTTAGCTGACATGATACCAAAGTGGATTGGTGGAAATCCACTAATGTAGTAATTGAAGAAGAGCTTGAAGAACTTAAAATGGCAAAGGTACAAATTAAGGCCAAATTCAGTGAGCTGACTAATTTCATCCAGAAATTGGTCACTCCAGTTGCTAGTATTCCCAGTACTCAGACCACATTTGATCCCAATGCCGTAGAGAATCAAGTCGTAATAGGCATGTTGCAGGAGGATAGGAACTTCACACAGATCGGTAAGGGATGGGTTGAGAGACTTAAATATAAGGGATTGGCAGTTGTTGAGCAGCTGGGTAATGCTCTCTTGAGATTGGAGATGGAAAGGAACAACATTGAGAAGAATTTGCAAAATCTCACATCTAAGAGAGTAACGTGTCAGGAGTGCATAGTGACACTCCATGTAGCAGTAAAGATGAAGACCAAAGAGGCATTTAAAGCTAAGATTCTACAAAATGGAGATGAACCTCTAATCGAGTGGCTTCAAAGCTTAGAGTTTAAAATTGAGATGATCATCCAGGCCGAGACTGTGTTGCAGCAAGTAGATGTTAAGGTCAAAGAAGAATAGAACAAAGACTTTAATATTATTCAAGTTTTTTACATAGAATCATAGACAAGTGGGAAAGGAAAAGAAATGATAGGATTGGACAATATGCAAAAATCATTTTTTGATTATGTTGACAAGCTGTCAGAGCAATCTTCCACCCATTTAGACAAAGTGCCTGAACTTGAGCAGTTGAGTGGATGTATTTATAAAGCCATAGAAGAATTGAAGGACCAAACTGATGTAATTAAGAGTCTAGCTAAGGAGAAATCTAGGTGGCTCATCTGATACACCAATTTCTACGTCAACATACACGATGAGCTCATCAGAGTTATCACAGTTGTCACTGCCTATAGGGCTAAGTTAGGCAAAGGGAATGAAACTAAAGCTTGAATAGATTCTCTCTTTGTACCAAATTTTGATCGATGTTGTAACAAATAAACCTTTGGTTATCATTTTTGGTTGGGGAAGTTGAACCATTTCAGTTACCCTCCCCCCCCTTTTTGTAATGGCCCAATCTAGGACTCTATATGTATTATTTCCAAACTAAATACAAGGGTAAGCTAAATTTTGGTGTGAAAGATAACATTTTGCTAAGTCAATTGTGTGTCTGAATACCATTTCTTTAACTATTCCATTGCATTTAATTTTTCTTTCTATTGAATTTGAATGTTTCTTTGAAGTTAGATTTTCAATCTATATTCGAACTACATTTCTGTATTATGATTTGATACAGTTAATTTAGGGGAAGATATGTTGTTATCCTGAGTTGGGAAACATTTCTGTGATATAGATTGATTCTTTAGCATTTCATCATTAATCTTTAGTTTTGCATCTGAATTTTTAGTAGAAGTTCATGCATTACCTATTTTGGGAGTTAATCTGATTGATGATATCTCAGAGTTGGCTAGATTTAAAGTTGAATTCACCCTGCCTAAGCTATTTCTCATTTGGGTTTAGCTTGGTTTACCTCTTCTGTTCTCAGGTCAAGAACATACCTCTGTTAGATTAGGAAAGATCAATATTCACTAAAAATCATTCATATAAGGGAGTTGTACCTTTAAATTTAGAGGGAAATTGGTTTTTCAATAACAATTTTCCAACTGTTGTGTTCAATTGTTCTTAAGTATTTTGGGTATTTTAGAGTTAAATTCAAAAGAACAATCTGTTTACCAACAGATTTTTGGCGACTCTACTGGGGAGATGAACAGTCATCACAATAGAAGCATATCATGGAGAAAGATGGTGCTTCCCCATGAAAACATAATTCCTGTGCTCCAACTGAATCTTGGATTCCAAGATGATCAAGAAGATCTTATTTCCTCGCTAAATACTTTTGTTTGGAGATACAAAAGAAGCACCAAACATTATAGAAATGCCATTCAAGTGCTAGTGCAAGAAGAAGCTAGAGAAGAAGCACTTGAAGGAGAAATCCAGAGGAGAAATCTAAGAAGGGCACAACGTTGAGTAGGGCATGAAGCTAGGCCACAAAATTAGTTGAAAACCTGGAGCCTAAAAAGTTTCTCAGGAGTACAAGGAAAGAAGGTAGCACAGACCCAGTCTTTGAGAGAGTTGCAGATATTAAATTTTCTCTTTTATAAATACCTCACCGAGGAAATAGAACCCCAAGGAGCCAAAGTATACCTTCTTCACCTCCTAAGAAAACTACTCAGTTGTCCACCACTTGCCAAGTGTTAACTTTACATGGAGTAGTTGCCCCTCCTTTTATCCACCTAACACCCTATCTACCCCAAGTAGAAATGGAAATCCCTTGGGCCACTATAGTTGGACATCTACAATTAGCAACATACAATCCCCTTCCTTCAGGTTCTAGAAAGAACTTTCCTAAATTTTCTAGAGATGGGAAAGTATCTATAGATGAGAACATTGCTACCTTCTTTGCTTTTGTTAATATCCTAGCAGTTTGAGAAGAGGATGTGGCCATTGGATTATTTTTTGAGACCCTTGTTGAAGGTGCTGCCGATTGGTTCCACCACTTACCTAATTCTTCTATAATATATTGGGCCTCCATGGATGACGGGAAGAACGAAGAGGTCAGAAAGGAAGCCTCCTACTCAAAGGAACCGGACAAAGGATACTTCCAACATTGCAACAACTTCTTTGGTGATACTCCCAACTATGACCAAGAGTTCATCTGAACCAACTGGGGTAGGTGATGAACCTCCTAAAAAATAAGTTCAACCAAAGAAGACTTGTGGAGAAGGTCTACTTCCAAATATTGCAACAACAGAGGAACCCACCAAAGGTGTAGAACTAGAGTAGCCAGCTAAAGTAGTCACTGTAGATGTACTTGTTGGCACTTCAACCCAAGATTCTCAAAGGTGATGGTCCCCTATCATAGTAGAAGTGGGTGAAGATATTACTTAAACCACAAAATCAGAAGAAGAGGCCAGGAAAAAATAGAAGTTTTCTTCAGTAGCCAAATTGATGTGCTCTTCTCCTACCTTGGTATATCCATTTTCTTCAAGGCCAAAGTCTACTCCTCCAGTCATTAGGAAACTATTTATAGAGGAGTTCGTCTCTACCACTAAGGTCACCAGTGTCAAATAATGGATAGAGAACACTCTAGAGTGCAAAAGAAAGAGAGTGGAAGAAGGGGCTCCCAGGAAAGATACTCTAGCTCAATCCATGCAACTTGACGCCACTACAGTAAAGACTAAGAAAGTGAAGACACTGTCCACATTGGGAAGACACCCAAAGACTAAGAATTTCACTATGGAGGTAGCAAAGCCCATGAAGGAGGGCCTTTTTGAACATTTAACCCCTTTGAATTTTGAGCTACACTCATTTGACATGGGCTTATCCCAACATGATACCAAAGTGGATTGGTGGAAATCCACTAATGTAGTAATTGAAGAAGAGCTAGAAGAACTTAAAATGAAAAAGGTGCAACTTAAGGCTGAAGTTAGTGAGCTGACTAATTTCATCCGACAATTGGTTACTCCAGTAGCTAGTATTCCTAGTACTCAAACCACATTTGATCCCAATGCCGCAGAGAATCAAGCTGTAATAGCCAAGTTGTAGGAGGATAGACACTTCACGTAGATTGGAAAGGGATGGGTTGAGAGCCTCAAATCTAATGGATTGGCAGTTGTCGAGCAGCTAGGTAATGCTCTCTTGAGATTGGAGATGGAAAGGAACAACATTGAGAATAATTTACAAACTCTCGCATCTAAGAGAGTGAAGTGTCAGGAGTGCATAGTGGCACTCCATGTAGCAGTAAAGATGAAGACCAAAGAGGAATTGAAAGCCAAGATTATACAAAAGGGAGATGAACTTCTAATCAAGTGGCTTCAAAGCCTAGAGTTCAAAATTGAGATGATCATCCAGGCCAAGATGGGGTTGCAGCAAGTAGATGTTAAGGTCAAAGATGAACAGAACAAAGACTTTAAGATTCTTCAAGGTTTGCACATAGAATCACAGATGAGTGGGAAAGGAAAATAAATGATAGGATTGGCCAATATGCAAAAATCATTTTTTGATTATGTGGACAAGCTATCACAGCAATCTTCCACCCATTTGGACAAAGTGCTAGAACTCCAGTAGTTGAGTTGATGTATTTATAAAGCCATGGAAGAATTGAAGGACCAAACTGATGCAATTAAGAGTCTGGCTAAGGAGAATTATAGGTGGCTAATCTGATACACCAATCTCCATGTCAATAGACATGAGGATCTCATCAGAGTTATCACAATTGTCACTGCCTATAGGGCTAAGTTAGGCAAAGGGAATGAAACTAAAGCTTGAATAGATTCTCTCTTTGTACCAAATTTTGATCGATGTTGTAATGGATAAATCTTTGGTTATCATTTCTGGTTGGGGAAGTTGAACCATTTTGGTTACCCCCCCCCTTTTTGTAACGGCCCAATCTGGGACTCTATATGTATTATTTCCAAATTCAATACAAGGGTTGGCTAAATTATGGTGTGAAAGATAGCATTTTGCTGAGTCAATTGTGTGTCTGAATACCATTTCTTTTACTTTTCCATTGCATTTCATTTGTATTTCTATTGAATTTGAATGTTTCTTTGAAGTTATATTTGTAATCTGTATTCGAACCATATTTCTGTATTATGATTTGATACAGTTAATTTAGGGGAAGATCTGTTGTTATCCTGAGTTGGGAAACATTTTTGTGATATAGATTGATTATTTAGTATTTCATCATTAATATTTATTTTTGCATCTGCATTTTTAGTAGAAGTTCATGCATTACCAATTTTGGGATTTAATCTAATTGATGAAATCTCAGAGTTGGCTAGATTTAAAGTTGAATTCACCCCACCTAAGCTATTTCTCGTCTAGGTTTAGCTTGGTTTACCTCTTCTATTCTTGGGTCAAGAACATACCTCTGTGAGATTAGGAAAGATCAAGATTCACTAAAAATTATTCATATAAGGGAGTTGTACCTTTAAATTTAGAGGGAAATCGGTTTTTCAATAACAATTTTCCAACTGTTGTATTCAATTATTCTTAAGTATTTTGGGTATTTTAGAGTTAAATTCAAAAGAACAATCTGTTTACCAAAAAGCTATATTGACCATGGGAAATCCTAACCTTTGACTTCATCCTCCACAGTACCTTCCCCGGGGAGGATCCCATAATCACTCAGAGGATTCAACATCTGGACGCAAAGCTGAAATATGACGTAGAATTATAATTTAGCAAGGTGACTCTAGCCACCCTCTTGTCTAGCACTTAGTGCCAGGTACATTACCAAAATCACTCTAAACTGGAGTGTGAGCCTTGTATTTCTTCCACTACCCATTACATCACCAATCTCCAAGAGAAGGAGCACAAATCTGGGTTCCCTGGACCAATCAATCCACCCATTGGCACACTTGAAGTGTCACTCATCCAAGAACCTAAACCAGAAGATTCTTTGGAGGAAATTCTCACCTACACACCATCCAAGCAAGGGGAATTACCTACCAAACCTCCCAACCCCGAACCCAATCCAAAGGCCACTTCACTTCCATAGCCCCATAAAACTAACAATGATCTATGGATCCTGAAGTTTGATGGGTCCTAGTTCAAACAAGGTTGTGGGGCTGGAGTGGAATTAATCAACCCATGAGGAAAATCATTCTTTGCATCCTACAGATTGTAGTTTTCCTGCACCAACAATGTCAAAGATTACAAGGCTTTAGTCCTTGGACTCCTGTTCACTTTGAGAAAAGGGATCACCCAACTTTGGGAAATGGGTGATTCAGAGTTAATCATAAAACAGATCCAGAGCCAGTACACATGTCATGATAAAAGGATGGCCACAAACTGAAACTGGGCAAGGAGCTTAATCAAGGATTTTAATGCTTTTGACATCAAACTTATCCCTTAAAAATGTAATTATGTTTTGGATTCCCTCGCTGTGTCCACGAGTAATCTCAAGCCGATGGACAGTTCTTGGATCTAGAGATTCTCTATTGAAATGGTCCCCACCCCGTCCATCCTAGACAATATAACACATTTTCAGGTTTTCAAAGATGAGCAACACATTTTGGCCTTCATGGAAAATGTTGGCATCTTTGAAGATCAGATCATGGAAGAAATTGATCATGATGATACTGTGCAAGGGGAAGAAGATGATGGGATCATTGACCTACCTACCAACACCATTCCTAAGGGGATGGTCACTCTAGAATGAATCTTTGATTTGGACCCTGGGGCCGAGACAAGATATCATCCTCCTCCGAAGGAGGAAAATATGAAAATGTTAACATCGGTAAAGTCAATGAAGAAAAGTTTGTCCATATTGGTACCTCCTACTCCCCCAAAGGAGAAGGAGAAGATTCTTGCAGCTCTCTGAGAATATATTGATGTTATCATCTTTAGGTATGAAGATATCAAAACTTATGATACATCTATCATGACGCATACCATCCCCCTGAAACTAGACACCAAACCTTTCCAATAGAAACAAAGGCCAGTAAACCCTTTGATCAAACCCCTGATCCACTAGGAGATTCAAAAGTTATTGTCAGCCTGGATCATCTTTCCTATCCAGCATACTACATGGGTTTCCAACCTTGTCCCTGTACACAAAAAGAGTGGCAAGATTCACCTGTGTGTGGATTTCCAAAACTTGAACAAAGCCTCCAAGAAGGATAATCACCCTCTCCCTTTTCTGGATGAGGTGTTACAAATTGTAAATTGTTCAAAAAAGATATCTTTCTAGATGGGTACTCCGGGTATAACCAAGTCATGGTTAAATTGAAAGATAAGATTAAAATGGCAATCATCACCAAGTGGGGGACATTTGCATACCGGAGAATGCCTTTCAGCCTAATTAACGTCGGGGCCACATTTCAAAAGGCCATGAAAATTTCATTCAAAGGTCTGGTTAATAAATACATAATCATCTACGTGGTTGATTTAACGGTCTCCTCTCAGGATAGGCGTGATCATCTGGCCCACCTCGCTCAGATCTGTGAGAGATTTTGTCGATATGGTATTTCCCTTAGCCCCAAGAAATGTATATTTGGAGTCACTGAAAGGAAATTGCTTGGGCATATTGTCTCTAAGAAAGGGATATCCATCAACCCTGAGAGAGTAGAAGCATTGCTAAATTTCAAAATTCCTGACAGTATGTAGGAAATGGGATCTTTCTTCTAGAAGATAAACTTCATCCGGCATTTCATTACCGGATTCATCAAGATTGTTAGAGCACTCAATGATATGATGAAGAAATATACTAAGATTGAGTGGAGTTCTAAAGCAAAGCGAGTGTTTTCCCAATTCAAGAAGACTATAGTGGAAGCCACGGTCTTAGAAATTCTGGACTATTCCCTCCCATTCCACATTTATTCCTTCGCTTCGCCGCACTATGCCACCGTATTTTTTACCCAGAAAGTTGAGGGAGAGGAATGACCTATTTATTTCCTAAGATCCCCCTTTAAGAATGTTGAAGTTTGGTACATACCATTGGAAAACCAAGCCTTTTCTTTAGTCTAGGCCATGAAGAAATTTTGGCACTACATTCCCTGGAGCAAAGTGCATGCCATTTTCCCAAACTAGGTTGTCCAGTCTTTATTGCTACATAGTGAACTGGGTGAATGTCAGGGGAATGGATGGCCATCCTCCAGGAATATGATCTTGAAGTACAATTGATAAACATAGTCTGAGGCCAAGGACTATTAATGACAGAGGCCACTCCAAACATCGAATGCCAGACTTACACTGTGGAGTCCATTACTCAAGATCCATGTTATATCGATCTGGTGTACCTATTACTCAACAACCAGTTCTCAGAGGGGCTCCCTCCTAACAAATGTCGTGCCTTGTGACTGAAAATCACCTACTTCATGATAAAAAATGGGACACTTTTTCGCAATAATTTTGAGGGGATTTATCTCTAGTGCGTAGCCAATGACCAAGCTGCCAAGATCATAGAGGAAATCCATGAGCAATACCAAACTAGGCATGGCTCAGCTGATGCCACCGCCCATCAGATTCTCTAGGTCAGATATTATTGGCCCTTTATCTTCAAAGACGTTCATGCTCACATAAGGAAGTGCAATGCCTGTCAAACCGCCGCTTCATGTGAGAAGAACTCAGCAATGCCTTTACAGCCGGTCTTTGAGGTTCGACACTTCACCCAATGGGAATGCAAATTTATCAATGAGATAAACCCCAACTCATCTTCTAACCACTGGTACATTTTAACTACTATCGCTTACTGTACTTGATGGTCTGAGGCAATCCCATGCAAAAACAATACTATGGATGTAGTCATCAAGTTCTTGGAAGAAAACATCGTCACAAGATTTGGAATTCCTTTTTCTATCATATGTGACAATGGTCCAAAATTTTCTTCAGCACAAATTTTAGAATGGACCTATCAGACAAAGATCACCTTAAAATTTTCCAGCAACTATTATCCCTAGGATAACGGTGTTTCCAAATCCACCAATAAAAATCTGTTGGAAGAAGTCAAACATTTTCTAGAGAAGAACCCCTAGGACTGGCACTAGAAACTCAAGTTCACCCTTTGGGCAGATCACATCAGATTTAAGGTAGCCCTGGGAACTTCTCCACTTTACCTGGTTTATGGCCAGAGTCCTATATTCCTAGTAAACTTACAAATCCTGGTCTTGTAGTTCATGCAAGAATTCAACACCCAGGATAATGTTGTGGAGGTTCACCTCTTGAATCTGGTAAAAATGGAAGAACAAAGAGATGCAACACTTGAGTATTTTGTATGTCACCAAGCAGTTGTCAAACCCTGGTTTGACAGAAGAGGCCATTACAAATCCTTTCATATTTTGAAACTAGTCCTCTTGTAGGACAAAGCCCGGGAGAAGAAGGGAAAGCATACTAAATTTCAAAGGCTCTGGCTCAGACTTATTTAATCTCAGAAATCTGCGGGGCCAACACTTATCACCTCACTACCATGACTGGAGAAACCATTCCATTGCCCCTCAATGGACAGTTTCTCAAACATTACTTCTAGTGAAGGCAGGAGGTAAATTTCCCCAAAGTTGTATCATATGTATATATTCCTGCCTATAAATTTTTTCTCAGCACTCCTTGGGAGTGTGTTGTCCTTGTAGATAGTCGGTAGCCCTCTGAGGCTGCTTTATTTTCTTTGTTTTATTTCTATCTTTGGTTTCTTTTCACTTTGCATGTCTTGCATTTTACAGTTCTCGACATGTTTCTCTCTTCTTGTAGACACGTATACTTCACATGACATCTAGTCCCTGGAATGGTGCCTTAGGCATTTTGGTCCAGAATCTATTATTAGCATGGTGAGGATTTGTCCACACTCTAGAGTTATTTTATACACATGGTAAAAGGTTATGGTAAATCTTCATTAGATTCACATCTCGAAAGTCTAAACATTAATTAAAAGAAAATAATAAAGAGTAAGTAATCGTATAATTATTGAGGGCAGAGTGGTTGCACTGGTTATTGACCGTATCCAAAAATCAAAAGAATATCCCGGGTCTAGAATGTCTCTCCCATTCAGTAAATCAAAATGGATGCCAAGGTAAAAGAAGTGCCACCATGAAAATTATCTAAGATTAAGGTTCACAGTTAAAGGAGTACCGTGTTCCCCATCTTCAAAATAAAAGTGAAAGAAAACTGGAGAATAGAGAATTTTGGGATCTAGGGGATATTGCACGATATAGCAATTTTGGTTTTATGCACTCAGTGTCGTCTCTCTATTTGTCCCAGAAATCATTGGCTTGATTTTATTCCAAAGCACACACTTCACAACTGACAAGAGATTGAAGGATTGAATCATGGTGAGGTAGATTTTCTCAAATACCCCGCGCCTTGCATGTGAAATGCTTCAGGTAACAATGAGTCCCAGTTTTTCTAACCAGAGATTCTGTGGTTCTCAAATGCACTAAGGCATTCATCCCAGCAATTTTCCATTTGTTATACCCTACATACCCGTCCCTATATTTTGTTGGCAAAATGTTGGGTCCTCCTTTTTTGCTTTCGGTTCTTCCTTTTGTTTCTTTTTGGCCCTTTTTCTTTCTCTGACCTTTGCCTCCATGCAATCATTGTTTTCACCTCCTTTTGGTTTTCCACACTTTGGGACACGGTCTCAGAGTGTTTTGTTCCTTTGTGCACGCCAAATTCTGGACCCCGCGATTCTTGTGTTGATACTTCCTCTTAAGTGGGATCCCCGGGCCCAGAGTGTGAAGGTTTTCCTTTTTCTTGGGATTTGCAGGAGGGAATGGTGCATTTTAATCCAAGGGATATAAATTAAGCTTCGCCTATCATTGTTACACTTACCATGAACAATTTACCCTCAGAGCGAATTAAGAGCAAATTGTGTGATTTAACAACGAGCTAAGTGTGATTTTCTTTGAGTGATTAACAGTTGATTTGGAGTTCAGACTTGTGCATGTTTCAAGATATCCTGCAAGGTTCTTAGTTTGTTCATGGGTTTTGAAGAAATTTTCATTTGCAGAGCTCCTCCCATGCCCTTCCTTCCACATCTCTAGTTTTTAGGTAGGTCCTTCTGGCCCTTCTCTTTCCTTATTTTGTTTTCCCTTTGTTTGTTTATGTTTGGGGCTTTGTTTTCTTTGTCTTCTAGTCTTCATCATTGCCTCCCATTTGTGGGATGGCTATGCAAGAGGATTGTCTTCCCTCTGTGCATTTTTGGATAGTCTAAAATAATTGTAGATTTCTGTAAGCCTTTGTAAATTTGTAGGTAGTGGTTTGTAGGTTAGTTGTAAATTTTTTTGTGCCTGTGGGTAGCCTGTGTAAATATTGTTCTTCAGCCTCTTGTTGATAGTGTTCATAGGATGTAGTTTCTATGTAGTTATTTGTATATTGATGTACATGGTTTGTACATTTCTTCGAGTCCTACCCGTCCCATGAAGAGCTCACCATTCCTTCTCCATTGTTTGATAATATTCAGGCTCACCCATCTGGTTTTTGCTGGACTCGAACTCATCACCTCACCTATTTGAGTTGTGGCCTTTCTCTCTCCTCCATAGCTCCAAAATTAATGGTAGGATTAATTCCCCATGTGTGAGCATTTAAAACTATTCCAAGTGGCATTCACTCCATTCGCGTTAAGACAACTTTCATAATAAATGCCATTACTCTATTCCTTGCATGACCATGTGACAACCCATGTCAGCCTAGTACGGTGAATTGCCCGGTCATTTCAATAATGATCAGTTTCTCTAGACTATGGGTTCCGCATAATCCCAAAGCCTTCATCTCATTTTCCGCATGAAACAGAATCCCTGGGACCCCTAGGTATTGATCAAATTCAAAGTAAGTTATTTTGTTTATTGTATTTCTAGAATTTGATATAAACTAACTGTAGACACCTAAATCTGATTAACACATTTGATCATATTTAGTGCCTTCTAGGACATATCAGCTAAGTAATTAAGCATTAAATAATTGATCTATGTCAACCCCTAGCCCTAATTAATTAAATTAATTGGCTATAGTCCTAATTAATTACTAAAAGCAACCAATAGCTTAATAGTTAATTAAAACCCTATTCCCCTATTATTGAATGAATATGTTATTTATATAATTCAATTCATTAATATTCCCTTTAACCCCTAACCTAACCTATCCCAACCACCTAACCTTGAGTTATAACTTAACCCAACCTCTTCACACATGCTAACCTAACCAATTCCAACCACCTAACCCTGAGTTCAAACTAATCCAAGCCTCTTCACCCATGCTAATCCTAATCCTAATCCTAAACTCTCCCTAATGATGTCACATTCCTAATCTTTGGATTAGGAATTCAATCCCTTCCCCAAATTCAACTTTCTCAATCCATCCTCATCCAAGTACATTTAATGATCTTACATCCTCATTAATTCCTCTTACACTCCTCATTAAGGCTCTTACACCCTCATTAATAACCTTATCTTCTAGAATCTTCTTGGCTCTCTTCCCTAGATGGTCACATTCCTCCCTCTTTTCAACCCAATCATATTGTGACACTTGTCAAACTATGATGCACTTGAAGAAGCATAATCCATGTGCTCTCTTCTAGGTGCATCTGGGCCTCTCCTTAGGATTGCATCCTGACCCTTGATTCCTCACCCATTTTCTATAAAAGAAACCTCATTCCTTCACAATTTAATCCACCTTCTATGTAGAGTTATAATGCTATTTTGAAGCAAATCATAAATCCATCTTTTAGAGAAGAGTTATAATCCCAGTTTGAGATCACAAATTGAAGATTGAGGCACATCCATGAGCACACATTCACAACAAATGGACAAATCAAATGAATGAAATGGAGTTTGAATGAGCTTGTAGGAGGTTTGCACTTTCTTCATTTAGCTTATTTCAAGTTTTCATTTTATGTCTTAGCATGTATGTAGCTTAGATTCTTAGTTACTGAATACTTTATTTATTATTGTGTTTCTTTATAACTAATTTCCATAGCTTACATTCTAGCACGCCTGGTGGGACCCAATGACGGGTTCCTTTTCATTGTTTTGCTTGTAAACTAACCCTATAAGCTAATGTGTTTTTGTTTTTTTAGTATGTTTTGCAAGCTCTTATTTTCTTTTGCAGGTTGAAAAAGGAAAGAAGACTATATTCCTTCTATCTTCTTTCTACTTTCTCTCTATCACACTTCCACAAATATCATTGATACACAAACAAGAAAACTCTATTCCTTCTATCTTCTTTCTACTTTCTCTCTATTACCCATTTGTTGAAATATGGTTTATATCAATGGGAACATTATTTGTAAAAATATGGGGGTCGGGAAGGCAATATAAACCTACAATAACGCACTCTTACTAACTATTTTTATTTTTTTTATAGGTCTAAAGGTTAGCCATCTCATTTGGTAAGAAAGCACATAATATTTTCATTAAAAAATTCCCATTTCACTTTTTGGAGTTTAAAAAGAACAGTGTATGTACTCACATCATTTCACACATTGTTCTCGGTTTCAAAGTAAATAAAAGTCAAAGTTAATAAAAGTCAAAGTCAACAAAATTCAAAAGTCAAAAAAAGTCAAAGTCTACAAAAGTCAACATTTCTTTTTTGGGCTTAAAATGAATATGCACAAAATCTTGAATGCTTTAAGGAAAATGAACAATAAAACATCTATTTTTGGGTTTAAACTTGAACAATCAAATCATACATCTTGTTTTTAGATCTTAAAATTGAACTAACTATCAAAACACTTTGCTTTTTTGGATTTAAAATTGGACAATCTATCACATCTTTCATTTTGGATCTAAAAACTGAACATTCATTCAACACTTCCATTTTGAGTTTAAAAATGAACATTCAAACACACTCAATCTCAAATGCGTAAAGGATCAACGCTTTGTTTCAGATTTTGGAATCACGCAAGCAATCAAACACTTTCAAAATTGGGGCTTAAAACTGTACAACTCGATTGAACTCAATCTCGAGTGCATAAGAAATGAAACAAGGCAAAGAACATCTCATTTTGGTGCACATAAAAAAGAACAAGCTTGCGAGTTCATTTCTGTATTAGATCAAATCAAACATTGCCTAACTTATTGGATAATCAATCAAGTGTTTGACGTCTTTGGTGTGCTTGCACAAATCCTTTTTTAGAATACAACCTCAATTCACGCACTATCCTCTCCCATTGGCTCTTGTGGTTGTTGGTGCAAGAGAAAGGTGATTGTGACCATTCAAACTTTTTTGCAGATCTACTCTTGAGAAAATCATCAGATCTGCTTAGAGGAGCCTTTCCAGAAGAAGCATGAGTCCTTCTAGAGAATGAATCCAAACCGGTAAAACTTTCGGTCGGTATAGAAATAAGGTGGACTTAAAGGTTTGTTTATATCCCTTCAAGCTCAGGTGAGTCGTGTTCATTGGTAGTCCATACTGAGTGAATATCCTCAACATACTGGCATGGTTGAACAAGGCTCTTAAGTGAGTCACACCGTACCAACCAATTGTGGGGGCACAATGAAAATACTAGAAACTCATAAATCTAGCAACCTACCTGATCCATCCCTGAAAGCTTGATAATCGACAGGGAAAGGAAGATAGCAACTTCCCTTAGACATTCCCACATTTGTGCCACCCTGACCGTTTGGAGTCGGCTAATACGACATCATGGAGCCATTGCATGCTTGATGGTGGTCATATTCTGATTAGCTCTTGTGTGTGTGCCTACATATATGGAAAAAGGTTTTCAAGCTCACCGCATCCTTAAGGTGGAAAGTGCTTGTATGTGTTTTCAGTGTCACAATCCTTGTGCAAAACAATTCTTGAAAATACACAAGTCTGGAAGTTTTGAAAGTCCTTTTTCCAAGGAGATCAACATTTTTATGCCTTTTGCAAGGTTACTTTGCCTCTTGCGACATTGTTTGCTGACAATTTCCAAAAAAATCATCACTTGTTCCAAAAGCAAAAATAATCCAAGGCACACTTGTCGCAGTCACTGCCTAGTCCTAAGCAACTATCTTATAAACAATATCAAATTGAGCTCATATCTATTTCTTTCAAGCATGAGAAAGTCAGGTCCTCCATTTCTCCCCATATGTTAGACCAGTAGGGCTATCTTTTCCACCCCCATCCTCTTTCCATCTTCTTCAAATTCAGTCCATCTTCCTAATCTGAGCTTGATTCTTCCATCCATCACCATCATTCCTCCCTAATCAACTCATCAAAAAATTGTCATGTCACAAATCTATTATGATGAATTTGGTTGCCATATCTCTTCCTTTTCTTTATCCTATGATGATGATGAAGGTCTTGTTGATCATGATGCATATTTTGAAAACCTTAGTAAGATTGCTCCAAATACCATCCAAACTCCAGTCATTCCTCCATCCTACCCCATCATGTCTATATCCTATTCCGAAGATAATTAAGGTTTTCTTGATCATGATGCATACTTTGAAAACCTTAAAAATATCTCCGTTGAATCTTATGCTGATGATGAAGGTCTTGTTGATCATAATGCATACATGGAAATCCTTAACAAAATTGCTCCAAGCATCCTCCAAGCTCCAGTCATTCCTCCACACTATCCCATCATTCTGCCATGTATACCCACTAGCACTCCTTATCATACCTTTTACAAGGGAAATCTTTCTTATCCTCCATCCACATCTCCTTCTTATACAAACATGCCTCCATCTTATCCCATGGTCATATCCCACCCTCGGTCTTTCCATAATAACACTACTAGCTACATCCATAATCCTAACCCCCATCTCATTATCCTCCAACCCATGTTCAAATCCCTAATCCTAGTCCTCCATTTCCTCCAATCCATCACTAGAATCGTCATAATATTTCTCCTCTATCATCCACTTTTTCCTATCCATCTCCCCCATCTTATCCCACTCTACCATCTCTAATTCCTACCTACCTTAACACATATTCCATACCCCAATCCATCCCTTCTCTTCCATTAGTTAGTCAATAAAGTTCACAAACCATTGCCACACCTACCTATATGAACTATCTAGCCATACCATATCCTACATCCAACTCTACACCATCATTCAACCATACAAGTTCACAAGACATTGCCACATCTTCATATGTGGACTACCCTAACTTCCCACCATCTACACCTGCAGATCCTCCATCTCTGATACGTAAGTCTTCAAGGAGTTTCACAAGGAAGCCAACACAAAATACATCTCTTATAGTTGATGAGTCACGTTATATCACTCCCCCATGGGAAAACAATAGTGATGAAGCCCTTCCACCCCTCACACCTGACATTCCTTTTCCATCTCCCACACCTATCATTTCCCTTCTAAATCCCATAGTTATTGATCCTCTTCCACCCCTCACACCCAACATTCCTTTTCCATCTCCCATCCCTATTATTTCCCTTCCAAATCTCATACTTTTTGATCTCCTTCCATCTCCTAGCACTATTGAAGTCTCCTCATCCATTTTATTCATCCAATCTTCATCCCCATCTTCTCCTCCTAACACTATCCACACCCCATCCCATGAACCTCATGACTCCACCCTTCTTCCCTCCATTACAGAATCCACCATCCTTACATACAACCCATTTGCAAAATCTCTCATCCATCCATCCATACACCCCATTTGCAGAATCTCCCATTCTTCCATCCCCTCCATCTGAAGAATCCTTCCATACATCCCCCATCACACCATCACCATCAATCCAATCATGTCACGACCTTGGCCAAAATCATGTTGAAGTATCCATTCACTTGAAAGATGATTGTATCATTCCATCCACTCCATATCAAGATCCTAACATCCCCCTCCATCCCTTACCTAATCCATCCACTCCACTTCCTGATCCATTTCCCTTCACTCCTCCATCTCAAGATCCTATCCTTCCATCTACTCCAACTCTAGATCCATTATCTTATCTGAGTCAAGATCTAAGCATCCTATCTATCCCACTTCCTAATTCATCCACTCCTTGAAATCAAGATCCTCCCACTCTACCTCTTCCATCTCAAAATCCATTACCCCATCTGATTCAAGATCCAAGCATCCCATCTCCTACACTCAATGATCCTTTATCGCCTCCAATTCCAACTATCCCACCACCATTACTCTACCCCCTTGGTCCACTTACATTCATCTGTGGTGGTCCACTTACATTCATCTGTGGTGGTCCACTTAAAGCAGCAGAAATAAATTTCATGTCCACCATTTACACTCCTCTTGATAATGGACTAGCATCTTATTCCCTAAGAAATAAGTGCCCTATCATGGATCAAATGCTAAAAAAATGGAATTATCAAGGAAAAGGCTTAGGCCTAAATGAGCAAGGTATACTTGAGCCCATCTCTGTTAAAAGACATACACAATTTTGTGGTATTGGTTACACACCTAGAGGTCCTTCATCCAAAATTTTTGGTACAACTAATGAAAAGTTCAAGAGTGCTTTCAAACCCTCCATTGCATCTTAATATCATCCCTCTAAAGAATATAATGCCATCCCCCTCATCCATCCTTGCAATCCAAGACAACCTGCCATATTCCTCCTTCATCCTCTCAATCCATTTTGGGACCCTATGTCCTAAAATGTCATCCCACATCATATCCCACTCCTTCCTTCATCCATCAATCCCATAGAAAAATTCCCACCACTTACATTCCTAATCAGGATCAACAAAGGCACATACTTGTGCACTCCATCCACTATCATACATATGCCACTCCATCCATATTTCCTCCATCTCATGCAAGTTCTCATATCTCTCCCAATGCTACTAATTGTAATTTAGATGCCAAATCATCAATGCATATAGAAAAATATCCAAAAAATGCTAACAATTTTCATTTCCACTCTAAATGACATGCTCTAGCAAAAGCAAATCCACTCAAAAAATGTACTACATCCCATAGGCCACAAGGCCCATAAAAGAAAAAGAAAAAACTATGTGGATCCCAAAGCAAAAAGATGTCATGCATCTAAAAGAAAAATCCATTATGGTATCTGAGGTTACCAATCCTCTAGCTGAGCATTTCTCTCCATCTTCAAAATCTCATTTTGAGTCCTTATCTCTCACAAATTCCTACCATGATTCCTCCATCGCATCCACAGGTACCATCCACTTCACATTCACTCTTCCCCCATCCCTCGCAACATGTGCCAATGTTGATCCTGACAACATCCCCCTATCCTACTCACTTTCCATCATTTATCCGAATACTTCCAACTATCATATCCCCTATCCCACATATCTCCCCCCGCATAACTATCTCATACCTACATTTTCCTAAGTCACTCATCCCACATAAAGTTGTACCAACATATCGTGATCCACATCAAAAGCAAAAAACCAAAAAAAAGCATAAAAAAGTCAAAAGAAGAAAAAAGGAAAAAAAGAGAAGCAAAGAAAGCAAAAGAAAGAGAAATCAATTCATCCACTAGTGAAAACTTGGCAAACAAGTGCCTTGGACAAGTACCATGATGAAAATCTGGTAAACATGCGTCCTGTGTAGTTCCTCCATCCAGTTGCTCTTCACACTTGGGGGCAAGTTCCTTCTGGCCACCATCCATATCTTGTCTTGTTCTTTTCACTTCCTCCATCCTCCTCTGGAACTTGATGATAAATATATAGGCCACCATATCTACATGCTTTTGGACAACTCTTGACATCCATATCCCATCTCCCATCTTTATCCACCTATCTTTTATCCAACCATCCTTCCTTCCATATATCCTTCTGCACTATCTTCCACTCTTATCCACCCTTCATCCTATCTTATCATTCACCTTCATCATCCTCTTGTTATCCTCTCTTCCATCTTATCATACCCCCTCGTAATGCTTCCTCACATGCATGACCTATCTATTGACGGGACTTTGTGACTGGGTCCGCCAGCAAATGTAAGTTGTCATCGGGTACCGGGGTACCGGCCAACTTTGCCTGTAAAGGTTTTTTGGGGAAATGAGATTCCCTGGGCCTTCAAGCACATGAGAGTCAGGTCTCGACGGTGCGGGAGATTAGTTGGGAGTGTGACTATTTTTTTTGAGGGGATAGCTGGTTATCTTGGCTCATCTTCTCTGGGGATTTAAGTAAGTGGGGTTTCCTACAAGCATTCACTATCTTTACCAAATAAACTTCAAAAGATATTGCAGGGTTATAAATATTTCATCTACCTATAGTTATGCTAAACATTCAAAACATCAACCAAACTCTAACATGCTACACTAAATACTGAAGAAATATAGAACCATCAGCTCATATTTAATCAATAACGAGGGAAAAGAAGGTCATTAATCTACTTAAAATATTAGAGCAGGGGACATAAAGAACATACAGCACAAAATACCATTAATCCAGAGATCAGAATGCTAACAAAATCATTGATAGAACCCTTCCTTCTTCATTAACATATTTCCAGCAAGCACTGGTGCGTACAATAATGGTGGCTCCACGGGAGCATCTGACTATTGAAAGCTTCCAAAAACCAAGGAGCATTGAGCTCTGCAACTAAGAACTGAGAAAAAATGAAATTCTAGAAGCGATGGACTGCAAAATCATCAATTTTTCCAACCCTTGGAATGAGGTCAAACTTCTTATTTATACACAAGATTTTGACTTAAAACTAACCTAACTTATTTTACACTCAAGCAATATAATACAATTTCTGGTGGCCGGTACTACTTACGCCATGCAACAAAGACCTTGAGATGAAAAAGGTCTGACATGTCAAAATAATAAGACAAGAAAGGAGTGAGAGAATCAGCCTTGAGAAGAGAGTCAGGAGGAGAAAATAAGAAATCCAATCCCCTGAGAATCGAGGCTACATGCCTCATTAATGGAAAAGCAGCTCCCTATCTCTGATGTGCCAAGTGTTATGTTGAAGTAGTGCCTTGGGAAGACCACCTGTCAGAACCTTCTTGTTGAGCCGACGTGCCTTCCTGGAGTCACCCACCCTGTGACATCCTTATTAACTGCTTTGAAAGTGACTAGTTAGCTTTGTGAACCAGGACATGGGTCACTTTAAAGAATTCAAAAATATTGGATCCGAGATTCTGGGATTCGGAAGCTTGCACCCACAAAGAATAAAGAATCCAACCAATACATGGTTGATGGAATTCTCTGGACTCTGGAGAACCTTATTGTTGCTTACAATTTTTTTAATATCTCCAACACATGGCTTATGCCTTCTTCATCTATGTCTTTAATAATGTCCCATCAACTGCGAACAACCTCCAATTTTTCCTCAATATCTCCAGCCCCATTCTGGAATTCATCCACCATCTTCATGGTGTTATGTGCCCGGATCATTGTATTGGATAATCTAGATAGCCTGCCCTGGTCAAAATATTTGATAACCAGATACAGGGATTCCATCCGTTCATCAAATTTACCGAGGACGTAGTCCTCCGGGGTGCACATCCCGGTGGTGAAGGGATCGACTTGTGATATTCCAACAACAAACGCTTGAAATAGGCCCAAGGGGTATTGGGCCATGGTCACCTTTTCTTTCAAAGCCTTAACCAGTTCCTTGTACACCTCAATTTTGAGGCCAAGTCTAGAGTACTGGGCTTGGATGGAATCATATGATTCATCTCCCAAAATTCCTACTCTGTGGCAGCTTCTTCTCCGATGTTACGAATTTCTTCCAACACGGCCCTTCATTTCTTGTACTTCTCTAAGTCTTTCTCCCATACAAGAGTGGAGACATTTTCTTGGTTGATAAGGATGTCGATTTGATAAAGGTCTAGGAGGGACGCCGCTAGAAATTTTCTTATGGTAGCTACCTGCTTGGCAGGCCACCCATCTATAGCCTGCGCCTTCTTCTTCATGGCCCGAAGAGAATCCACATTGCCCTGTGCAAGCAGCAATATAGAGGTAGAAGTCTCCAGGTGGACCTTGGCCAAAGGCTATGTAAGTTCTTCCATAAGTACGAGGAGATTGGCATTAGTCTCTCTTTCCTCCTTTAACTTCTGGCCCTGTTTGATATACCAGACCTCTACTACTTTAGTGGCCTCCCTTAGTAGGTCCAGTTTGCCTTGCTTGTCTCTTCTCCCTAGTACCAGTTCTATCATGTAATCTTCATGCCTTACAGCCACTGCATCTATATCTAGAGGAGGTGTTGTGATATTTGCAACTGTGTTTCCCATTGGCCCAGTTCGGAGGGTATGGACCATCCATGCCCTCTTGGGGTTATGAACCTCTGCATTGTCAGCCATCATCTTGTCCAAGGAGAGTGGAACTTCTGTCGCTACCACCAGGAATTTCCTCTTCCTTGATTCCACCATCCATTGGGGTGGCTGGGGCGGTTTTGCAGTTAGGACCTGAGTATCTAGATTCTCTTCAAAACCCGATGGTGCATTTCTAGAATGTTCAGTGTCATTAGGCTCCTTTTCTCTTTCCTATTCTTGTTCCTATTTTCCCAAGGCCTCTGTATTTCTTTCCATGTTGGTGTCCTCTATTGTGATATCCAAAAGTTCTCCTTCTCCAGCATCCATATCATATGTATCTTCTAGGAATCCCTCATCCCTCCCAGCATCAGTTGATCTAACATTTACATTTCCCGGGACTTCCCAGTCATTCTACTACTGCTGTTCTTCGACCTCATTGGCCTCGTTCGCTGGAACATTTTCCTCCATCAGAACATCTTCTAGAGGTGGGTGAGGTGTCTGGCCAAATTTTAACAATGCGGCCACCATTATTACTTTACCAAATGTGCTCTAGGGCACTTGATCACCTAGAGTAACCAAAGGTGTCTGGAGCATGATGATTAGGGGTATGGTTGAGCCTACATGTCCGGGTTCCCCAACCATTGACTATTCATCTATGGTTTTCCTTGGTGTATCTTCGGCCTCCTGGGCTAGTGTTTTCTCCCACTCAAGCTCCCTGTGTTTATCATGCTAGGCTTCCTATTCTAATGCAAATCATTCTTTTGAAACTTTATTTTCTGCAGGGATCTCCTCTTTATCTTGAGTAGAAATTTCCTCAACCGCTTGACTAATATCCTCTTGCAAGTTCATGATTTCATCCACCCCAAACACATCATCAAAATCATCCTGTGGGGGATGGCTGTTAGGGATCTCTTCAAGTTTGAGGGAATCCAAACTGACATCAACTAGAGGCACATTTAGCATACCGGGGCTCGCGACCACACTTGGGGTAGGGGTCACCTTCTTCTTCTTCTTTCTCAGCAATGGAACCCTAGTTTCAAAAATACTGGTAGACTTTGCCTCAGCAAAAGTCTATCTACTTATCATCATAGCCAACGACAGAGATCCCACTGGGTGAGTTGATACAATTGGAGTTATGAGGAGACTGGAGGATATCTACATGCTTATTTGTTGACTGGCCAGCCTCGCCCACTCCATTTGTTGTTGTAGTTGTACCATCAAATGGGTGGGACCTTTGTTAGCTACCTTGACTGAGGTCCTCTCTTTTTCTTTCCCCTTTCTTGTTCTAGGTCCAGCAGTGGTGGAAGATGGAGTGGCCTTTAAGACCATTGGTTTCTTCTGGGTGCTCTTGGGACACACCCAGGAAAAAGATTGGTGACTCACCTCCAAAATAGGGTGACATACCCCCTCGATTGTGAAGTCTTCTGGGGTGGTCAAATCCATCGGAGGGAGATCCAAGTTGTCCAATCTTTGTTCCTTGTATGTTGGGTCTTCTAGTGGCCCATCATCTGCAAATCCCTTCAGAAAATTTTGAAGGTCGAGTACCTTCATGAGTCCTTTGGACATGCGTGAATGTTGTCAAGCCCGGAGATCAAAACTATCCTGGCAGTCTGCCCAAAAATCTTCAATATCTTCTTCATCCGGCGGGGATGCTTGGGAAAGCGTTGTGGCAATCTTGCCTGGAGGATCATAGTTCTTTCTGGCTTAGTGGAATTCCACCAGTCCCAGGATTTTCAATTTATTATCTGCCTCCCTTGCCACGATGAGGCTGCACATATAATTCCTGCACAAGAATGGGACATTGATGACCTTCATTAATGTGAAGAAGGTGTGCAGGTCCATCATCTATTGACAGAACTCAAAAAGAATGATTATGTCCCCGTAGTACCGGGGAAGAAGATAGGGTTTCCCAGAGAAGCCAGTCACCTGAATGTAGGTGTGGTGTTGGAACTGAATAAAATAGTGGTCATAAGTGCTGATTAGGTTCATCGCCTCCTGGGATAATTGGTACCCGGTGTCTCGGGTAAGTGTTAGGCTATTATGGTAAATGAAAGAATCATTTACCCAGTATAAATTTAGGAAACTGAGTTCCCATTATACTTGGGGATATTGATCCCATGGGGTCAACTAGCCTAGCCCATTCCCAAGTTCACCAACTGTTCCCAAACCTTGAAAAGCAGGTCTTTTTTGGGCTAGTGCCCATAGCACATAGCATGTCATCTAGAACTTGGAACTCTGGAGGATGCTCTTCAACTACATGTCCACATGATTGGCACTGATGGCTGCCTAGTTGAAATTTCAATTACAGGTGGTGATGCAGTAAAGAAATTAGTACATCCATGCTGAGAAATCCTGGGCATGGGGAAATCCAAAGATTCTGCATAAAAATATGATGCCCACCTAAATGGGTTCTATGAAATCCCCGTAGGGAATTTACAACTTCATCCTTTTATGGTCCCTCTTTAGGGACTTTAGCCAATGAGTGTTAAGGTATTGCTGGGAGACAAGAGCAGCTTCCTTGAACTCCTGTAATGACTTCGTCTAGTTGAAGATGACGGGCCCCTGGAATTGTAGAATCAGCAGCCCTAAGGCAAAAGTTGTTGCGTCTAGGGTGAGGATTGTTGCTAGATATTGTAGCGGTTGGGGATCAACAAGAAAAATAGTCTGAGTAGGTGCATTGTACAATGTTGCCAGCTGAAGTATCAGTTTTGGTGATTTCACCGCACAGGGAAATTTTGTGGCCTTTATAATGCCGGAAGCGGCCAAGTGAGTGGCCATATTGTCTCCGTCGGCCTTTAATCGATATATGGCTTGAATTAAGCCCTACATTTCAGCCCAAAGTCTGGGCTCTATGTCTGTTATCTCTCATACTTTGGAGTCCAACTTGGACCCTACAAGAATGCCTTCCTTTGGGTATTTGGAGGTTAAGGGTAGCTTTGCCAACATCTTTTTGGCCTTGGTTTTTGTGGCCACCAGAGTGGAGGTGGTAGGTAGCTCCGAGCTATCAAGAGGGGTGATTACTTCACACATCTTGATCAACTATCCGTAACCTATAAGAACGGAGAACCGTTAGAACATGGTATATATAAAATGAATATTAGAAACTCTGGGGGAGTCATCACCACCCTGCACCTGTCCAATAAGTGTTAGCACATATCAAAAATTTTGGAATACTTAAAATAGAGGTGGGCTAGATTCTGGGGTGTTGAACTAAGTGACAGGAGGAAATGAAAGACATGGGACTCCTCGGGACTTGAAGTCCAAATAAACTAGCCGTTATTGATGTGACTAGTAGTAATCTGTATTTGGTTGACATGGGTCGTCACGTGGCCATGTGATAGTTGGTGTAAATGTCATTAATGGTGACAATTTGGCTGACATGAGGGAAAATTGAACGCCAGATGGGACAGGTTTTAAATGTTGACTCATGGGAAATTAATCCTACCATTAAGGTGACACAACATAGGAGAGAGAAAGTTGTCATGACTTGAACTAGCGAGGTACCAAGTTCGGGCCGTGGTGACTCCCTCTCGAAAAGCTTGACAAAATGATGCAAGAAATGATGGGGCACGATGAGATCATCAAGAATAGAAGGATACTCACAAGATATACATGATTTTACAAAGGGTCAAAGGCTAAAACATATATACACTAAAATACAGGGAACCAAAGCTCTGCGAGGACCAAAGAAAAGATCACAGAACAACGACGACATATATATAGTATCTACAAATTGTTTACATGATTATTCAACATTTACACAAGCACAAGAGCTACCCTATGACAATGTACATCATATACACTAGTTTAAAACTACATAGAGGGCGGACAACCCTCTGGCAGACCCAACCCACCAACGGGAGGCAACCCAAAAGAAAAATGCAAAAGGCGGAAACAACAAAACCAAACAAAAAACAAAGCAAAAGAAAACAACAAGAACTAGAAAGCAAGAAACCAGAGAAGGAAAAACTAAAAACCTACCTGGAAATGCAACAAAGAGCAGGGAAAAAGAACACAAGTAGCGCTCTACAACAAGTCTACCCTCAAACGATCATGAACAAGCACTGCAAATCAAATTTCAATCAACCACTAAGCACATAGAAATTCATAGTTTAATCACCTTAATCGCCTAAGAATCTCTCTAAATTCTCTAAGTGTTTTAATCTCGGTAATTATGAAAATGATAGGTAATTTCCATTTATACCTCTAGGGTAAAAACAAGTTACAATCTTCTCTGCAAACTCTGGAAATCTTCAAACTCTGGGCCCGGGGATCCTATGCAACTATGCCTTCTCGCGAAATAAGACATGGTTGAAGAGAATCCTAGATTCCAGAATCTGGCTCTGGAAAGAAGTACAAACTCTGGGACTGGGTCCCAGAGGCACAAAATATAGGAAGCAAAAGAAAGACAAACCTCACGGGAGTAAAGCACGGAGGAAAAACAAAGGAAACAAGGAAAGAGCAAAAGCGAAAAATGGGACCCAAAATTTTGCACACAAAATGTAGGGACAGGTATGTAGGGCATAACAAATGGTGACTATCTAGGATGAATTCCTTAGCACATTTGAGAACTATAGAATCTCTGGTTAGAAAAACTGGAATCAATCGTTACTTGGAGCATCCTGCTTGCAAGGTGCAAAGTGTCTAAAAAAATTCGGCCCATAGATGATTCAATCCTTGGTCTTTCATCAGTTGTGAAGTGTGTTCTTTGAAAGAAAATCAAGTTGATGACCTTTGGGAGAAGTAGAGAAGAGGCACTAAATATATCAAACCAAAGTCATCAAATCTACTCGTTTCCCCCAGATACCAGAATTCCTCCATTCTTTAGTTGTCATTATTTTCCCTTCTTGGATGGAAAGGCAGTACTCCTTTCACCATTAACCTTAATCTTAGCTAATTTTAATGGTGGTACTTCTTTCACCTTTCCATCCACTTCAAATTTCCAAATGGGGAAGAGAAATGTGGACCCAGAAAGAATTTAAATGTTTTTCAGACTTGGGCCAACAAACTAGTGCAACCGATCTACTCTCAGTGTGTCCGATTACTTGTTCCTTTTGATTTTGATCTAACTGATTTCTTGACTTTCAGGATACGAATCTGATGAAGATTACTCATAGCCTATTACCAAACTTACAAAATAACCCTAGAGCATGGAACAATTCCACCATGCTAACAACAGATTCCAAGTTCACCAAAATGCAAAAGGTACCATCTAGGAGACTAGATGTTATGCGAAGCATACCAGTCTACAAAAGGGAGGGAAAAACACTGGGAACCTGAAAAAGAAAGAACGAAGCCAAAAACCAAAATGAAAAGGAAAAGGGGTGGTCTCAGAGGACAGCCAATAAAACTATTTACAAGGCACGATACCCCAAATAGAGCACCGGGAAATATATTTACAAGTACTTTAGATAAAATACAACTCTGGACAAACTCACCTCATTCAAACTAATGCTTGAGAAAATGTCCATTGATGGGCAATGGAATGGCTTCTTCGATCATGGTACTGAGGAAATAATTATTTTCCCCACAGATCTTAGATATCAAGTATGATCCAAGCCAGAGCCATTGGAATTTGGTGTGCTTTCCTTTCTTTTCTCGGGCCTTGTCCCACAAAAGGACTAAGTCTAAAATATGAAAGGCCTTATACAGAGCTCTTCGGTCAAACCATCATTTTACTACTGCTTGGTGACATGCAAAGTGTTCAAGGGCTGCATCTCTTTGTTCTTCCATTCTCAACAGGTTTAAAAGCCGAACCTTCATGATGTTGTCACGGTTGTCAAATTTCTACATGAGCTGTAACACTGAGATCTATAAGTTAATAGGGAATACTGGATTTTGGCCATAAACCAGGTGGAATGGGGAAGTCCCTAGGACTGCCTTTATTCAAATATGATCCACCTAGAGAGTGAATATGAGCTTTTGGTTCCAGTCCTAGGGATTCAACTCTAATAGATGTATGATCACCTCAAATAAATTTTTGTTGGTCGACTCAACAACACTATTCCCTTGAGCGTAATAGTTGCTGGAGAACTTCAGAGTGATCTTTCTGTCATAGGTCCATTCAAGTGATTATGCTGAAGAAAATGTCAGACCATTGTCACATACTATAGCAAAGGGCATTCCAAATCGTGTGACGATATTTTCTTCCAGTAATTTTATGACTACATCTGTCGTGTTGTTTTTACAAGGGATCGCTTCAGACCATCGGGTGCAATAACCGGTAGCAGTCAAGATTTACTGGTGGTTGGTAGACGAGTTGGGGTTGATTTCCCTGATAAAGTCAAATTCCCACTAGGCGAAAGGTCTAGCTTCGAAGACCGGCTGCAAAGGCATAGCTGGGCTTTGCTCATAATGTGTTGTGGTCTGGCAAGTGTGGCATTTCGTGACGCGAGTATAGAAATCATTAAAGATAGAGGGCCAATTGTATCTGGCCTAGAGGATCTGATGGGCAGTGGCATCAGCTGAGCCATGCTCGGTTCCAAACTACCCATGGAATTCTTCAATTATCTTTGCAGCTTAAACCCTATCAATGCACCGGAGGTACACTCCATCATAGTTCCTACGAAAAAGTGTGGCATTTTTTTACCATGAAGTGTGCACTTTTCAATCGCAGGGCATGACGTTTGTTTGGAGGAAATTCCTCTGGGCATCTATTGTTCAATAACAAGTACACTAGGTCTGTGTACCATGGATCTTGAATGATGGAATCCACTGTCTATGCCTGACATCCGATGTGTGGAGTCTCTTCTGTCATGGCTCTACATAGTCCCTGGCATCGGGTTATCTTCATGGGTTGCATTTCTAGATCATACTCTTGGAGGATGGCCATCCATTTCCCCCATCTTTCACCCAGTTCACTCTACATCAGCAGGGTTTTTACTACCTGGTTAGGGATGATAGCATGCACTTTGCTCCAAATAATATAATGTTGAAATTTCTTCACGGCGTAGATGAGAGCACTGGCCTACTTTTCCAAAGGTGAATATCAGACTTCGGCATTCGTAAAGGGGGAGCTCATGAAAGCAATCAAGCGTTCTTCCCCTTCGATCTTATGGGTCAAAACTATCATGGAAAAATGCGGCGAAGCAAAGGGATATATGTAAAAGGGGAGGGAATAGTCTGGACTAGCCAAGACTGGAGCCTCCTCTATCATTGTTTTAATCTGGGTGAACCCCCACTTTGCCTTAGGGCTCCACTCAATCTTAATATATTTCTTCATCATTTCATTGAGTGGATTTACGATCTCAGTGAATTCGGTGCTGAACTGTCAGACAAAATTGATCTTTCCAAAGAAATATTTCATTTCCTTCTTGCTACCAGGCATTTGTAGGTTTAGCAGTGCTTCAAGTCTCTTAGGGTCAATGGATAAACCCTTCACGGAGATAATATGCCTAAATAACTTCCCTTTAGTGACCCTGAATATACATTTCTTGGGGTTGAGGGATATTCCATACCGGTGACATCTCTCACAAATTTGGGTGAGGTGGGCGGAATGATCATGCCTGTCTTGAGAAAAGATGGTCAAATCATCCATATAGATGATTATGCACCGGTTTACTAGGCCTTTGAATGCAATATCCATAGCCTTTTGAAATGTGGCCCCTGTGTTGATTAGGCCAAAGGGCATTCTCCGGTAGGCAAATGTTCCCCACTTGGTGGTAAATGTCATTTTATCTCTATCTTCATATTTAACCATGACTTGGTTATACCCATCCAAGAAGGACATCATTTGTGATTCGGTCACGATTTGTAATACCTCATCCAATGAGGGGATAGGGTGATTATCTTTCTTGGAAGCTTTGTTTAAATTTTGGAAATCTATGCAAAGGTGGATCTCACCACTTTTCTTCTGTATAGGGACAAGGTTGGTAACCTACGTAGTATGCCAGATTGGAAAGATGATCCATGCTGACAGTAGTTTTTGAACCTCCTAATGGATTAGAGGCTCGATCAGCAGGTTGACCGATCATTGCTTTTGTCGAAAAGGCTTAGCATTAGGTTTAAGTGGGATAATATGAGTCATAATAGATGTATCATAGGTTTTTATGTCCTCATACCCCCATGCAATTACATCAATGTATTCTTGGAGAACCGTGAGAATCTTCTCCTTCTCCTCAGGGGAGCAGGAGGTGCCAACGTGTATCCATTTTTCTTCATCAGCCTGGCCGATGTTGAATTTCTCAAATTTACCTCCATTAGAGGAGGATGATACCTTTTCCCATCCATGAGGGTCTAAGTTGAAGATTCACTCAAGTGTGACCATCCCCTTAGGGATGGTGTTGGTTGGTAGGTCCATGATCCTGTCATCTTCATCACCCTGCCGAGTATCATCGTGCTCTCTCTCCTCCACTATCTAGTCCTCAAAGACACCAACATTAGCTATAAAGGCCAGGATGTGCTCATCATCTTCAAAAACTTGAAAATGAGTGACATTGTGTGGGATAGACGGGGTGGGGATCATCTCAATAGAAAATTTTTGAAGTCGGGAGCCAGCCATTGGCTCTAGTGTGTTGGCAAAAAAAGTGAGGGCATCCGGGACATAATTCCATCTCTGGGGAATAAGATCAATGCCAAAGGCATCAAAATCTTCTATAAGGATTCATGCCCAGTTATGGTATGCAGCCAGCCTTTTGTTGTGACAGGTGTATTGACTCCGTACTTGCTTAAAAATCAACTTTGAATCACCCAAGGCTCGAAGGTAAGTGATTCCTTTCCTTAGTGTGAATAAGAGCCCAAGGACCAAAGCCTTGTAATCTATGAAATTGTTTGTGTAGTTGAACAGTATCTTGTAAGATGCGAGGAAGGATTTCCCTTGTGGGTTGATCAATTGCACTCTGGCCCCATAGCCTTGTTTGGATCGGGACCTGTCAAACTTAAGGGTCCACAAGTCATCGTGTGTTGTCTGGGGCCAGGAAGACAAAGTGGTCTTTGGGTTATCTCTAGGAGGACTGGGAGGAGTTTCCTCCAGCATTGATGGTACATGGGTGAGGCTTTCCTCTGGAGAGATTTCTGGTTGGGATCCCTGGGCAAATGACACCGAAGAGGCATTGCCTGTAGAAGTACTGGGTCTCAAGGAATCGATTGTGTGTTCTTCCTTCCAGACGGTGTTGATGTCCTAGGTAGTAGTAGCAAGGCAAGGCTCACACTCTAGCTCTGAATGTTTCTGATAATGCACCTGACACCAAGTGCCAGATAAGAGTGTAGCGGGGGTCGCTATGGTACCCTGGGAGTTAACCTCAACCCTCTGTTTTTCATCCATGTCCTGGGTTCTCTGAGAAACTATAGGGTCCTCCCCGAGGGTGAAACCAAATGTTAAGATCTCAAGGGGTTTGTACACCCCAGTGGAAGTTTCAGAGAAGAGGAATTCATTTACCCTCCTGACTTTGGTGAGGTTCTATTTCATTTGGGGCTCACTTTTAACACAGATCTAGTTAGATTATCCCTTCCAGGGGAGCCACAAGTGGGAAAAGTCAGTTGAGAAATATCTGTTTAGGGACTTGGACCAATTGCAACTTAGTAACATCCAATAATTCTCTGGGATGTCCACCACCTGGATGTGAATCACACTTTCTATCTCGGGGTCCTAGATGATTTGAATCCATACATTCTTCAACTCTCCTACCATTTTTAGAGCAATTTTATCCAGCTGGATTACTGCACTGTTAGATGGGGTAGGGAAAAATCCTAGCTTTTGCCATATGGATAGAGGCATGATGTTGCCCAAAGCCCCAGAATCTACCAGGAAATTGTGTATATTCTTTCCTTGTATGTTCAGCCCAAGTAAGAAGGGAGGATCCTCGGTATGTCCTCGGAAGACAGCCGCATTGGCATCATCAAAAGTGACAGTCTTGGGTGGGCGACTAACGACTTTTAGGTTTCCCAAGAGCTTCAAAAGAGACTTATTTTTCTTGAGATAGTTTAGAAAAACCTCCATAAAGGTCATGGAGGTGGTAGTTCATTCTAACACCTTTGTGATATCAAACCTTCCTCCCAGGAATGGGTGGCTTCCCTCAGCTGGGTCCTTAGCTTGGTTAGAGCCAAGGCCTTTTGGAGGGATGAACTGATCAATTGTGTTGTCCTGGGGAGGAGTGTCTTTTGGAGGCATAGGTGTATAAAATGGTCCTTTACCAGCCTAACTCTGAGTGTTGTAAGGAGTCTATGGGTTGGTGAAGGAATTGACCTCAAAGGCCAGAATAGATTCATCAAAGAACCCCTGTAGTTCAGGTTCCTCTTCATCTTCTCTATCTTCTCCACAGAAGACGGTCTCACAGGTGAATGCACTATGAGTGGGCTCTTGTATAGGAGGCTCCAAGGAGCAGGATAAAAAGTTTTTTGTTTGTCCAACTGGGAAATCATGATGAATTTTTATAGTGTGGCATAGTTCACCTCGTTATGTGAGCCTGTGTCATACAATCTACATCAGTTAGTCATGGGCTGGAAGTCCATGATAGGCGTGAAGTGGGAAGGTCCAGCATTACTCTGATTGGTGTTTTTGTTTGAAGGAGGACCTCTGGTATTTGCATGGTTGTTCCATTGCTATTGATTGGGTTGGGGCCCATTGTTGAAATTTCTTCCTCCGACATTGTTATTTTGTTGGCCGAAGAAAATATTCCCTCTCTAGGAATTGGTGTTGTGGGATGCAAGGGACCCCGCTTTCAGCTATCCCATGTCCACAGTCAGTGAGAACAATAGTCTCCGAAGGGATTCAACCTCGATGGATAGCTAAGTGTTTGCATCACAATGTGACGATTGTTGTTGTTGGTTCTGGGGAGGGCAATAGTGGATATCGGAGTCAAGGGCGGAAATCCTCCAACCACAGATGACTGGAAGAAAGGCACTCTGAAAGGTTGTGTCTATGGTTGTTGCATTTGCAATGGCTGGTTCTAGGGAAAGGATTCCAGACCCGATGTTGTCTAAACTTGGGTTGGATATACATACCAGGCCTGTTGGTCTATCAGCGGTGGTGGGGAATTCATGGCCATCGCGGGGGCCTCCATTACCTAATTTGGGTTATATCCCCCTGCGTAAGAAGTTCCATTGGGTATCATGTTAAAGGGCATGCTCTGTCCAATCCTGCCTAGAGATTTGTTAAGACCATGGGACAAATCCAAGGATAGGTTGTAAAATTTTTCCAGAGTATACTGGGCATTGGGGGGAGTAGTTCTCCAGAGGAGAGTGGCAAAAAAAGGGTTCATTGCATTAAGATAGGTCTGGATGGTTACATCCGCCGATGGGATGAAGGGACCCATGCACCACTTTAAGGCATGTTGGAACCAGTGATTAAATGTTGTAAGGGGATCATCTGGTTCCTTCCTAATAGAAATGAACTGGATGTGGAACCACGCTAGATCCACGTGTATGTGGAAGAAATATAGGAAGGCATCCTTCATGTCCTGCCAACTATTGATGGATTTGGTGGGAAGGTTAAGGTACCAATTCAACTCATTCTCTCCCAAGGATAGAGGGAACATCTAGGTCACAACATCTTGCTATTAGATCTAGTGTGGGTCCATGGCATCTTTGTATGCCTGTAGATGCTCTTCTGCGGTTCGTGAGCCTAAATGCTCATATGGGGGACAAATATTTTCTGGGTGCATAGGAAGATCATTGGTTGCACCCAGAAAATTTTCCATCGAGGACCTGGTGTTGCCAAAATACCTAGCCATCAGGGGTATTATATTTTGACTAGGTTGACCATTAATTCTCGGGGTCATCTTGGAGACTTTATAATTCTGAGCTGTAGTAGATCCCTAGACAATGGCGGCTAGCCTACCTTTTGGGATCCTCTTCTTTCAAGCAGGAGGCTCAAGTTCAACAAACGTTTCAAGATTGGGAGCTGATCTAAGAACTCTTTCAAATCTCACAGTTTAAAATGATCCAATCCCACTAAAGGTCTGCCTCCTAAAACTATGGCTTGGGGAACACTCAGGTGCTGTAAAATTTAAATCCTTAAAGGGGGACAAGTTCATGCCCTCCTTCTAGTGCCAGTTTTTGTTGATGGGACTTTGTGAACGGGTCCGCCAATAGATGTAAGTTGTCACCGGGTACCTGGGTATCGGCCAAATTTGCCTGTAGAGGTTGTCTAGGGAAATGAGATTCCCCAGGCCTTCAAGCATGTGAGAGTTGGGTCTCGATGGTGTGGGAGCTTAGTTGGGAGTGTGAATGTTTTGTTTGGGGGGATAGCTGGTTATCTTGGCTTGTCTTCTCCAAGGATTTAAGTAAGTGGGGTTTCCTGCAAGCATTCACTATCTTTACCAAATAAACTTCAAAATATATTGCAGGGTTAGAAATATTTCATCTACCTATAGTTATGCCAAACATTCAAAACATCAACCAAGCTCTAACATGCTACACTAAATACCGAAGAAATATAGAACCATCAGCTCATATTTAATCAATAGAAAGGCAAAAGAAGGTCGTTAATCTACTTAAAATATCAGAGCAGGGGACATAAAGAATATACAACACAAAATACTGTTAATCCAGAGATCAGAATGATAACAACATCATTGATAGAACCCTTCCTTCATCATTAATATGTTTCCAACAAGCACTTGTGCGTACAATAATGGTGGCTCCAAGGGAGCAACTAACTATTGAAAGCTTCTAAAAACTAAGGAGCATTGAGCTCTGCAACTAAGAACTGAGAAATACTGAAATGCTATCGGCTATGGACTACAAAATCATCAATTTTTCCGACACTTGGAATGAGGTCGGTGTTATTATTTATACACAAGCTTTTCACCTAAAACTAACCTAACTTATTTTACAAAAGCAATATAATACAATTTCTGGTGGCTGGTACTACCTGCACCATGCTACAAAGACCTTTAGATGGAAAAGGTCTGACATGTCAGAAGAATAAGACAAGAAAGGGGGAGTGGAAGAATCGGCCTCAAGAAGAGAACCGAGAGGACAAAAGAAGAAATCTGATCCCCCAAGAATCAAGGCTACATGCCTCATTAATGGAAATGTGGCTCCCTATCTCTGATGTGCCAAGTGTTATGTTGAAGTGGCACCTTAGGAAGACCACCTGTCAAAACCTTCTTGTCGAGCTGACGTGCCTTGCAGGAGTCACCCACCCTCTGAAATCCTTATTAACTACTTTGAAAGTGACCGGTTGGCTTTGGGAACTAGGATACGAGTCACTTTAAAGAATTCAAAAATATTGGATCCAACACTCTGAAATCTGAAAGCTTGCACCCCAAAGAATAAAGAATACAACTGATACATGGTTGATGAAATTCTTCAGAATCTGGAGAACCTTATTGTTCCTTACTATTTTTTTAATGTCTCCAGCACTTGGCTTATGCTTTCTTCATCTATGTCTTTAATACTATCCCATCGGCTGCGAACAACCTCCAATTTTTCCTCAATATCTCCGGCCATGTTCTGGAATTCATCCACCATATTCACAATGTCATGTTCCCAGTTCATTGTCTTAGATAATCTAGATAACCTTCCCTATTCAAAATCTCTGGCTACCGAATATAGTGATTCCATCTTTTCATCAAATTTACTGAGGACGTAGTTCTCCAGGGTGCACATCCTAGTGGTGAAGGGATCAACTTGCGATATTCCAACCACAAACACTTGAAATAGGCCCAAGGGGTATTGGGCCACGGTCACCTTTTCTTTCAAGGCCTTAACCATTTCCTTGCACACCTCAATTTTGAGGCTAAGTCTTGAGTATTGGGCCTTGAGGGAATCATATGGTTCATCTCCTGAAATTCCTGCCTCTGTGGCGGCTTCTTCTCTGATGTTACAAATTTATTCCAAACCGGCCCTCCATTTCTTGTACTTCTCTAAGTCTTTCTCCCATACAAGAGCAGAGCCATTTGCATGGCTGATAAGGATGTTGATCTAATAAAGGTCTAGGAGGGACACCGCTATAAATTGTCTTATGGAAGCTACCTTCTCCATGGTCCACCCATCTACAGCCTACACCTTCTTCTTCATGGCCAGGAGAGAATCCACATCATCCTATGCAAGTGGCAATCCGGAGGTAGAAGTCTCTAGGTGGACCTTGGCCAGAGGCTGTGTAAGTTCCTCTAGAAGTTTGAGGAGATTAGCATTAGTCTCTCTTTCCTCCTTCAACTTCTGTCCATGTTTGATATACCAGGCCTCTACTGCTTTAGTGGCCTCCCTTAGTAGGTCTAGTTCACCTTGCTTTTCTCTTCTCCCCAGTGCCACTTCTATGATGTTGTAATCTTTGGGCCTTACGGCCATGACATTTTCATCTGGAGGAGGTGTTGCGATAGTCACAACTGTGTTTCCCATTGGCCCAGTCCAAAGGGTATGGACCATTTGTGCCCTCTTGGGCTTATGAGCCTCTACATTGTGGGCCATCATCTCAGCCAAGGAGAGCAGAAATTCTATCGCTACCACTGGGGATTTCATATTCCTTGATTCCACCATTCATTGGGGTAGCTAGGGAGCCTTTAGAGTTAGGACCTGAGTATCTGGATTCTCTTCGTTACTCAGCACTGCATTCTCGGAATGTTCAGTGTCATCGGGCTCCTTTTCTCTTTCATGTTCCTATTCCTGTTCTCTAGAGGCCTCCATATTTTTTTCCATGTTGGCATCCTCTATTGTTACATCTGGAACTTCTCCTTCTCTAGCATCCATATCACCTGTATCTTCTAGGACTCCCTCGTCCCTCCCAGCAGTAGTTGATCTGAAATTTACATTTCTCGGGACTTCCCGGTCATTCTGCTACTGTTGTTCTTTGACCTCATTGGCCTCGTTTGCTGGAACATTTTCCTCTAATGCAAATCCTTCATCCAAAGCTTCCTTTTCTATGGGGATCTCCTCTTTATCTTGAGTGGCAATTTCCTCAACCACTTGACCAATATCCTCTTGCAAGTTCATGATTTCATCCGCCCCAAACACATCACCAAAATCATTGTGTGGGGGAGGGCTGTCAGGGATCACTTCAAGTTTAGGGGAAACTGAACTGACATCAATTGGAGGCACATCGAGCATACCGAGGCTAGCGGCCACACTTGGGGTAGGGGTCACCTTCTTCTTCCTCTTTCTCAGTAGTGGGACCCTGGTTTCCAAAATACTGGTAGACTTTGCCTCAGCAAAATTTTGTCTGCTCATCATTGCATCCAACGACGGAGATCCCGTTGGGCGAGCAGACGCTATTGGAGTTACAAGGAGACTGAAGGATATCTGCATGCTTATTTGCTAACTGGCCAGCCTCACTAACTCCATTTGTTGTTGTAGTTGTACCATCAAAGGGGTGGGACCTTCAGGAGGTACCTTGACCCGGGCACCCTCTTTTTCTTTCCCCTTGCTTGTGCTAGGTCCGACGGTAGCGGAAGATGGAGTGGCCTTTTGGACCATTGGTTTCTTCTGGGTGCTCTTGGGACACACCCGGGAAAAATATTGGTGAATCACCTCCAAAATAGGGTGACATACCACCTTGATTATCAAGTCTTCTTGGGTGGCCCAATCCACCAGAGGGCGATCCAACTTGTCCAATCCCCGTTCCTTGTATGTCGGGTCTTCTAGCAGCCTGTCATCTGAAAATATCTTTGGAAAAGTTTGAAGGTAGAGTGCCTTCATGAGTCCTTTGGACATGCGTGAATGTTGATGGGCCCAGAGATCAAAACTGTCCTGGTAGTCTGCCCAAAAATCTTCAATATCTTCTTCATGTGGCAGGGATGCCCAAGGAAGTGTTGTGGCAATCTTTCCTAGAGTATCATAGTTCTTTCTCGCGTGGTGGAATTCCACCAGTCCCAGGATTTTCAATTCATTATCAGCCTCCCTTTCCATGGCGAGGCTACACATATAATTCCCGCACGAGAATGGGAATGGGACGTTGATGACCTCCTTTAATGTGAAGAAGGCATGCGGGTCCATCATCTACCGGCATAACTCCAAAATAATGATTTTGTCCCTGCAGTACCAGGGAAGAAGATAGGGTTTCCTGGAGAATCTGGTCACCCAAATGTATGTGTGGTGTTGGAACTAAATAAAGTAGTGGCCATAAGTGCTGACTAGGTTCATTGCCTCCTACAATAATCGGTACCCGGTTTCCCAGGTAAGTGTTAGGATATTATGGTAAATGAAAGCATCATTTACCCGACAAAAATTTAGGAAACTGAGTTCCCATTGTACTTGGGGATAAAGATCACATGGGGTCAACTGGTCCAGTCCATTCCCAAGTTCACCAACTATTCCCAAACTTGGAAAATCCGGTCTTTTTTGGGCTATTTCCCATAGCACATAGGATATCATGTAGAACTTGGAACTCTGGACAACACCCTTTAGCTGTGTGTCCACATGATTGGAAATGATGGCTGCCCAGTTGAAAGTTTGGTTACGGGTGGTGATGTAGTAAAGAAAGTAGTACATCCATGCTGAGAAATCCTGGGCATAGGGCAATCTGAAGATTCTACATAAAAATATGATGCCCGCCTAAATGGGTTCTATGAAATCCCCATGGGGAATTTCCAACTTCATCCTTTTATGGTCCCTCTTCGGGGACTTCAGCCAGTGGGTGTTAAGGTATTGCTAGAAGATGAGAGAAATTTTCTCAAACTCGTGTAATGACTTGGTCTGGTTAAAGATGATGAACCCCTGGAATTGTGGAATCCCCAGCCCTGAGGTAAAATTTTTTGCATTCAGGGTGACGATTGTTGCTAGATATTGTAGCAGCCAGGGATCGGCAAGAAGAATAGTCTGAGTAGGTGCATTGTACAATGTTGCTAGCTAAAGTATCAGTTCCAGTAATTGCACCACACAGGGAAATTTTGGGGCCTTTATAATGTCAAAAGTAGTTAGTGAGTAGCCATATTATCTCCGCCAACCTTTAATCGGTATATGGCTTGAATTAAGCCCTGCATTTCAACCCAAAGTCTGGGCTCTATGTTTGTTATCTCCTGTACTTTGGATTCCACCTTGGACCCTACGAGAACACCTTCCTTTGGGTATTTGGAGGTTAAGGGAAGCTTTGCCAACATCTTTTCAGCCTTGGTTTTTGTGGCCGCCCAAGTGGAGGTGGTAGGTAGCTCTGGGCTATCAGGAGGGGTGATTACTTCAGACATCTTGATCAACTATCCGCAACCTACAAGACTAGAGAATCATTAGAACATGATATATATAAAATGAATATTAGAAACTTTGGGGGAGTCATCACCACCCTGCACCTGTCTAATATCTGTTAGCACATATCAAAAATTCAGGAATACTTAAAATAGATATAGGTTAGATTCTAGGGTGTTGAACTGAGTGATAGGAGGAAATGAAAGAAAAGTGACTCCTTAGGACCCAGAGTCTAGATAAACTAGCCATTATCAACGTGATCAGTAGTAAGTCATATTTGGCTGACATAGGCCATCACGTGGCCATGTGATAGATGGTGTAAATGTCATTAATGGTGACAATTGGGCCAACACAAGGGAAAATTGAATGCCAGATGGGATAGGGTTTAAATGCTGACTCATGGGAAATTAATCCCACCATTAAGGTGACATGACATAGGAGAGAGAAATCCATCATGACTCAAACAAGTGAGGTGGTGAGTTTGAGCCGTAGTGACTCCCTCTAGACGAGCTTGGAAAAATGATGCAAGAAATGATGGGGCATGACAAGCCCATTGAGAATGAAAGGATACTCACAAGATATACACAAGTTTATAGAGGGTTGAAGGTTGAGACATATATACACTAAAATATAGGGAAATAAAGCTCTATGAGGACCAAAGTGAAGCTCACAGAATAACTGTGACATATATACAGTATCTACGAATTGTTTACATGATTATACAATATTTACACAAGCACAAGAGCTACCCTATGACAATGTATATCATATACACTAGTTTACAACTGCATAGAGGGCAAACAACCCTTTGGCAGAGCCAACCCACCAATGGGAGGCAACCCAAAAGAGAAACGCAAAAGGCAGAAATGATAGAACCAAACAAAAAAAAGCAAAAGAAAACAACAAGATCTAGAAAGAAAGAAACTAGAGAAGGTGAAACTAAAAACCTACCTGGAAATATGAAGAAGAGCAGGGAAGAAGAATATGGGGAGTGCTCTGCAACAAGTCTACCCTCAAACAATCATGAATAAGCACTGTAAATCAACTTTCAATCAACCACTAAGCACAGAGCAATTTACAGTTTAATTGCCTTAATCACCTAAGAATCTCTCTGAATTCTTTAAGTGTTTTAATTATAGTAATTGTGAAAATGATAGGTAATTTCCATTTATACCCCTAGGGTAAAAAAAAGTTACAATCTTCTCTACAAACTCTGAAAACCTCCGGACTCCGGGCCTAGGGCTCCTATGCAACTATGCCTTCTCGTGAAAGAAGACATGGTTGAAGAGAATCCCGGAGTCCAGAATCTGGCTCTGGAAAGAACAACAAACTCTGGGATTGAGTCCTAGAGGTGCAAAAGACAAGAAGCAAAAGAAAGACAAACCTCACGAGAGCAAAGACTGGAGGAAAAATAAAGGAAACAAAGGAAATAAGGCAAGAGAAAAAGCGAAAAAGGGGACCCAACATTTTGCACACAAAATGTAGGGACAGGTATGCAGGGCATAACAATAACCTAAGTGGGGGTATTATGTTCCTTGGTGACATAGTTCTTGGAGACCTTCTTATATCCACGTTTCATTTCCCAATCCTCCTCTCCTTTCCACAATCCTTTAGCTATCCATTCATTCCTCTACTAAAATCCTTCCATCTAGTGCTTCCCTCTCCACATTCCCTAGCATCTCTTCCATCTTCCCATTCCTCCTTTCATATATCCCATCACTTGTTTTTTCCCTTGTCATTGGTACCTATCTCTAGGCTATCCACTTGCACCCAATGCTATCTAATCCTATCCACATCCTCCAGCTATCCAAAGTTTAGTAGCAATCAACCCATCCAAGCACACCCTTAGCCTTGCTACAAGATTTGATCATAATCAAATCATCATCATTGGGATGCATCCTTCCCAATCCTTATGTTTTCTTTGGGATTACGTCATTCCCACATCTAGAACACCCCATCCATAATTCCTATATTTGGCCTTTTGGCTCAATCGGGGCAACATCATGCATATCTGCCTCATCTCATCCATTCTCTCTAACCTGCCTGAGCTTCAGTCTTGTACATATCTTGTCTATTTCATTCTAGTCTTGAGCCTAGTCCCGCTTGTACATATTTTGTGTCCTTGGTCGGTCTTCTTGCAAAAAGTGATCCAATTCCATTCTGAATCCTATACTTTAGCAAGTTCCTTATGACAAAATCAGCTTCAGCAATTTGATCATCATCACATCTTTGGCCAATCAGATTCACACTTGAAACCCCCATGGAAATGGGTCCTGGAGGATGTATCCTTCCTCTCATTGACCTAAATCCAATCATCTATCTAGAAATGGGTCCTTGAAGATGTATCTTTCCTCTCATTGACCTAAATCTTGATCATCATCATCACTGGGTTCTTGTAGGATGTATCCTTCCTCTTGACCTAATCTCAATTCAATCATCATTCCATATCATTGATCTCTCTGGCAAAAAGGCGTCTTGTTGTTGAATTTTTTATCTGGAAATTTGATTTTGGTTCTTGGTTATCATTCCTTATTCTTTTCAGTTGTTCTCCTCCTCAAGGTTGCCATGATTCTTTATATCATGGTATGTTGTGAATGGATACACCTAGAGTATGGAACTTAATCTTTTTGTTTTCTGCTTGTGAGTCAGTTAGATATGACCCTTGCATGTATGTAATTTTTTTGGGTTCACATGCTGCACTTAGGAAATATCATTTTCTTGTGGGCTTTTCCAGCATCATTTCAACCATGGCTCTTCTAGGAATCATGTGTGATACTGGGGCAACCCTCGTGTGTTTTTTATGTCAGTCCTCTGCAACATCGGTGATAAGGCCTCATGTTCCTAGTACCCTTGGCATGGTCTCTAGCATTGCTATATAAAAATAAGTGCTCAACTACATGGCGGTATTCCATCCCGGAATACCCCTCACTCAAGCTTCAAGAAAAATCCTTCCCACCATCAAATCTCCAACAAAGCATTCCCTTTTAGTCCAATCAAATCTTGTCTCAAACCTAACCCTTCATCCTTGATGCAAACCTGACTATCCCATCCCTCATTCTTCTATCCCCTCCCTCTTTCTTCTATCCCCCCTTCCTTTTATCTTCTATCCTGTCTCTCATGGCCATCTTTTCAAGATGCCGCCAAGGCTTTGCCCTTTCTCCCTGTCACCCTCTTGAGGGGGCATCATCCTGGTCATTCTATTCTAATTCTATCCTAATCATCACTCTAGGGAAACTTTGTTTCCTATGTCCACATCTTCGCATCGTCTATTATTTTAAACATCTTTGAAATAGTGTTATTCTAACACTGTGTCAAAGGGGGACAAAATGTAGACACCTAAATCTGATTAACACATCTAATCATATTTAGTGCCTTCTAGGAGATATCAACTAAGTAATTAAGCATTACCTAATTTATCTATGTCATCCCCTAGCCCTAATTAATTAAATTAGTTGGCTATAGTCCTGATTAATTATTAAAAGCAACCAATAGCTTAATGATTAATTAAAACCCTATTCCCCTATTATTGAATGAATATGTTATTTATATAATTCAATTCATTAATATTCCCTTTAACCCCTAACCTAACCTATCCCAACCACCTAACCTTGAGTTCTAACTCAACCCAACCTCTTCACACATTCTAACCTAACCAATCCCAACCACCTAACCCTAAGTTCAAACTAATCCCAACCTCTTCACCCATGCTAATCCTAATCTTAATCCTAAAATCTCCCTAATGATGTCGCATTCCTAATCTTTGGATTAGGAATTCAATCCCTTCCCCAAAGTCAACTTTCTCAAGCCATCCTCATCCAAGTGCATTTAATGCTCTTACATTCTCATTAATGCCTCTTACACTCCTCATTAAGGCTCTTACACCCTCATTAACAACCTTATCTTCTAAAGTCTTCTTGTCTATCTTCCCTAAATGGTCACATTCCTCACTCTTTTCAACCCAATCATATTGCGACACTTGTCACAATGTGATGCACTTGAAGAAGCACAATCCATGTGCTCTCTTCTAGGTGCATCTGGGCCTCTCCTTAGGATTTCATCCTGACCCTTGATTCCTCACCCATTTTCTATAAAAGAAACCTCATTCCTTCAAAATTTAATCCACCTTCCATGTAGAGTTATAATGCTATTTTGAGAGCAAATCATAAATCCATTTTTTAGAGAAGAGTTATAATGCCAGTTTGAGATCATCGCTTGAAGATTGAAGCACATCCATGAGCACACATCCATACATCCACAAAAAATGGACAAATCTAATGAACAAAATGGAGTTTGAATGAGCTTGGAGGAGGTTTGCACTTTCTTCAATTTTCTTATTTCAAGTTTTCATTTTATGTCTTAGCATGTATGTAGTTTAGATTATTAGTTGTTGAGTGTTTTGATTTGTTATTATGCTCCCTTACTTCTAATTTTCATAGCTCACACTAATGTCTTCTCGAGGACTGGTGCAAAATGGTGATGAAATCTCTGGAACCTAGGAATTTATTATATTTGATTATTTGTATTAACGGTTGTCCAGTCTTGCAGGCTGTGAATAACTCATCAAGCAACATGTCTAAAGTATCTTCCCAACCTGCAAATCTGGAACTCCCGTCCACTTCAACAAGGGCAGCCACCAAGACAAGGGCTGAGAAAGCATTGGAAAATCTCCCGCTCACATAAAAATATCTAAAGGATGGTGTCATCATGGGATCCAAGGTGGATTCCAAATTACAACAAATCACCGACACAGAGGTCAAAGCTTGGGCCACATTGTAGGGCCTTGTAAGGACAATGTTAATTTAGTGCACCACCAAAGACAATATGGAAAAGAATGTGGCCGCCTCTTGCATAATCAAAGTCGCCTACTTCCCCTACTTTATGCAGGCCCCAGAGCTGATTCTCACCTTGGTGGAACATTACAACACAACCATCTAGGTTTTTATACTTGTTGCTTCCCTTCCTTTGGGCTACCCAATGCACATAGTGTCCCTTGATGCTGCCACTTTTTCTTTAGGACTGGGTATCCCCCAGTTTTCCAATTCTATTGTTATCTCTTGGGCCGCATCACTGTAGAAGTTCAAAAAATTTCAACAGGCTACCCGACAGCACCTTAGCATCCACTGGATGAAGACTCCGAAGAAGGATTACAAGAAAAAGAAGTTGGAGATCCCCTACATGGACTTCAAAGAATGCATACAAGTAGGGATCATCTTCTTATGTTGAGTCTTCGGGGAACCACATGCCTAAGACATTTCAACCCGGATGTACTACTTTCTGTACAACATCACCACTAACTAGCAAAACTTTGATTGGGAAACCATTATTTCCAATTATGTGGACTACCAGCTGAACAAAGTCAATGAGACATCTAAGTTCCATATGAATTCATATGTTCTATGGGAACTGACATAATAGAGACTCAAAATCTAGGGTTTACTTACAGTGGGCATCCTTGGGACAGGGCCCGGCTAGAGTTCTCTTCGGGATTATTTCCCCCATATTCAATGGGAAGCACACTTCCCCAATTTCTTTTGAGTAAATGATACCTTCATTTACCACAACATTTTAACACCCACTTAGGATACCGGTTACCAATTTTCAAAGGAGGCCATGGCCTTGGTAATTTCCTAGGGCAATTATTTCATTCAATTCCAACAACATTCATACATTCAAGTGACCAGATTCTCCGGAAAGCCCTAGCTATTGCCCAAACAGTGTGGGGATAGGATTATTTTATTGGAATACTACAGACAGATCCTTGAGGTCCATACTTATTATGGCCTCAAGAAGGTTACCACCATCCATTTCCTGATCACTTGCAGGAATTACACTTGCATCCTTGCGGTGGCTAAAAAGGCCGACAAAGAATTGAAAAGTTTGGGGCTAGCAGAGTTCTACCTGGCACGGAGAAATTTTGATCTACGAAACAAAATAAATCAAGCATTACCTCAGGCATTAGCACCCCATGAGCCTCACATGGAATATTTTTGGGCGGATTGGCAGGATGACTTTGAAGTCCAAAGTCGGCATTATGTGAGAATGACAAAAGGTATGATGAAGTGCATTAGCCTCTGGACCTTTCCAAAGGATTTCTCAGATAGTGGGCCCGTGGAGGACCCAGAATACAAATCTAAAGGGATTGATAAGATGGTTCTCCCTCTAGTGGATTGGGACACCTTGGAAATTTTGACAATATACAATATCACTAAGGATATAGTGAATCGTAGTCATGCACATTTTTCATGAGTATGTAAAAAGAGCACCGGTCAAGATCGTCCATTTTTGCGGGAGTCTACTTCTGCCACTGGAACACCAAGGTAGGGAAGAGAAAGAGGGAAAATAAAAGATAGCACCCTGGCCCCAACTCTAGTCCCTTTGATGGAACAACTTAGTGCCCAGATGGAGTCGTCTAGAAGGCTGGGTGAAATAATCAGCACTAGACTTTCCTTTGGTATCGAGGCCACTCCAGTTGGATCTACCCTTCCTTCAGGCTCCCCTTCACTTGCAACACTCATGAACCAGGTAGTGGAGACAGAGGATGAGGGTGTGGTTATTCTAGATGTCAAGGCCCCATTGCAAATGAGAAGGAGACAAAGAACTGACAATCATCCACCAAGAACAGATATAAGCCCCAGACTATCGGGCAGTACTCCTGTGGAGCTCATCCCTTCCTCCCCTGAACCAGAAAATCCTCTGGAGGCCTCCACTCCCCACAATACATTTGATGATATCTTTCCAACTAACAACCTTGTAAATTTGTAGGTAGATGTGGAGAGGGCGGTGGAAGAGATCGCCTCACAGGAAGTAGAGATTATCCCCAGGGAAGGGGAAGGAAAAGAAAAAGAAGTTATCCTGAAAAAAGAAACCCAAGAATAGGAACAAGAAAATACACTAGATGTGGAAGAGACACCAGTCCTGGAGACCGAGACAGGAGAGAGGTAGGTACAAGTCAATTAATTGACTATGGCTAGGGAAACTGGACCTTTGGGAACAACCGTACCCTTAGTCGTCATTCTCCAAAAACCTCTAAACACTCTAGGTAACCCATTACCCCAGGACATGACATTTAGAAAGGTGGTCCCCATAGCGTAGAAGTTAGACCTAGGTTAGACACCTTTACCCCCTCTATAAAATAGGCCCCCAGAGGAGAATGTACCAGCAAAGAATGCCGAAGGAACTTAGCAACAGCAGGATGTGGGAGAAAACCCTAAAAATATGGATACAAACACCATAAGTGCTGGGGAAGGTGAGAACCCTAAAACTAAAAATATAATTACCACTGAGGTGGGAGAAGTAGGAAATCCTAGGAATAAAGAAAAATATTCCATAGTGACCACAAATGCTAGGGAAATACAGCAAGCCCCCAAAGAGGACCCAAGTATCCAAGTCCTAGAAATAAGATTTCCCACACCACCACAATGGCTGGTGGAATCAAGGAAGAGAAATGCCCCAGCAACAATGAGAGTCCCTCTCTCTGGCTAAGATGATGGCTCAGAATCAAGATACCCATAATCCTAAGAAGGCCCAGAACCTCCATACCATTTAGACTGATCTGGGAGTAAATACTATCATAGTAGTAGTGACACCTTCCCCAGATAAAGAAGAGGCACTAGCAGGAGCTGTAGATTACACCTTCATAGAAGTCCCTTTGGGGAGAAGAGAGAAACAAGGGTAACTAGACCTATTAAGTGAAGCAAATAGGGCAATTCAGGCCCAGTATGAAAAGGAAATGCAAAAGCTGAAGGAGGCAAAAGAAATGAATGCTAATCTCCTCAGGCTTCTTACAGAGCTAACACAACCATTGGCTATGATTCCTCCAAAGGCCTACACATCCAGAACACTGCTCCTATAGGGTGATATTGATGTGCTAAGGAAAATGAAGAAGAAAGTCAAGCTATGAATGAATGGGTAACTGAGTAGGTGGGAGCCGGAAGGCATTTCCTAACACTGACACTCTCAGACCTACACCAGGCCAATAACATCACAGGCTAGGTAAATGGCGATGTTTCTTAGTGGGAGGGAGAAACAAAGAAGTATGAAGAATGGAAGAGTGAGTTGGATGAAACTATGAATTTTGGGGAAGAAGCCATCACAAAGATGAGTATTTTGGGAGGTGATCATTTCGGGTTCCTCTGGGTCCAACACTCTAGACTTGGTCTTAAAGTTCAGACAAGCAAGAAACTGGTAGCGGCCCTAAAGGATAAAGTCCCAGTGATCAAAAATTCATTAAATTTATATGCGGCATTCATCATAAGGGTTTCGGTAGTCGATCCCTTTAGCACCAAGACATGTGCTCCGGTGGATTTTTTTTTGAGTAAATGTGATAAAATAATGGAGGTGCGGTTCCGGTCCTCTAGAGATTTTCATGGAGAAAAGATGTCGCATCTCACCTATATGATGATCTGGGCACACGACACCACGAAGGTGGCTGCAGAGTTTAAGGAAAGTGCCAGAGATGTGGGTGACCAGTTGGAGGCTGCCAACGGCCGCCGAGAATGCATTAAAGAGATAGACGAGGAGGGGATTCTCCAGATTTTGGAGGCATTCCAAAAATATAAGGAACTGTGGAGACTTTTGATCTCCAGATATTTCCGCCATCAGGGAAAATTTTTGAGGATATGTTATTCTTTGAGCATAAGATCCCGAATTCTAGAATTTTGAGTCCCATTTTTGTATTCTTTTGCAGTAATCTGCGTCAGGGTTCCCCGGAGCCGACCAATCACTGTTAGCAATTGATAATGGTTAGAGTGCAAGTGATCCAGACAATGAAAGATCAGGAAAATGGGATGGTTCTGACAGGTGTCTTCTTATTCCCCAGAGGCACCGCTCCCGCATTTACTACTTGGCGAGCATCGAAGATAGGGAGCCACAATCAACATTAATGAGGCATATGGTCTAAGTTACCGAGATAAGCAAGTTTCCTCTATCAGTACCATGGCTCTCTTCTCTAGGAATTTTCTTCTAGATTTCTCCCCTTTCTTCTTCTTCTGTCTTGTTAGAACTCTGTAGATCCTGAGATGATTGTAAGTGGTGCAGGTAGTCCCAGCCATGGATATTGTATTTTATTTAGCAAGTGTATAGGTAGATTATGTCAAGTTTGTGTATAAATAATAAGACCGATGCCTTAACAAGGTTCAACAAAATTGAGGATTTTGTTGTCTAGTAGTAATAGAAAATAGCATTTTCAGGTTTATTGCAGTTAGAAGTTAACTTTCAGTCTATTCTCAGTGGCTTAATGAATTTACTCACCAGTGATGCTGGAATCATTTCAAGTTAATGAAAGAAGGAAGAATAGCTTGTGGCCCTAAGTTATTTTTTGTTCTGATCTCTGAAGTTAATTAACATCTTTTGTGTTGTATGTCTTCTTATGTCCTTCACTCTGGTTTTTTTCATTTAGTTAAAGGATCTTATCTCCCTTTACTATTGAATGCATATGAATCATTGATTCCTTGTGTATCTGATATTTAGCGTTGTTTTCCTACATTGGAGCATTGTTGATGTTTGAATATGTATTCCATAACTAGAAGTAGAAGTATACACTAACTTTGATCTAGCTTTTGTGTTTTCTTAGATAAATCTAAGATGCTTGCAGGAAATCTCAGCCCCTTTTGAAATCCCCAGAAGTGATGAGTAAAAACTAGCTATCCCCTCAAACAATAGTCACCTGCCCAACTTAGCTCCCCTGCACCGTCGAGACCTGACTACCAGGTTCTTGGAGGCTAGGAGAATTCATTCTTCGACAAACCTCTATAGGCAGAGTTGGTCGATACTCCGGTACCTGGTGACAACTTATCCCCTGTTAGCGGAGCCAGTCACAAAGTCTCATCAATAGTTTCCTTAACCATTAACTCCCTCAATAGATATGACATTAGAATCAATGAGGTCTTGAATGATAGATTTAAAATGGAAACACTTTTCAGTATCATGACTGGGTTGACGATGATATTGGTAAAAGCCTTTGGGATCAAATTTCTTATTGAATTGTTTAGAAGGATCAATTGGCTTTATAGAAGGAAGTGTTAAGGAATTAGCATTAAACAATGTCAACATCACATTATGCAAAGATTTAGAAAGAGATGTAAAATTATGAGGTCTAAAATAAGATAACAAAGGAGCCACACATTTGGATGTTGTTGCCACTTGCAAATCAATTTTGTTTCATGAATTGTTGATCTTGATGAAGCCTTTTAGTTTTTGAAACTTTTGAAAGGGCTAAGATGAAGCGTCACTCTTATCATTCTGAGCCATTGGACTAGTCCTCTGAAGTTGACTCACTTGAAGGTGATAATTATGAAGCATTGCACACAATTGAGTAAAAGAGGATAATTCATAAACTAATATCTCGTCTCGTGTCTTTTTGTAAATTAGTTATGAAAATACGTTGAATATCAACATAAACCACTCTTCTATAAAATGTGAAAAGTCTCCAAAGGAAGCTCCACAAAAACCTAGAGATGGAGACACACAAGAGAAGTGAAAATTCAAAATGCAATGTGAGTGGATGTGTTTTTAGGGTTTTACTACCCTAAGTCACCAATATGTTAAGAGGCACTCTTGTTGCCTTTGTTTTAAAAATGGAACTTTTTAACTACAAGTGATTTTGTAAGGGGTGTAAAACATATTTTATATTTTTAATTAAGTGTAAATGTTAATAAGATAAATATTTATTGAAGTGATAATGAATATATCACTTTATTCTTTGTCTCCTTTGAGTCAAAGGGGTTGAACTGCAATTGACAAAAAGTGCCTTGTTTTTAGGGGAGTTATTAGACCTGGTTGAAATAGTTTGGAGAGCATCTAGGGGATTTTTTAGTCCTTTTAGGGGGAGTTGGAGCATTTTGAGGTACGGAAATGGTTGAAAGGGTCATAAATTGACTTTTTCTTGTATTTTGAGCCTTTTTGAGCTTTTTGAGGGCCTAAACAATAGGCCTTATTGTTGAATCCGACCATATTGGTTGAAGAATCCTATTCTTATGTGAATGCCTTGAAAAAAGGTTAAATATTGTAAACTCCTAATTTTTGGAGTTAGTTTAGATTATGCAAATTGAATTTTTAATGACTTTTGCATTCCTTTGGCAAAGAGTTTTGAACCTTTGTAACTCATTTATGGATATGAAATATACATGACACCTTGGATGTTATAGACTCAATTCTGCCTCTCTTATTCTTGTGGTATTGTATATTACCAAGTGATTGATCAAGCTATTATTGAGGTACTTTAATCTTCTTATAGTTTTGTCTCATATTTACATACCATTTTTGCAAATGTATGTTCATGCAGGTTGTAGGTTATGTTTAAAGTTGCCTCTATATTTTAGAATGTGAAAGTATTTTCCTTGTTTAAAAGATAGTGTATTCAAAAATTTCCTGTGAAATGTTCATGCATGAATCTACATAAATAAGTTTGTGCAATTTAAATTCTACCATCGGTGTTCAACTGTGTGAAGGTTTAAATTTTCATAGTCCTAGTATGGTTTGCTGCATCACCATATAGGTTAGTTTTTCATTTTCATGTTATCATTCTAACCCTTTTCTCAGAAATATTAGTTTAGGTGAGGTACCATATAAGAATTCAACCTTCTTTGGAGGTTCTTTCCAAGTTTAGATGACTTACTGCCTAGGAAAGTTCTCATGTTTCTTTAGAGAGCCAAGTTATACAACTTGGCATAGGGTCTGAGAGATAACAATAATATTTGTTAGGATTAACTAGATAGAAATCTAACAATTAATTGCAGAAATATAACCAATATCATAAAATATAAGACCAAAACATAAGAGAACACAATACACAAAGATTTAACGTGGTTCACCCAATCCCTGGGCTATGTCCACCAAACAACAAGTCCAATCTTTCTATTATCTAGTGATTACAATTCGATCGCAATACACAATCCCTTACAACTCAATACCATCATAAGAAGAAAAAGCATTATATACTGTAAAACCCTAACCCTAAGCCAATTTATACAATCTTTCTCCCACTTTAGGATTACAACATGTCGGCCCGTAAATTGTAGAAAGTGTAAAACACTTTCATGGATAATACTTTCCTGATCAGTCACCATAGTATAACAATCTCCCACTTGGGGAATAATCAAAATCCACATAAACCAACAATTCTCCCACTTAGAGACTGATCATGTAGCTAAACTGCTACCCTGTGAAGATCCCACTGGAGCCGACCTTCCTGGACTCTGTTGTTCTGTTAGTCTATTCAATCTAGAAGACCAACCGAAGCTGAACAAGAATTCAGCTTCTCCCTCATCACAACCTTTGTAAACATATCTACTAGATTATCATCTGTATGTATCTTTTCTATCTTTAACTACCCATCATCCAAAACTGACCGAATGAAATGATATCGCAACTGTATGTGCTTTGTTTTTTAGTGCAAAGCAGAATTCTTCACAAGATGAATGGCACTCTGACTCTTTGAATATGGATAGTTATTTGCCTATGGATGTCCCAATTCTTCCATGAATAATTGAAGCCATATCATCTCCTTGGATGCCTCTGTAGCAGCAACATACTCTTCCTTTGTAGTGGATAAAGCATTCACCTTTTGTAACTGACAAATCCACCTCACTGCTGTCCCACCAGTAATAAATACATAACCTGTAGTACTCCACCTGGTATCTATATCCCCTACCAAATCTAAGTCAACATAGCCTTGAACATTAGTAGTAGAGCCCCCAAATTGTAAACACATATTGGATGTACCTCTCAAATATCTGAGAATCCATTTGACTACATTCCAATGCTCAATCTCAGGGTGACTCATATACCTGCTAATGACTCGCACTGCATGTGCAATGTCTAGCCTAGTACATACCATAGCATACATTAAGCTCCCTACAGCTGAAGCATAAGGTATCTTGGACATTTTAGCCTCTTATTTTGGTGTCTTTGGACACATCTCCTTAGTAAATTTCAAATGACTAGGAAAAGGTGTAGTGATAGCTTTGGCATTCTTCATGGAGAATCTCTGCAACACCTTTTCAACATAATCAGCCTGAGATAGTGATAATTTTTTGTTCTTCCAATCTCTACAAATTTTCATGCCAAGGATTTGTTTTGCTGCCCCCTAATCCTTCATAGAAAAAGATTTTGCTAACTATTGTTTCAACCCCTTAATATGATCCATGTTAGACCTAGCTACAAGCATATCATCAACATATAAACATAGAATAGTGTAGTCATCCCCATTTAACCTCTTGAAATAAACACAATGGTCAGAATTACATCAAGTATATCTATTCTCATTCATAAAAGTATCAAACTTAATATACCATTACTGAGGTGCTTGCTTCAAGCCATATAAACTTTTTTGCAATCTGCACACTAAACTCTCCTTACCCTTGACCTCAAATCCCTATGGTTGTACCATATATATTTCTTCATTCAATTCACCATGAAGAAAAGCTGTTTTAACATCAAGCTACTCTAAATACAAATTTTCAGTAGCCACAATACTTAAAATAGTATGAATAGAGGTCATTTTCACAACTGGAGAAAATATCTCATCAAAATCAATACCATGTTTCTGTACAAATCCTTCTACGACTAATTTGGCTTTAAATCTTTTCTTACCTCCATCTTCTTCTTTCAGCCTGTAAACCCATTTATTCTGCAAATCTCGTTTACCTGCAGGTAACTTACATAAATCCCAAGTCTGATTTTTCAGCAAAGAGTCCATTTCTTCGGTTATTGCAGACTCCCATTGAAGTTTTGTATAAACCTTCATAGCTTCATTATAACATTAAGGTTCACCAACACCAGTTAATAAAATATAATACAAAGAGGGTGAAAATCTATCTGGACGTCTACTTAGCCTTGTTGACCGTCTAACATTCACTAGGGTGTGTGGTATTTGTGTTGTTGTTGTTGTTGTTGTTGTTGTTTTTGTTGTAGAGCATAAGGAATTACTGGAACATTATCTTTTGGAGTATCATCCAACTCTACATAAGCAGTGTCTTTCTTCTCATGATATCGCAACAGATCTTTGTACAATATTTTCTCATTGAATATGACATCCATGCTTCTTACAATTTTATGATTTTCAAAATCAAAAAGTCTATTGCCAAATTCATCAATGCCATATCCAACAAATACACATTTCTTTGATTTTGCTTCCATCTTGGTTCTATTATCAAAATCTATATGTGCAAATGCTTCACAACCAAAGGTTCTTAGAAAAGAATAACTTACCTTCTTACCAGTCCATGCTTCCTCTAGAATACCACAACCCAAGGGAGTAGAGGGACCTCTATTAATTAAATAAATAACAGTATTTACAGCCTCTACCCACATGTTTAAGGGGATCCCATCATTCAATCTCATAGTCCTTGCACACTTCATTATTGTCCTGTTCATGCGTTCATCCACTCCATTTTCTTGTGGAGTTCTTGGAACCATTTTCTACCTACAAATACCATTAGAGGAACAATAATCTTCAAATTATTTTCTACAATACTCACCACCATTATTAGATCTGAGACAATTTAATCTTTTACCAATCTCATATTCAACCAAGCTTTTCCTTTTTTTAAAAGTTTCAAATACTTTAGATTTCTGCCTAAGGAAATAAATCCAGACTCTCCTAGTTGCATCATCAATGAAAGTAACATAATAAAAAGAGCCACCAAGGGAAGAAAAATGAGCTAGACCCCATACATCTGTATGCACAATCTCTAATTTATCATTTTTGTTTTCATTCCCACCCTTCAAGAAACTGACTCTTTTTTGTTTCCCATACACACAACTTTCACAGAAATCCAAATTTACACATTTCAAACCTGGTAAAACTTTCTTTGAATGAAGTAATTTCATACCTTTCTCACTCATGTGCCCAATTCTGTTGTGCCATAGTTCTATTTCGGTATCCACAGCAACTCTTTCATTTTCTTCCTTCTCAACTGTAGCAATTGCTCCTGAACATTCACTTTTCTCAATAACATTTAAAGTAGAAGGAATAACAATACACGTACAAAGATATAAGGTGCCTACTTTCACACCTTTTGCTACTACTAAGGAACCTTTTGAAACCTTCCAATTTTTATCATTAAAAGTAATTGTGCAACCTTCATCACCTAGCTTCCCTGCTAAAATTAAATTTCCACTCAACCTTGGAACAAGTCTTACCTCTTGTAGTAGCCAATGATTCCCATTTTGCAACTTAATCTTAATTCTTCCCTTCCCAACAATTTGATAGGGTTCATTATCTCCCAAATAAACTTGCCCAAAATCACCTTGGACATAATCAATAAAATAACTCCTATGGGGTGTAGCATGAAAGGAAGCCCCTGAATCTAGAACCCATGAATCATCAACATTCTCAAGGGAAAGAATCAAAGCATCATCTTCATATTTAGTGCTTACCACATTTGCCTCCTTATTTCCTTCATGTTGTCTCCTTCTTTATTCTTTTGATACCAGCAATCTTTCTTCTTGTGACCCAATTTTCCATAGTACCAGCAGTCACTAGGTCCTCTTGATTGATACCTCTTTCCCTTTGACTTCCCTCGTTATTTCCCACGATTTCCAGAGTTGTTTCCTCTATCTCTTGTTCTGCCTCTACTTTCTACATTCAAGACACTACCTGATGTAGCTCCACCTAAACTTTTCTTATGAATTTCCTCGCTCAGAATAACACCAAGAACATCAGCAAATTTTAGGGTGTTTGTATTAGAAACAAAGTTACTAACAACCATTATCAAGCCATTCCAGCTTTCTGGCAAAGAACATAGAATCAAAAGAGCCCTAATTTCTTCATAAAAATTTATATTCACAGAGGATAATTGACTAGTAACTGTATTAAACTCATTTAAATGATCAGCCACTGACCCACCTTCTACCATCTTCATATTAAATAAACACTTCATAAGAAATACCTTATTCAAAGTGGAAGGCTTTTCATACAACTTTGCTAGGGTGTCCATCAAATCTTTAGTTGTCTTTGCTTAGGTAATATCAAATGCCACCGATTGTGCTAGGCATAAGCAAATGATACCCAATTCCTTTCTATCCAGAATATCCCAATCCTCCTGGGAAATAGTTTCATCTTTCTTGGCCACTCCTCCCAATGGTCTCCATAAATCCTTCTGATAGAGATAGTCCTCCATCTGCAGTTTCCATAACTGAAAGTTTTGTCCATTGAAATTCTCAACCTTCAACCTACCCTTGTCTGCCATTACTCCCACTCAACCATGAGACTCCCACTAAACTGTGAGATCTTCCTATAGAGGATAAATAAAGACAACCTTTCTCTGATACCACTTGTTAGGATTAACTAGACAAAAATCTAAAAATTACATGCAGAAATATAACCAATATTAGAAAATATATGACCAAAATAGAAGAGAACACAATATACAAAGATTTAACGTGGTTCACCCAATCCCTGGGCTACATCCACCAAACAGCAAGTCTAATCTTTCTATTATCTAGTGATTACAATCTGATCACAATATGCAATCCCTTACAACTCATTACCGTCATAAGAAGCAAAAACATTACATAATGTAAAACCCTAACCCTAAGCCGATTTATACAATCTTTCTCCCACTTTAGGGTTACAACATGTCAGCTCATAAATTAAGGCCCCATGCATTGCAAAAAGTATAAAACACTTTCCTAGATAATACTTTCCTGATCAGTCGCCACAATATAACAACATTCACCATGCAGGCAAGATCTATAAGTACTCCATGAGAAGGAATGCCATTAATCTTCATAACTATGCAAAGAGGATTATTAGGTGCCCTAATAGTCTCACTCTAGGATAAAATGTAATGCAAAAATTAGGTTGGGGTTTGGATTGATCAATAAGGTTGACAACATTATTAGCTTCGATACACTCATTGTCATAACTCACAATGGTAAGAGAGTCAATAACATTGGTGGGTGGAGAAGGCAAAGAAGGAATAGACTCAATGGTATTGGTTGAATGAGAATGTAGAGGGTTGGTATAATTTTTCAAGTTTTGGTTGGGGAGAGAAACATATTCATTTCCTTAACCATTAACCTCCTCAATAGATATGGCATTCGAATAAATGAGGTCTTGAACAATAGATTTCAAATGGAAACACTTTTCAGTATCATGACTGGGTTGACGATGATATTGGTAAAATTTGTTTGGATCAAAGTTCTTATTGAATTGTTTAGAAGGATCAATTGGTTTAATAGAAGGAAGTGTTAATAAATTAGCATTAAACAATGTCAACATCACATTATGCAAAGATTTAGAAAGAGATGTAAAATTATGAGGTCTAAAATAAGATGACAAAGGAGCCACACATTTGAATGTTATTGCCACTTGCAAATCAATTTTGTTTGATAAATTGTTGATCTTGATGAAGCCTTTTAGTTTTTGAAACTTTTGAAAAGGCTAAGATGCGGCGTCACTCTTATCAATCCAAGCCATTGGAGTGGTGCTCTGAAGTTGACTCACTTGAAGGTGATAATTATGAAGCATTACACACAATTGAGTAAAAGAGGATAATTCAAAAAGTAATATCTTGTCTCTTGTCTTTTTGTAAATTAGAACTATGAAAATACGTTGAATATCAACATCAAACACAAGATAATAAATTTGAGTATGCAAATGCTTAAATGTACCAATGAAATTAGCCACTTTTTCATTAACATGTCTTGTTTGCGATGCATTAAATCAACCAAAGAAATCTTAGAACCAATATTATTTTAAATTTTTTGAATGAGGGCATTAGCAAGTTTTTATAAGGGTTCAATAGAATAAAGAGGTAAAGAACAATACCATTGCAAGACCTTATCTCGAAAGGTTCTAGTAAACAATTTAACCATGAACCTATGATTATGAGAAAAGTCACTACACAATATTTGAAAGGACTTAACATGGGTCAAGGGATCATTTTCACCATTATGAGTCTCTAAGTGAGGTATTTCCATGTATTGAGGGATAATGACATGGATAATGTCCAAGGAGAAATGGCTAGCAATGTCACATGTAGGATTGTTGAATTTGGATTGATTCATATCTAAATAATTATTTGTTGCAAGGATGAAATGGTTTGAGCAAGACCAGTGTTGGAAATTTTTCCAAAAGAATTTTAATGGACCAAGAACATAGGAAAGAGTCTATGTGGTGTATGGGGAATATCCTAAGAAAGTGTTTGAGGTTCTAGGGGAAGATCTAGTGAAGAATCAGGAGGAATAGTGAACTAGTTGGACTAGTTGTCATTGAATGAGCTTTGTGTCTTGATCAAGCCAACTATACCTAGGAGGAAAGTTGGAAAGGAGGGTCTAAGAGATCCATATTGGTGAACAACACTTAGGAGGAGTAACCATTGAATGGTTAGGAGAGGTTATAAGAATTTTTGGATAAGGAATCATGAGAACTCTAAACCCTTTGCATCAAGACGGGGCAGGTGGGTGGAAAGCAAATGGAATTTGTTGGTAACTTGCTTCTATAGGGGTACTTGGAACACTTGAGGTGAAACCAGCAGTGTATTTAGAATGATATGATGGATACGAAGATACATGGGTAGAAATTTCATGAATGGAGGATGATAAAATGAATTTTTATGCAATGTAGACATATTTACTCATTCATATAAGCTAAAAAATAGTAAAATCATATTGTTCTTTAAACATACCAGCACTTGAACTGCAGAAACCAGTAGATATCTACTCAAAGTTTCCATCTGTGTTATTTTTCTGCCTCTTGAAGGCCAATATTACTAATAGACACATCAAATATCAGAAATGCATGGAGACATTTTGGACTAAAACAATCCAAATTGTCCCACCAGGCCAGCCAAAATTATTATATCTCATAAATTTTCACCCTATGCCAAGTTGCAGAAATTGGCTTTCTGGAGAAACATGGGAACTTTCCTATGTAGTGGGTCACCTAAACTTGGAAATAACCTCTAGATAAGGTTTACTTCCTATCTGGTTCCTCACCTAAACTAAGATTTTTGAGAAAAGGGTTATAAGGATAACAAGAAACTGAAAAAAAATAACCTATAGGGTGATGCACCAAGACGTACTAGGACTATGAAAATTTAGACCTTCACACACTTGAACACTAATGACAGTATTTAAATTGCACAAAATTATTTATGTAGATTCATGCATGAATATTTCATAGGAAATTTTTGAATACACTATCTTTTAAACAAGGAAAACAATTTCATATTTTAAAAGGCATATGCAACTTTAAACATAACCTGCAACCTGCATGAACATACCTTTGCAGAAATGGTATGGAAATGTGAGACAAAACCATAAGGAGATTAAAGTACCTCACTAATAACTTGATCAATGACTTGTTAATACAATGTACCACAATAATAAGAGAGGCATAATTGAGTCTCTAATATCTAAGGTGTCATCTATATTTCATATCCATAAATGAGTTATAGAATATGCAAAAATCTTGCCAAAGCACTACAAAAGTCACTAAATTTCCAATCCGCATAATCTATTTACTAACTCCAAAAATGAGGAGTTTACAATATTTAACCTTTTTCCAAGGCATTCACATAAGAATGTGTCTTCAACCAACATCAGTCAGATTAAAAAATAAGGCATATGTTTTAGGCCCTCAAAAGCTCCAAAAGCCTCAAAATAGAAGAAAAAGTCAATTTATGACCCTTTTCTACCATTAAGGTACCTCAAAATGCTCCAACTCCCCCTAAGAGGACTCAAAAATCCCTTCAATGCTCTCCAAACTAATTAAACCAAGTCTAATAACTCTCCTAATCACAAGGCACTTTCCATTAATTACAGTTCAAGCCCTTTTACTCAAAGGAAACAAAGAATAAAGTGATTTGTTTGTTATCACTTAAATAAATATTTATTTTATTTACATTTTCACTTAGTTAAAAGCATCAAATATGCTTCACACCCCTTATGACATCACTTATAGTGAAAAATTTCTATTTTAAAATAATGGCAACAAGAGTGCATCTTTACCAAATAGTGACTTAGGGTAGCAAAACCCTAAACACACATCCACTCACTTTGTATTTCAAACTTTTACTTCTCCTTTGCATTGCCAGGGTTTTGTTGAGCTACCTCTAGAGAATTTTGGCATTTTACATAAGGGCATTTTGTTTCAGATCATAAATCCACTACAAGTACTTTCAAAGGTTTTTTCTCTTCCATTGTAAGCCACGATTTCCCTATTCAATACCCTTATGTTGTAGAGAATTTTTCTGTTAATAGAGGATTTAATGACATGACATGACCAAAATAGTTATCGCCAACATTGGTTTCCCATTCCATTGTTTAGCCTCTTTTATTATAGTCCATTATTATTATTTTCCTATGGTGAACAATCTTTGATTTCTCCTTATAGATAATAATTGAGTACTTGCAATATCATTTAAGTTGGAATTTATTGAAGGATATGTTGGAGATTTATTTCTAGCAACCAGTTGATTGTATGTTTATCATTGATGACAACATATAATATACAACATTGTTCTATATTTACTTATCAGAATGATGGTATCAAGCCTTGCGCGGTTATATTCATGTTGTAGACATTTTTTTTATGTTTTTCTCATACATGCAGACTCAAATATGAAGTTTCAGTTGTTTTGTGTAATTCTGTTAAGTGGCAGTTACAGTTTCTAGAGTTTTTCTGTATAGAGCTGACATATTGCATTGGTTCTTGAGTTGCGCCTATCTTCAGGATATGCATGTGTATATTCAAGTTTAGTTATGAGTTGATGATAGTTATCTAAAGGCACTAAATGTGTTTCAACAAGATTGCAAAGTTAGAGTTAATTTGGTGAGGCCGACTTAGTGAAGCGTTGCATCTATTTAGTTTATATTGCATGGTTGTAATTATGCTTGCGTGGTTAGTTAAGCCGAAAAGGATGTTATGAATGTGTGCTAAAATGTTGACACACTTCTATGAATCATTCCATCCAAGGTTGCTCAAGAATGAGGCCTCAAATATCGATCCATAGCTCTCTAGTCATGGAGTGCAAAGGTTTGAAATGAAGGCCCTCAGATTAACCTAGTTAGTGCCTATGCAAGTACACCATGAAATGAGAGATTCAAATTCATGAAAATGAGATCTACTCTATATGATTTCAATGCATAAAAAGAAATTAATCTAAATGATAACAATGCATGGCTAAATCTATGAAAGGAAATACAAATGCAAGATTAATCTATGAAAATAAACATGAATCTAATCTACATGAGGAGCCATGAATGCAAGAAGAATGAGACAAGAAGAGATAAGTTGCAATATCCAAGCTCAAAGTGCTCAAATCCTCCTCCAAAATTGCTCTCCAAACCTACAGCATAACAATACTATGAAAAATATGATATATGAATGATTGATGATTAATGATTATCAAATGAGAAAGAGAGATTTCCTTATATAGGAAAGTGAACGGTTGAGATTAAGAAGCAAAAAGAATTGATCAATGGTTGAGATTAAGAGGCAAAAACCCACCACTTAGGAAGATGTGATGAAAAAGGGATTTTTATTTAATTTATTTCCTTTTTCATCAAATAAAATGTTTTAAGTGGGGATTTTTATTTATTTAATTAAAAGAGGGGTTTTCTTTTAATTAAATAAATTAGAAGAATTTTATTTAATTAAACGGGAGGAATTTAATTTAATTAAATAAGATAAATTTAATTAAAAGGGAGATTAAATCTTTTAAATAAGTAAAAATGATCAAACCTTAGGAAATATTGAAATAATTGAACTAATTACAATTTGATCAAAGAAATTGATTTGAATTAAAAATGTTCCAAAGCATTGATTCAAAAATTTGATAAATTGATAAAATGATAAATGGGGCCCAAAGTCTAGGTGACCATTTTAGGGTGCATACATTTGCCCCTCTTTGAAAAATGTGTGGTCGACTTAGGAACACATGTAGTCAAAGAATGCAGTTGAAGTGTGAGGTCGACTTGGGATCACAAAACAACCCAAACGTGTGGTCGATTCAGGAACACATCAGGACAAAAATAAGCACAATTAAAAAAGACAAAGTCAACACCGAAATAAGTAATTGACATGTCAGAGATAAGAATCTCAAGCAAGACTAATATAATTGATAAAACTAAATCAAAGATTGAAGTTTGATAGGTACTGCCCCCTCGTGATCAAAATCAAAATGAGATAGAGGAGAAACAACAAATTGATAAATTTGATCAAATCGAACTAAAGATGAGGTTCTTGATGTAAGATGAAAAATATAAAGATCACAGAACCAAAGATAGAGCATCAAGCATGAAAGATTATGCCCCAAGGTTGAATTAGAAGAAAAGAAGTGGGGTGAAAGCAAATGGAAGATAAAAGTTTGGAAGAAGTGGAAAGAAATGGAGAGAAGAAAGAGAATTTGCCTCAAAATCAATCAACTGTTTAAGATAGAAATTTTTTATTGAGATCACAAAAGAAGATAAGGAAATGAAGATTAGAACGTGACCACAGTTGATGAAAATTCCACAAGAAAGATGAAGGAAACCCTTGCAAACTCATAATGCAGCCTAAAAATGCAAACTAACATGAGGTCTAACAATGCAAGATACATGAAGATGCAAAGGTGTACCTACAATAGAGAAACAAACATAGGATCTTGTGTTCATCATTCATAAGAGAATGTTAAGGAACTTATTTTCATCATTGGGCCATTATTAACGGACATTGGAAAATCATCACTAGTCACAAGCGCAACCATGAAGATATGAATGTGATTTATATCAGATTGGAATGTGGAAAGATTCTAACATAAGCATCAAAGACATAAAGATCAAGATGACTGTGATGTTAGCTTACCCAATTTAATATAGCAAAACCACACTCGCATCAAGGCATAGAGGCCAGGATGACCAACAGAACGATTGTGCAAAACAATGAAGCATAAAGCAGGAAGCAAATAAAAACATGCCCCATGCCCCAAGTCCTCTAGCTATGCATCCCAAAGAGACTTATTAGACAAGAAAACTCAACGAAAATCAATAACAGTCAGCACACAAAGAAAAGATCATGACATAGCTCAAGAATTAAGTGTTGCATTTAAAAATTTAAGTGTGTTAACTGATACTGAGTTCCAAGGATAAGGATCGAATGCTTGCAAGTAGGCAAGACCACATGACAAAACTGGATAAGACCAAACTGATAAGTGTTGAAAAACACTCGATGTCAAGGGTTGTATTTAAAAATACAGTTGGGGTGGTGTTGAAAAACACCATTTGTGAGATGTCCTAAAGAAAAACGCATCCAAGAGACCAAAGCTAACATAGTTATGCCCCCTAGACAAAGACAAAGACCAGTTCCAAACCAAGGCAACAAGGACAAGGCATGATGGAGAAAGGCTAAGTGTTGAGGTCACGCGCTAAGAAATAGGGGTGCAAAGTCCTCAAGTAGCGCAAGTTTCCAGGTTTTCACCACTTGGATTTTATTACAATTTTTTCATTTTTTTTCTTTTTTTCAGGACTTTTTATAATTTTTTTTGAATTTTTGCTACCAAGGCACCTGTTTCTAGGTTTTCACCAAGGCACTTTTTGAATTTTTTTTGAATTTTTGATTTTTAATTTTTTTGTATTTTTTGGAATTTAGAATTTTTTTGAAGATACATCAAAGATCCTATTGCTAGGTTTTCACTAAGATGATCATTTTTTCAGGACATTTTCTGATTTTTAGAATTTTTGACAATATATCATTTTTTTAAATTTTTTCAGGATCAATAATTATATACAAAGGATGCCCCTAGACAAAATGGGCATCAAACTCCCAAGAAAGATCACATCACATAGTCCCAATGTTTAGCAAGGTGGATGACAAGAGGGATTAGCAAGCTGGTGGAAGAGATGAAATACAAGAGAATGAAGGAGAATGATGGAAAGAAATCTTCAAAGGAAAACTCCTCAAGAGTACCCAAGCTAGGGAAAAGAAAGAAATAGAAACAACATCTAAAGCACATTTGGACAAGCAATGAAAGGCTAGTATAGGAGAAGTCACAAAAGCGTAAGGCAAGAACAGGAAAGAATGCAGTCCAAAGGAGTAGACATGTCAAGAGGATTCATAGCACTGTGTTTTAATCCTTTTTTTAAGATCAAGACCAAAGTGGAAAAGGATAGCGATAGGAGAAAATGAATGGATGAAGATATATATGAAGGCTAAACATGAAAGGAATGAAAGAAATATCATTGTAGGATAGCTCACAAGATAGCCCAAATGTTCGTGTATAGATCAACATTGTCAAGATCAAAAAGAGAATACAGAATGGATGAAAGATGTATAAGAACTATGCATGATGCCTGATTGCCAGGTTTTCATCATGGTACTTATCCAAGGTGCCACAAGGGAGCGGTTTTCACCATAGGATGAATTTATTTATCTTTAATTTTTTTCTTTTGAATTTTGATTTTTGATTTTTTTTTTTTTTTTTTTTAATTTTTAAATTTTTTGGAAGAAGGCAAGTTTTTTAGATAATGCTCCTTGAAAGGATAAACCGTGATATGCCAAGGATCTAAAATGATATACTGAAAGATACTGATAGGGAAAGGAAGATGAAAGAGAAAAATGGAGGATAAGGTTTTATGCAAAGCGAGTGAGGTTGGAAGATAGGAGGAATACACAAATGAGGAAAAATGATAGAATGTAGAATGATAGTGAATGGAAGAATTGTGAAAAGGTAGATGGAAAGGAAGGCAAGATCAATGTCAATACACACCTTGAAGGGTGGCAAGAGGATGGAAGAAATGGGAATGAAGGAATACGTGAAAGAATGTGGTGAATGGATAGCAGAGGTTGCGGTTTAGGCGCATGGAATGAAAGAATATTTTTGGAAGAAGATGAAGTGGAAGCCTTTGGAAGCTTGAATGTCAACTTCACTTTTTTATCAACATGAGACTCTTTCAAGAGAGACTTTGGAATCCATATAGTCGTAGGCTTTTCATTTCTTTTTGATGATTTAGAGAGGATATCTTCAATGATGGATTTTGGAACCCATACTTGTGTTGTAGTTTTCTTCTTAGATATCTCTTTTGATTTTATGCCCCCATGTAGATTAGAGGAGACATGGTGATCTTGTTTTTTAGATGGATTCTTGTACTGCTTCTTTTTCTTGTATTGAACATTCAAATTTCTTCCAAAAGACTTGGGACTTGTGGAGGAAGAAGAAGAATATGACTGGTTTAGATGGGTGGATGGATGAAAAGGATTCAAGGGTATGCATCTAT
>MU227559.1:1290792-1314482 GCA_018584345.1 Thuja plicata | reverse complement strand
TGCCCTAAGTCTAGAGTTCATGCATGACACAACTTACCTTATGAGGTTATTCCCTAGAAGTTTGGGAGGCATGGAAATGGAGTGGTTCTCAAAATTACCCTCCGGTATTAGGACCTTTGAGGAATTGACCTCTAAATTTGTAACCCACTATTCTTATAACATCAAGCACGAGGTTACAATGCTAAATATATGAAATACCAAACAAAGAGATGGAGAGGGGTTCCTACTTTTCCTACAATGATGGAGGGCAGTATTTGCTAGATACCCTCAAAGTGTACCCAAAAAGGAAAAGATGGATATCTTTTTTAACAGCCTGAATCATGAAATGAACTATCGATTAAGGCTACAATGTCCTAGATCATTCCAAAACTTAATTGAGAAATGGGTGACAACAAAAGAGGTATTGGTGAAAAGTGGAGAAATCAAACTCTACAAAGATAACAAAAATAACAACAACAACAATACCTCCAACACCAATCAAAATTGAAATAACAACAACAGCAACAACAGTCAATATTGGACAAGGAATAACAACAACAATAAAGGAGTGGATAATGATGGAGTGGTGGAGGCTAATACTTTAAAATCTATCCCTTTCAATCTTACTCAAAACTTAGCTCAAGCCAATAATGTGATTCAAGCACCCAAAGTACCCTTCAACAACAACACTAATAACAACTTTGGGAATAATCAAGGGGATTCTAAGCCTAAACCGTTCTTTGTACCTACACCCAAGATGACATTCACTACTTTGGGTGAGCCATTAGAAAATGCATTAAGGACACTTATTACAAATAAGCTTATCAATTTACCAAAGGCTCAACCATATGAACCTCACATCAAGCCCAACTGGTGGAATGAAAACAACCATTGTGACTATCATCAAAATAGGAGACATAAGACTAATGATTTACTATGCCTCAAACATGTGGTACAAGATCTCATAGATAATGGTGTGATAAAGGTGGATGGAGCTAAAAATAATAAAGATCACACAACCTTTAAGACTCCTTTTTTATAAGCATGAAAAGGGAGAATCTTTTAATTCCAACAATGGAGGAAACAATGCAAATAATGTAAAAAGCAGTCATAATGTCAACTTTTCCCATACTTATGACAATACCATTAATGTTTTTGTGGTTAAAGATCAACCTATTCAAGGATCCACTAATGCCATCACAAGGGGGCAAGCCTCAAAGGCTACCTTACAAGGAGTTACTCCTATTACTATTGGTCCCAAGACACCAACTATTCTGGCTAAACAAACACCACCCACTACAAAGCCTTATAATTTGGTAGATCAATTGCAAAATACTCCTGCCCAAATATCAATTTTGGAGTTGTTAAAATTATCTCCTAATCACAAGGAGAATCTAGAAAAGGCCTTATGTGAGACCATAGTCCCTATAAACTTGGAGGAAGACAAATTTCAAAACATGGTAGGGCACCTCATTGTCCCTCATTGTCTTTCATTTTTGGAGCAAGATGACATGTCTATCACAAATCCTCAAAACTTACCCTTTCATATAGAGTTATTAATCCAAAGACATAGGGTTAAGAGAGTTCTCATAGATGGTGGAGCTGGTCTAAATATTTTCACTTTAAACCTTGTTAAGTCATTAGGTTTATCTGATTCTTCCATTGATCCAAAGAAGCAAATAACTTTTAAGGCTGATGATGAAGAGGAAAGATCTTGAAAGGGTATGATCATTCTACCAATTCAAGTGGGACCTATAAAAAAGGACACTATATGTCAGGTCCTTGACATGAAATTTACCTACAACATCTTACTAGGAAGGCCTTGGATACATGAGATGCAAGCGATACCTTCTACATATCACCAATGCATAAAATTTCCATACCTAGGGGAGGAGGTCACAATTGGAAGAGATTCAAACCCGTTCCAATATTGTAATGCTTTAAAACCAAGTCATGAATTGTATATTCCTCATAATAGGGAAAGATTTATCCCTGATACTATCATGGAAGAGGCCAAAGAGGAAAAGTCAGAATCAACATCAAAAGTCGCATCTACTCCTAACCCTATTCAAACTAACTTGACTACATCAACTAAGGGAAAAGAAAAGATGAGTTACGAGGGTTCAAATTTAAAGGATACTTCAGGTCAGACTTCAACATTAAGATTATAATCCTCTAAACCCAGTAAGGAAGAAAGAGAACAAACTAAGAAAGATCACTATGAAAAGATGCGTGACCTAATGCATCAATTTGAAAAACAATGTAAAATTAACTCAAAAGGAGTAGGGGAATATTCTGTTTCCCTCTTTGATTTACCTACATCCCAAGGACACATGGGAAACCATCCAAAGATCATCAACCTCATAAGTACAATTCTCATTTTGTGAGGGAATGTGACAAACAAGAAATAGACAAAGAAGATGATGAGGTATTACAATGGCTCTATCAAGAGGATGATAATTCAGCTAATCCCAATGAAAGGGTGCAACATATTGATATCCAAACTGATCAATATGGAAAAGGATTTGATATCATGAAGAAAATGGGGTATAAGGGAAGAGGACCCTTAGGAGTTTGACATAGAGGGTTATTAGAATCTATTGAACCTATTTGGAGAGCCAAAGAAGAGAAAGTTGGCATAGGTTTTCAACATAAAGGAGAAAGTTCAAGTCCCATGCATGATTTCCATGCACATATTCATATGGTAGGTTCTAAAAGTGAAGATGATTCTAGGGAATATGAGTGGGACTCCTTTTCTGAAGAATATTTTCATGACATAGAGGTTGATACCATTCACACTTATGCAATTCCTTCAAAAGTTGAGAATGAAGGACATACGGCTCAAGGTTTGAATTCAACTCAAACAGCAAGTGAACCTCAACAAGTCAAAATATAACAAGTGCCTCTTTTCACTCAATGGGTAGGTGAACCCTGGGTACCTTCGTGGGTGGGAGATTCTACCCTAGTGTTTAATCTACATGCTTTATTTCCCATAGAAATCTTAGCAGACTCTGATGGAGAGGATTTTGATCCCTCTTCCATGGACCATCTAGAAGAGGCACATGTCATAGACCATGATGATACAATGTATGAACCATCTAATGAATTCATGTCCTTAACTCCTTCAAATGAAAACCCATTCAATGATTCTTTGTCCCTAATGCATCCTGAACTTATTGATTGGGATCTGTCCGAGTCAAATGACTTACTCTACTTCCCAAATGACAATTCAATGGCTTTATACCTCAATGCGGTTGACCCCAATTCTTCCACCAATGAATTCACTCTAGACATGATGATAGGGGTAGGTGTTCAACCTTTTAATCCATAAAATGAAGAGAAAATATACAAAAAATTGAGAAGGTCTAGTGGTGAAAACCACCATGTGGCAGTGCTAGACCCAAAAAAAGTAAAAATAAAGGATGTTTCTGAAGGTGAAAACCCAACTATGGCACCTAAGGGAGAAAGGTTGGACCCCTTGACAACTCATAAAGATGAAATATCACCTATACTTATTGAACCCATAGAAAAGGTCAACATTGGAAGAGAAAAGGATCCTAAATTCATTCATTTAGCAGCATCCTTAAGTCCTTTGGAGAGAGAAGAGTTCATTACATTCTTTAAAGAAAACCAAATAAACTTTGCATGGTCATATGCTGACATGCCCGGCTAAGATCCAAGTTTCATAATGCATCACTTAAATGTGAAACCAGGGGTTAAGCCCGTAAAGCAGAAGTTGTGAAAAATGCATCCACACATAGCCATATTAGTCAAAGCTGAATTGGAGAAATTACTCAAAGTATGATTTATAAGAGTAATAGCATATGCTGAATGGATCTCCAATATTGTACTAGTTACCAAACATGATAAAACAATAAGAGGTTGCACAAATTTCAGATATTTAAACCTTGCTTGTCCAAAAGATGACTTTCCCTTACCAAGCATTGATGATATTGTGGACCTCATGGAAGGTCATTCTATGCTTTCACTTATGGATGGATTTAGTGGGTATAATCAAATTTTCATAGCACCTAAGGATCAAGAGAAGTTAGCTTTTACATGTCCATGGGGTACCTTTTGTTGGAATGTAATGCCCTTCGGTCTTAAAAATGTCAGAGCCACTTATCAAAGAGCCATGACTACCATTTTCCATGACATGATGCACACCTTCATGGAAGATTATGTGGATGACATTTTACCTAAGTCACATATGAGAAAATAACATCTATTCATACTAGACAATATTTTTACAAGGCTAGAAAAATTCAAGGTGAGACTTAACCCAAAGAAACGTGCTTTTGGGGTACAATCTGGAAAACTCCTAGGGTACATTGTTTCCGCAAAAGGCATTGAAGTAGATCTTAAAAAGGTGCAAGAAATAATGGACATGGAAATTCCAAATAATATTAGTCAAATGAGGTCACTTCAAGGAATACTTCAATCTATAAGAGGGTTCATTTCTCAATTGGTGAAAAATGCCATTCTTTCACCAGATTACTACATAAAGACACCATCTTCAGATGGGATAAGGAGTGTGACAAAGCCTTTTTATTGTTGAAAACATACTTGATGAATCCTCCTATCTTAATGTAACCAATTCAAGGGAAACCTTTATTACTTAACATTTTAGCAACAAAAAAATCTTTAAGGGTCTTATTGGCACAAGAGGATGATGAAGGGAAAGAAAGATCTATCTACTATTTGAGTAGAACCTTGATCAAATTTGAATTAAATTATAGCTTCATGGAAATGGCTTGATTAGCAGTGATATTTGCCTCTCAAAAGTTAAGACACTATATGTTGTTGCATAAGGTGAAACTCATAGCTAAAATTGATCCCTTGAAATACTTAGCAAAATAGCTTTAACTATAAGGATTGCGAAGTGGGTCATGGTACTTAGTGAATTCAACATTGAATATGTTGATAGGAAAATAATCAAAGGTCAAGTTATAGCTGATCAATTGGCTGAATATCCTCAAGAATATACACATCATATACAAGTCGAATTCCCAGATTCTGCAATTGTGAATGTCGAAGCTAAGACATGGACTCTATACTTTGATGGATCATATACCCACAATGGCAGTGGAGCAGGCATTCTTTTTATTACACCACAAGGTTACACAATCCCAAAATATTACAAGTTATTGTTCCCTTGCACCAATAACATAGCAGAGTATGAAGCTTTGGTCATAGGAATCAAGACGGCTTTGGGATGGAATGTCACAGAATCATAGGTTTATGTGGACTCTCAACTAGTCATTAATCAAGTTAATGATGAGTATAATACTAAGGATGAAAAATTGTTTCCTTACAAGAACTTGGTGGACAACTGGAATAAATACTTTTCTTTGATTACTTTTGTACAAATTCCAAGAGACAAGAATAGAGCGGCTGATGCAATAGCCACTTTGGCATCTTTACTTTAGTTACCCGATCAAAATGAAAAGTATGAGTTCTTGGTGGAAGAATTGGTGAAACCAACATTTGACCTACCTGAGACCCAAATTATTGCCCTTTTACATGGACATGACTCTCCGTGGTATGGACCTATCTATGCTTACCTCAAAAATCAAACCCTACCTATAGACCAAACCCATGCTCAAAAGTGAAATTTCATAAGGCAAGCAGTCCGTTATACTATCCTTTCTAACACATTGTATCGTAAAGGTCTTGACGGAACACTCCTTAGATGTCTAGAGGAAGATGAATTGAAATTAGCTTTAAAAGAGGTCCATGAGGGGATTTGTGGGTCACATTAAAATGGTTTAAACCTAGCTAAGAAAATCTTACGTATGGGGTACTTTTGGAAAACCTTAGAAAGAGATGCTTGTCAATATGTTAAAGTTTGCAAGAAATGTCAATACCATGGAAACTTGATTCATGCACCAGCACAAGAATTACACCCTTTTGTCACACCATGGCCACTCTATTAATGGGGTTTCAACTTGATTGGCATGATTTATCCACCTTCTTCAAATGGACACAAGTATATAATCACAGCGACAGAATACTTTACTAAATGGGTTGAAGCTATCCCTTTATCAACTGCAATAGGAAAACAAATTTCCATGTTTATCCTAAATCATATCATTTGCATATATGACATTCCTCATTCCATCATCACGAATAATGGAAAATAGTTTAAGAACAAAGATATTGATGAACTTTCTGGCACATTACACATCACTCTTCATCCATTTACTATCCCCAAGGTAATGGACAAGCAGAAGCCACTAACAAGAACATCCTGAAAATGCTTAAGTGATCCATTGGAAAATTAGGAAAGGATCGGCACCTTCAAATCAATCCAGCATTATGGGCCTATAGGACTAGTATTCAAACCCCGACATGAGCTACACCTTTTTCTTTGGTTTATGGGGCCGAGGTGGTTCTCCCTTTGGAAGTTGAAATACCATCCCTCAGAGTTTCATTGCATGGATTAATAACGGATGAGGATTATAGAGTTGCCCACCTTCTACAATTGGAATTGTTGGAGGAACATTAAACTCAAGCCTATGATCATTTGAAAGTGTATCAGAATCAAATTTCTAGGAACTATAACAAACATATCAAGCCAAGAAACTTTCAAATAGGAGATTTAATATTAAGAGAAAATCCAAAAAATCAGGCTGATAGAGAAAAGAAAGGAAAGTGGGAAGCAAATTGGCCTAGTCCTTTTGTCATTGTTTCTTCATTTGGGACAGGGACCTACAAATTGGCTGATTGTGATGGTGATGAATTGCTAGAACCTATCAATAGCATTCACCTTAAGAGGTTCCACACCTGATTCAGAGGAAAGTGTATCAGAATAAAGAGTATAAGTTGAAGAGTATCAGATGAGTCAAGCATCACCCTTGTACATGAGAAAATTCAGAAATACCAAAAAAAAAGGAGAAAATATCAAAAATACCAAAAAATTAGAAATTTCAAAAAGCCAAAAACATTTGAAAAAGAGAAAAAAAAAAGTGCCTTGGTGAAAACCTAGCAATAGGCACCTTGGTAGAAAAAAAAGAGAAAAAAGAGAAAAAGAGAAAAAGAGCAATAATCCCAAGAGGTGAAAACCTGGAAACAGGCACCTTTTGTCCCTTAGGTGTTTCTTAGTTGCATTTGTACATATTGCAGTTTCCTCATCTCACTTGTCCATATCCTCATTGCATCCATCATTCGTGCATTGCCCTAATAAAATATCAAAGCTGCATTTTGTCACATTCTAGGTTCAGTTGCCCTAAGTATCACATTGGTCACATTTATCACTTGGGGACACACATCATAGATTTTCGTACCAACTAGATTCAATAGTGCAAACATTTTGATCACATGTTAGAAGCAGATTTTAAGATTCAGGAGAGATATTTTGGAACCTTTGATGATTATCATTGTTCAACCCTAAACAGTTTGATCGCATAACATGATCCTAGAATCTCATTTGACTTATTTTATCAGGATTAAAATTTGACACACCTTAAATGATCAGATTGTCTGGAATTCTTATTTGAAAATCTTGATATATTTCACAAAGTCTTGGAATATTGATGAGTTTTTCATTGCCTTTTTCGAGTCATGTTCTTTTTAGCTAATCAATGATGTTTCGGCTAGATTGGCAAGGATAAAAGACATGATGTTTTCTTAAGCTTCAGAGTGACTGTTTTGAGGAAGATTCTTTAACTTGTGTGAATTAATCTAAAGACATGGTCATCAAAGAACCATAGAGGACATTCATATAGGATGGAGGGTTGACCTTTGTTTGTTTATGCAAAAGGATACCTTGGTTATTTATATTTTCCATATCTTAATACCAACATCCACTTGCAACATTGAATCTGATTAAACTAGTATTCATACTCCCATAGTTGGTCTTCCAACTAGTGAGGGTTGTACTTGGTTTCATAGGAAGGGTTACCACACGTAGGAAAGTCATATTCATATTCTTATGGTCGCAGTGGCACTAGTAAGGATTATATTGACTCCTAATTCCACAATTCTCTATGATGAAAACATATCTCAATTTGCATTCCTTTCGCAAACCTCAAGGACAATTAGTTACATTGCATTGCATTTTGCATGTTAGATTAATTGCTTGTTGCTCTTTTTCTTGCGTTATCAAATGCTTAGCTCTCAAATGGCTTGTCTTTCTAGCAATTTTCCAAGTTCAAGGGGGGGATAACATGTTGACAACACTTCATCAAATGAATTAGTTTCAAGTCATTCAAAATGAGATTTTCCTTTGCATTCATTATCATTAGTCATTATTCATTATACATTCATGTCAAGAGAAAAACAAGAAAAAGAAACATTAATCATTATTCATTTTCCATACCATCATTTAGAACTGCATATCATGAATGAAATTGCATACTAAGTATTGCTTTCATTGCATTGCATTATCCATACATGGTTAAATCAAAAAAACATATAGAGTTAAATTGTATCATTTGCATCCACTTATCTATGTCCTACTCTAAGACATTTGCATCCATTGCAAAATAGAAATAAATGCATCATAGAAACATATAGACATGCATAAAAGGAAATCTCATAACATCATCAAAGGACAAATCACAGATCATCATAAGATAAAATTATATCATCAATGTCTCTAGCATAATCAGTACATCAAAGTTACATCAATATAAATCAGTACATCAAAGGTACATCAAAGTCCTGATCAAAAAATACATATGATACAAATCATGGGTCCATATCTATCTCATGACCCAGTAGGGGTGCCTAATCCATCCCTGGCCAAACCTGTGCCTATCCCACCTACGCCATCAGGATCTCTATCACCTGCTCTATCCTGTGAACCAGGAGGTGCCTGACTAGTGCTCGCACTAGTCGGTAACTGAGCCAGAGTGGCCAGAAACTACTGCAACATGGTCATGACCTGATCCAATATCATTGTAACTGTGGTCATCCTGGCCTGTAACCCCCAAACATCCCACACTATCTCATCTGAAGCCATAGCCTATGGTGCTGGTGGAGCCTGTGGTGCCTGAGAAGCTAAAGGTACCTGTGGTATCTTTCCAGGAACCTATCTAGTCACCTGGACCCATCTATGCCTACATCTGGCCCAATCTGCATCTACTCTTAATGGAGCCTGACCCTATGGTACCTATGCCCCTACTAGTTTCTGCCTCATCTCTCTAAAACCACCACCTCGGCCTCTTGCATGTCTGCCTCTCATCTGAGGCCTAGCTTCTCTTTGTATCTGTGGCACTTTGGGTGCTCTCTAGACTCTGCGCCACCGTGGTCTACCACCATCATCCCCATCATCTCCACCATCACTATCATCCTCAAAAATCTCATCAACATCAGGGATAGGCTCTGTCAGATCCGTGAATCTCATGAAATGATGTCGCATGAACCACTCGATACTCCGCTGACATCCCTGCATCTGCAACCTATGGTAGCATATCCCAAACCCCATATCCCAGCAGATCTATCTATAGATAGGCTGACTTGTAGTTAACCTGTGCTCCCCACATTGACCTCTTAGCCTGTACTCGAGCATATAATGCCATACCTTGTGGCATATCTTGCATCCGGATGAACTGGCGTAACACTCTACCACAGTAAAATCTCTCAATAACCAAAGATAACCAACCTATCATCCATCGAGGCAAAAACATGTAGGGTAACTCATCATCGCCCTCCTGCCATCTCTTGCACTGCAAGTATGACCTCCAAACCACCTGATCTATATCATCAATCATGCGTCTACAAAAATCAACCTTGCCCAGACGATGTTGGACAATCATACCATCATATAGAAATGCATATGGGTAACAATGAGCCCAAACTCACACTGACACTGGCCTAGTAATAGGGATATGCTCTCATGTCCACAACTATAACAAAATTGCACTTGTAGAAATAGCTGCACTATGGCAATATACAATCTCATGTAAATCATGATACAACTGTGCCAACACATAGAAACCCCAATCCAATCTCCATGGATGAGCAATGAGGTCCTCTATAATCTGGCCCCATCCAACTGCAAAACCACATCCTCATGCTATCTAGCAATAATAATCCTCCTATCACAGCTCCTAATAACGCTGGTAGGGTGGGGAATGAGGCAAACTGTGCCCAAGTAATGCAATCATCTGCAATGGTGTTATCTCCAAACACCCATCTGCAAACACTGCTATCATACACTACATCATAATACACCCGCTCTCCATGAGTCAGGATCCTCAGTAGTCTATATACATCCTCTGGTGTAATCGTCATCTCGCCAAGAGGTAAGTGAAAGGTATTATGGTCAGAGTGCCATCGCTCTGCCATAACTGTCAATAAACCTCGGTTCAACTAAAACTAAGGGAGATCCAAGAGGAAATTAAGTCCACAAGTCTCAATAATATGCCGCTCAAGTGGCGTAAGCTCATCTACTAGATCAAAAATCCACAACGCTACTCCTTGCACCCACAACTTGCAGTAATGCTCCTACATTTTGAAATAAAGTCATCATGTTAGTTTTTCTCTTGATGAACCATTCTAAGTCAATCACAACACATTAAATCTATCTTTTCTCTAACTTGAGCGTATCAACTTATTGCTCCTAACCTCTATATCGTGAGACACAATGACAATTTGTAATCATTTTAATCATATCTGATTGACCTATCAAACATTCATCATTATGACTTTTCTAACATCCTAAACACTACGTGACATGCTAGACAAACATTTTCTATCTTGGAACCTAATTGAGTCATCTGGATGATCAATCGAACTAAGTTCATCTATTTTTCCTATATCAACTTTAAAATTTATGGTAGGCGGCACTTAACAGAGTGTACGCAGATTTTTAAGCCATGCAGCTTTTTAATCTTTAAAAGTGGCACTTTATAACGTGGAGGTGGCGCTTTATTATTTAGGCAGCCTTTTGTAGGCCTACGCGGCTTTTAAAACATGGTTTTTTTAGGCCGTACATTGTCTATTTTGGATAGCAATTTTGACCTAGCTCCTACACGGCTACGGAGTGCGTGTACACAACTTTTCACAGTGCGGACATAGATTTTTATAGGCCTAAGTGGAACTTTACCTATCCTACGTGGCATTTGGCTAAAAATTTTCTAAAAAGCACTAAAAACATGCAATAAATACAATTTTCAAAGCAATAAATGCACCAAGAAGGTTCGGACCACTCACCGGAGGCCCGTAGTCAGGAGATCTCTGATATCAACGTGCCCACTCGAACCTATGCTCTCGTATGGGGACCACCATCGCTATCAGTCGTCAAAGGCTCAGAGCAAACTATCAATAGTGAAAAGTGAAAATGAATAGTAAAATTGGGTTTTTCAACCTATTTAAGCTATTTTAACCTATTTTATGTGATTTTTGACCCCATCAAACCTAATCTGCATATTCCACTCACTGGGGCATCTGTTCATCATCTTTTCACCTCATCGTTTATCAGAAATGCTATCATCTTTGATCTATCCTTTACACTTTGTTCATCCAAAACTTTTACCTACGATCAAGATGATTCCATTTCTGAGGTGGCATCATCATATCATCAAACTGGGATTCTACAGCATATCTTGTATCAAATTTGGGGCATTAAAATTTCAAACTTTATCAATCAGAGTTTCATATCAGGATTTTCATATCAGGGTTTCATATCATAGTTTTATCAGGGTTTCATATCGGGAATTTCATAGCAGGGTTTCATATCAGGATTTTCATATCAACTCATCAGTATCTGCTCAATGATCAGGACAATCAAACTTTATTTGAATCAATGTGCTTCGCACATCAATTTAAAGAGGGGCATTTGTAGACACCTAAAATTGACCAGGTGTATCTCAAGCATTCCAAACTATAAATTTCAGCCAAATGCTTCTAAATACCAATGCAAAAACAAATGGATCAAATCAAATGGACATTTACCAAATCAAAAGAACAAAATTCAAATCAAATTAAAAGATCAAATAATCATGAAATCAAATAATTAAATTCAAGCCTAAAGGGATTAATCAAATTATGAAATTGATTTTTCAATTGAATAGTTCAAATCAAAAAGGATCAAATCCAACCCAATCACCCTTCCATGCCTAATTTAATTGAATGATGGAGTTATTTAATTCCTAATATCTTTGAGACAACCAACCAACTTTCCCTCCATTTGAGAGCACCTCAAAGCTTTTGACTTAACCAATCTTTGATCATGATCAACTCACTCTACCCCCTACCCTTGGAAAAATGCTATAAATACAAGCCATTTCCTTTGTGTTTGGGATCCAAGAATTAAAGAGAAAAAGCATCCTTATTATAGGCACATTGAGAACATATGAGGAGCATTTGAGAGCCTTTTTGAGATAATTTTAGCATTTGCATTACATCTAGCATATCGTGTTTAGGAGCATTTGTTATTTTTTCATATGATCTTGGAGCATTTTGAGCATTCTAGCTAGATTTGAGCATTCTTTTTATACATATCTCTTCTAGGATTGTCCTTGAGAGAGATTAAGCCTAAGAGCTCTCTTAACAAAGCTTGGATAGAGAACTATGAGATGATATAGATTTAGCTTCAATTCTTAGATTAACTTTGTTTTATCTTTCCATAGAATTGTTTGCTCTAATCTTAATTTCATGAAGGTGTATTTTCTTACACACAATAGTTATGTGCAATGAATTATTGATGTCATATTATATTTTTATATCATGTTGTTTTGGACCTACTCATATGTGTAATGAGTGTGCAGGGATAATTGACCATGGATCTAAATTGGGGACCCGGTATTGGAACCTATGTGATATTATGTGCATTCCAAGGTCCTGTTTATACAAAGAAAAATGGACCTCGTTGTATCTGTGTTTTATTCATACATGTCGCTTGCATGTGTGTATTTCAATTAGTAGATGTTAATGTGAATAATTCATGTCATTTGTTTTAATTTATTATGCCAAATTTGGCAATTATTGCAATTTAATGTTGCCTATGTGTAGTACCCAAGCTTACCCCAATGTTAGAAGTTTCTAGATGGTCAACTTGACTTAGAAATACATGGGTTAACTTTAGGGGTAGTTTAGGAGGGTCTTTTGGGCTCCCAGTAGGTAACCAGGGTCAATTTTAGCTACCCTAACTGGTACCCTAGGGGTTAGCGGTCATTTTCAGTCATTAATGAGCCTCTAAACTCATTTATTCCACTTCTAAAGTGTCATTTTCAGACTTGAGCGAATTTGAAGAGGAGTGTAACTTTGGTTAACCTCTCTCTCTTCTTCCCAAGTTTCATTTGACTCCACCCATGGAGAGTTAAGAAAAGTGGGAATAAATGGATGGTTAGGGTCTTGACTCCTTTGCTTAGTCTTGGAGGTTTGCCTATTTAGGGAAGGATTTAGGATGAGTTAAGTGTTCACCCACTCTCTACCCTTAGAAACAGAATTTAGTTTGAAGGAGATTTTGGACAAGGAGCATTAGGAAGGATAGCTCAACACCAATCCTCATCTCATTTTAGCTTGGATCAAGGCTGGTCTTCCTTAGCAATAATTTTTATGGGTTCTTGGTGTTCTTGAGCTTGAAACTCCATTAATGGAGTCCTATGTATTTTGAAGTTATTTTTTTAAAGTTGAATCTTTTGTGTTATTTTAAGTAGTAAATTTATGATGCTTTTTGAATGGGTATCTTCAAGGCACACTCACCCTTGGGAGGGAAGAGTAACCTTGAAGTGGGCAGTAGGAAATGATTCTAGTTTAGTGTAGTTTCTCCCATGTGTGGAGGGAAAGATATGGGGTTTCAGGATACCCATGATGCCAAGCAGGGCCTAAGGGCACATGGGGGGGCATAAGGAGGTTATTTCATGACTGCATCTTGTGTAGATGGTCATATCAGGTCCATGTGTGGCTTGTGTTTCATTTCTGGTACTTGTCTTTCTCCTACTGTGAGGTCTACCACTACCCCTATTTTGAGGAAGGCCTATTGGAGACCTTCATCTTGTTCAAACCTGTTTGGGAAGTTTTCTGGCTTATGTGATTTATGTGAGTGTATTTTGTTTGTTAGTAGAGTTTTGCTTGTTTGTATCATATTCCAAATTGGATCCCCAAACTCGGCGGTGGCCTTGTAAAGGCCTAGGTTGGGAGGTGAGCCTCCATGGTCAACCACATCCAACTGGTATCTAAGATTATAGATTACCCTCTTATGGGAGAGGAGAAGAACTGAAAAATCGCCAATTGTAACCTATGGTGTATTAAGGGTTTCCATTTGTTCAAGGGTTTTTTGGAGCCCTTAAGAAAGATTTGTAACCTTTATTGTGTTCATAAAAAAAATTCATATTTTGCAAAGGTTTTATGACAACTTATGGATCATTGTAATTATAATCTCCATGTATTTGACAACCTTCGATTTTATAATATTATGAAGGACCTACAAAGTTTGTGAATATAAATTGTTAAATAAAATGAAAGAAATGGTTATTATATGTATTGTATATCCTTTAATATTTCCTTGAAGGAGTTGTTGGGTAGTTGGTAGTAACCTTATACTCATATATTTCAAAGTATGTTTCAGTTTAGATTTTTATTTATGGTTGTTAAAGTGCTTAAAGAAAATTGTTTTGGAACCCTTAATTATATGGGAATGGATTAATTGATTTTATTTTTGTAAAACAAAATATAGTTCATTCTTCTTTTAGTATAAAATCTAGGATTTATTATTTAGTACAATTTCTAAAGGTTGTGAACTTATCACACTTAGAGTGCATTCTGAAAATCAAATTCGAAAAAAAAAATTGCTCATCTCTTAATTTTTTTTCCTACAAAGTATTAAGCATAAAATATAGATCCTTTCAATGCTATAATTTTTTTTAAAAAAAATCTCTGAGTGTCCATTGTTTGGACAAAGACATTGTTTCACCAGTCAATTTAAATTCTTTTCTTGTACTGTTTAAACACATTATATATATATATATAAACAAAATAAATGAAAACAAGCAAGAAAAAAAAAAAAACTTCGCGTGTCTGGCATTGTAGAACGCTCTACGTGTTTTTCATGAATGAGAAAAAAAATATTTAAACAAAAATTTGGGGAGGGCCGTAGCCCTCCCAACCCTCGGTGTTCCCTTGTGTGGAGGCAACGCGACACGCGGGCCACCCATTGTGCCCAGCACAGTGGGGGCAGTGCGTGCTTGGCCACGCTGCCCACTGTGCTAAGCACAGTGGGGTGGCTCTGTCGCTAGCAACGACTCTTTCCCCCCCTCCTTCACTTCGAGCCGCTCAGCGGCATAAACAAATTTTCTCCTCTCATCCATCCTTGTCCACCATCGCCTCCTCTACGGAAGATGTAAAATATTATAGGGTTTATAGATTTCAATTTTTATAGGGTTGTATTAAATATTTAATATAAATCAATTTAGATTTGATTTTTGTATATTTGATTCGAAAATAGAATTTTTTCTAGAAATTTTTAAGATTAGGTTTATTTGTTAATATATACTATCTTAATAAGATCTAATTTAGTTGATTTTAATAATGTTAAAATATTGTTCTTTATCGGGTTTCTTCATAAGGGAATTAATTCTACATAGTAGATTAATTTATAAATAAAAATGATTAAATTAGATTTCTTTAAATTAAAATTATAACATGTATGTCTTTTAATTTAGGATATCATTAATATATATTGATTTCTTTTAATTGATTTGATGTTTAGGTTAAAAAGATTATTTAGGGGTTTAGAAATCAATTCGATTTAAAGTGCCTTTATTAAAATTAGATTTGTTTAAAAAAATTATATCCAGTTATAAAATGAAATAATTTGGTAAGGTTGGATTTTCTTGTTATATTCTAGATTTGATTTATATCAAGATAGGTAATATTTTATGAATAGTTACAGGGTTAGTTATCATTTTAATTTAAAAATGAGCTCTTCGTTGACAACATTTGCTTGTTATTTCTCTTTATAACAATGTTAGTTATTTCACTTGTTAAGAAGTTAATCTTACATTAAGAGGTATTGTTAATCATTATATATATAGGTAATGTTTAAAACGTAAAATATTTTATTAAAGTAATCATTTTTATTTAATAAAATTTTAGGCGTTAATTATTGTTTAACGGGTATAGACTACCCCTTACCATTGTGTATAGCCCTTCTTTAGGGCATTTTTTATGTCATTGACCAAACACATGCACGGTTGACTTTTGGTCAACCATGGTCAAACCTTCACCGTATGTCTTGATTTTCAAACCAGGTGCTCCTTACAGCCTCTAGACCCTAGGGTCTTAGTTTCACATATTTTAGAGTACAGTTGACTTTTGGTCAACTACCTTGATTTGTGTGTCAGTTGAAGTTTCCAGTTTAGGGATCCCTGTAGGATAGTACTAAGAGATATCCTACCTAGCCTGGCCCTTCTATTTACTATTTCACCTCTGCACCATTTTGCGTACATTTGCTTTACCCTTGAGGTAGTATAGCCATCCTTTTTGCGCATTTTATTAAAAATTTTGATTGTGTTTTTTTGCCCAACTTTTGGGCATGACATTTTGGTATCAGAGCTAGGTTTAGAAATATTGGGAACCTAACCCACTGTGTTGTCACTAAACTTTTTCTTCAATGTGTAGGATTCCACCTGTCACTTGTCAGGCCTGTCAGTAGGGTCATAGTCAGAAATGTACCCCCGTGGCTCGCGTTGAGGTACTACCCAAGGTGGAAAATTGACAGAGGGATCAGAGTCCACCTCCTGAACCACCTCCCAATCCTAATGCAGCACTACTACTAGCCTTAAAAAACTTGGTCAGGCTCATTATAGACCGCATGCCACCAGTTAATCCTCAGAGAGAGAAAGAAGTAGGAGCCCACTTCCTAGAATGGGAGAGAATAAGGTTGATCAGGAAGAAGAGTCCATTGGAGTGCCACGAGGTATCCCCAGGGGAGGTGCCCAGAGGCTCAATAGAGCACCCCCCGATATTGGGAACCAGATCACAGAGATAATGAGGCTCAAATTTCCTCCCTTCTCAGCAGAAGCAGATGCGGTAGGAGCAAAGGCTTGGCTTTTAAGCCTTGAGAGGTGTTTTGGGTTGCAGAATTGTGGCAGCAACCTTAGGGCACGATTCATAATTCTTCTATTTTGTGACTAGGCATCTACTTGGTGGAGGCATGAGGAGTCCAAGAGACTCATAGACATTAATACCCTTGCTTGGGGAGCTTTCCTTGAGCTTTTCAAAGGGCATTATGTCTCAGAGTAGTTTAGACAGCATCGCATCAATGAGTTCCATGATCTCCGGCAATGGGGAATTATAGTAGCCCAGTATGAGGGCAAGTTTCTCGATCTCCTACCTTATGTTGAATACATGGGAGATGAGAAGCTACATGTGAACAGGTTTATCAAGGGATTAAATCTTGTGATTTTAGACAGGGTACGCATGGTACCTTCAGGAGATTTGAGGTTTATGGTGGACAGAGCCCTAGTGGCTGAAGAGATAGTCAGAGGGCCACAAGAAAATAGGGATAGGTCTTAGCATCAAAACTCCTCATCCTAGGCCTCAGGATATCAAAAACCCCCATGGAAGGGGAATCAGAGGAACTCTACAGGGTCATTGAAGACCCCACAGCAATAGCAATAGCAACCACAACAAACTCAACAGAGCCAGCGACAGAGGCCACCTCAGATTTAGCAAGGCTCTAAGCCTAAGAAGTGGCAGTCACAGGTTCCTAGGAAGGACCAGAGGCCCCATGCACCTTACACTCCTCCAGCACAGACTCATCATTCCTCTAGGGGTGGCTTTAGCGGGTCATCTAGGACTGCAAGGTATCAATACTCCAGACCTCCTGGTGTTCAGATTCAGTCATGTGGGCCATGGTACTCTTGTGGTGCCATGGGGAACATAGCTAGAGAGTGTCCATAGGGTGGTAGTCAGTGTGTAGAGGTCTCAAAACTGACAGTTGGGGACAAGGGAAAGTCCCACATGGTTTTTGCAGTGGTGGACAACCGCCAAGTAGAGCATCAGGCTACCGTTATTGAGCCCTTAGGTAAAATTAGAGGTAGTGATGTTACTATTCTTTTTGATATAGGAGCCACTGACTCCTTTGTTTCTCCATCATTTGTGGAGCATTGTGGGCTAGTGGCATCTAGAAAAGAGGTTAGATGGGAAGTAGAGTTAGCTTCAAGAGCTAGAGTCTCTCTAACCTCGATGGTTAAGGATTGTCCGATCTAGATTGGTGGTATGAGCACCATAGAAAATCTTAGAGTTACTCCCCTTGGATCTTACGGTCTAGTTCTTGGCATGGATTGGCTATGTGCCCATAGAGCCAAGCTAGATTTTCGTAAGAAGAAGATCGAGTGTTTAGATGATGATGGTACAAATACAGTGATTATTGGAGTCCATAGGCCTGTATCCCTCTATGTGATTTCTGCTATGTAGCTTAAGCAATGCATGCGGAAGGGATGCCAGTTGTATCCCATCACCATCAGTGATAGGAAAGAAGAGGCTAAGAAGGAAACTTCTTTTGATGACTTCCCCATTCTTCAAGAGTTTTTAGATGTATTTCTATCAGAGCTACCTGGTATGCCTCCTCGTAGAGCAGTAGACTTTCACATAGATCTCATACCAGGAGATGAGCTAGTTTCTAAAGCACCTTATAGGATGACCACTAATGATCTTAACAAGCTCAAGATACATCTTGACGAACTGTTATAGAAAGGACACATTCACCCTAGTGTTTCTCCTTAGGGTGCACCAGTTATCTTTGTAAAGAAGAAGGATGGATCACTTAGGTTATGCATGGATTACCAACAGTTGAACAAAGTAACCATCAAGAATCAGTATCCACTTCCTAGGCTCGATGACTTTTTTGATCAGTTGTAGGGTTCCTAAGTATTCTCAAAGTTAGACCTAAAATCGGGTTACCAACAGTTGAGGATCATGGATAGTGATATTCACAAGACCACATTCCGCACTAGAAATGGCCACTATGAATTCACTGTGGTTCCATTCGGTCTTATGAATGCTCTAGCTGTGTTCATGAGCCTTATGAATGGAGTATTTTGTAACTTCCTTGACAAGTTTGTGGTTGTGTTTCTCGATGACATCTTGATGTATTCCAAGGCTGATAAAGAGCATGAGGAACACTTGAGGCAATTTTTGCAATGTCTTAGGGATAATCGATTGTATGGCAGCTTGTCAAAGTATGCCTTCTTTAGGGAAGAGGTCAAGTATCTTGTCCATGTTATTTCAGGTGATGGGATCTCAGTAGACCCATCCAAGATTGATGACATTATGGATTGGCTAGTGCCTACCACTGTGACTGAGGTTAGGAGTTTCATGGGTTTATCTAGTTACTACAAATGGTTTGTTGAGGGCTTCTCTCATGTAGCACACCCCATTACTTCTCTTCAGTGAAAAGGAAAGAGGTTTGAGTGGACTGAGAAGTGTGATAGGGATTTTTCAGGAGCTCAAGAGACCACTTACCAGTACACCCATTCTAGTTGTGCCCGAGCCTTCAACAGACTTTATGGTTTGCACAAATGCTTCTTTGGATGGCTTAGGGGAAGTTCTTATGCAAGGTGGGCAAGCTATAGCCTACGAGTCTAGAAAACTAAAGACTCACGAGCTCAACTACCCTACCCATGACCTCGAGATCGCAATAGTGGTGCATGCTTTAGTCAAATGGCAACATTTTCTCTTAGGGCATCTATTCAAACTTCATTCAGACCATCAGAGTCTTCAGTATATCTTCACTCAGCCAAACCTTAATGCTAGGAAAAGGAGATGGGTGGAGTTCTTATGTGAATATGATTTTGATGTCCACTACATCAAAGGGAAGGAGAACATGGTCGTAGATGCCTTGAGTAGGATACGACACGAGCTTTCTTCTATGTCTTCCAGCACGGATTTGAGAGATCACATTCTTCATCACTTATATGAGGATGAGATGTATTGAGAAGTTTGTGAGTTGATTCGATCTCAGAGGCCCCTTGAGGGGAAGTTTTCAGAGTATACCTTGGAGTCCAATAAAAATTTTCATCATAGAGGGCGTATCTATATACCTTCTTCCAGAGGATTGCGAGAGTTTTTGATGCTATAGGCTCATAGGGCCCCTTATGCAGCGCATCCCAAAGTTAAGAAGATGCATGCCAAATTGAGGCAGTTATATCATTGGCCTGACAGAAGATTACAGATTGTAGAGATGGTAGCTAGATTCCTATAGTGCCAGAGGGTGAAGGTAGAACACCATCATCTAGGTGGTCTCCTTCAGCTTCATGAGATACCAGTGTGGAAATGGGAAACCATATCTATGGATTTCATAGTAGGTATTCCTATGTCTTCTCATCATCATGATGCCATCATAGTGACAGTCGACAAGTTGACTAAGGTGGCTCACTTTTCACCCATGCATACTACCTTTACTACACGAGTAGTGGCGTAGGTGTTCTTGCGAGATATATTCATACTTCATGGTGTGCCTCGTAAGATCATCTCAGATAGAGATTCTCTCTTCACTTAATCCTTTTGGAGAGAACTTCAGACAACTATGGACATGAGGCTCAACTTCAGTATAGCTTATCATCTTGAGACAGATGGACAGACTGAAAGGGTCAATCAGGTGTTAGAGGACATGCTTCACATGTACGTCATGGACCATCAACCTAGTGGGAAGAATACCTACACCTAGTGTATTTTTCCTATAATAATGGGTACCAAACTTCCTTGGGTATGCCTCCCTACCAGGCTCTCTATGGTAGGCCATGCAGGACCCCACCCAGTTGGGATAGGATCGAGGATAGAGTTTCCATTAGTCCTGAGCTAGTCAGAGATATGGAGCAGTAGGTGACCATGATCAGGTAGCATCTAGTAGAAGCTCAAGATAGGTAGAAGAAGTGTGTAGATGAGAAGAGAATTGATCGAGCCTATCTAGTTGGAGATAGAATCTTCTTGAGAGTGTGACCGCATAAGATTCCAATCCATTTTGGAGAGGGCTCTAAGCTAGAACCTTGTTTTGTCAAACCTTTTGAGATCCTTGAGAGGATAGGACCAGTTGCTTACCATTTAGCGTTGCCACCTAGCCTGTCACACATCCATGATGTGTTTCATGCTTATGTTCTATGGAAGTATATATATGATGAGTCTAATGTGATAGTTCGGGATGCCTTGCAGGTGGTGTCAGACAAGCTGCTGCCTTTGGAGCCAATTTGTATATTGGCTTGGCAGACATTGGGTCTTTGAGGCTGAAAGATGGACCAGGTTAGGGTCCAATGGGATTTCTATGATGAGGTTACAACCTCTTGGGAGGACATAAAATAGATGAGATCACAGTACCCTCACCTCTTCGATGAACTCCAAGAGGAAGTTCATGCCTAGAGGGGGTGGATGTGAGACCTACATTAGACTATCATAGTTTTACCATTTTATCCTTCATGCTTTCAGTAGTTTTATGCTTAGTTATACTTTGATTATTGGAGAATTTTATGTATTTGAGGATCTGTTGAATCCTATGTTATATATTTAGTACCTCGTTATGTAATCAGGGTACACTCGAGATACTTTATGTTTTGATGTAGTTTTAGTTTATGATGATGTCATATATGAGATGAATGTATGGATGTAATATGATGAAACTTGGTTTATGAAATCGATGAGATATTGATTTAAGTTTGAATTCAGATATAGTTATGTGTAATAAATTATTGATGTCATATTATGTTTTCAAATCATGTTGTTTTGGAGCTACTGATGTGTGCAATGAGTGTGTACAGATAGTTGACCATGGTCTAAATCGGGGACCCAGTATTGGAGCCTATGTGATATTATGTGCATTACAAGGTCCTATTTATAAAAAGAAACATGTACCTCATTTTATCTCTATGTTATTCGTACATGTGGTTTGCATGTGTGTATTTCAATTAGTACGTAGATGTTAATGTGAATAAGCCATGTCATTTGTTTTAATTCATTATGCCAAATTTAGCAATTGTTGCAATTTAATGTTGACATGGCTAGTAAAGGGAACCATGGTTAGGTGTAGGGTTAACTAACATTACCTCTGTGTAGTACCCAAGCTTACCCCAAGGTTAGAAGTTTCTCGATGGTCAACTTGACTTAGAAATCCGTGGGTTAACTTTAGGGGTAGTTTAGAGGGTCTTTTGGGCTGCCAATAGGTAACCGGGGTCAGTTTTATCTACCCAACTTGGTACCCTAGGGGTTAGGGGTCATTTTCAGTCATTAATGAGCCTTTACAATCATTTATTACACCTCTAAAGTGTCATTTTCATACTTGAGCGAATTTGAAGAGGAGTGTAACTTTGGTTAACCTCCCTCTCTTCTTCCCAAGTTTTATTTGACTCCACCCATGGAGAGTTAAGGAAAGTGGGAAGAAAGAGATGGTTAGGGTATTTCTTCCTTTGGTTAGTCTTAGAGGTTTTCCTATTTAGGAAAGGATTTAGGATGAGTTGAGTGTTCACCCACTCTCTACCCTTACAGACAAAATTTAGTTTGAAGGAGTTTTTGGAGAAGAAGCATTAGGAATGATAGCTCAACACCCATCCTCATCTCTTTTTATCTTGTATCAAGGTTGGTCTTCCTTAGTAATAATTTTCATGGGTTCTTGGTGTTATTGAGCTTGAAACTCCATTAATGGAGTCCTATGTATTTTGAAGTTAGTTTTTTACAGGTGAATCTTTTGTGTTATTTTTGGTAGTGTTTAGTTTGTGATGCTTTTTGAATGGGTATCTTCAAGGCACACTCACCCTTGGGAGGGAAGAGTAACCTTGAAGGGGGTAGTAGAAAATGATTCCAGTTTAGTCTAGAGTCTCCCATGTGTGGAGGGAAAGACATGGGGTTTCATGATACCCATGATGTCAAGCAGGACATAAGGGCACATGGGGGGGCATCAGGAGGTTATTTCATGACTGCATCTTGTGTAGATGGTCATATCAGGCCCATGTGTGGCTTGTGTTTCATTTCTAGTACTTGTCTTTCTCCTACTGTGAGGTCTACCACTACCCCTGTTTCGAGGAAGGCCTCTTGGAGACCTTCCTCTTGTTCAAACCTGTTTTGGGAAGTTTTATTGCTTGTGTGTGTAGGCTATGGTTTTGAACTTGTTATATGTTTTGAAAGGTTGAAACATTCAAACATTAGACTAATCTAGCATTTATCAGTTCAAAGCATAAACAAATATAAAAACAAGCCACCTCAAGAATGTTGCTAAAAACAAGTGCTATAGAGCAAATGTTTGATTTGCTTCAATTAGAGGGATGTGGGTGTGCTCTCAAAGCACTTAGAGTTTGCTTCAAATGCATACTAAGGATGATGGATATGATGCATAAATGTTACGAAAAGCTTAAAATATGAACTAAGATTAATCCATTAAGCTATTCTAAGATGTGTTAGAAAACATGAAAAACTTGAAGAAATCTAACAATTAAGATGTATGCTAAGATGATCTAGCTAAAAATGCTCATGATAACAATGCATAAATGATGAGAGCTAAAATTCCTTTTTTTTCTCTTGGAAGGAGGAGTATTTATAGGACTTGGGAAGGGCTTGGGTTAGGAGGATGAGTGGCTAGGATCAAAATCCTTAAGAGAGGCCAAGATTCATTCAAAGGGGAGCACATGGATTGTGCTAGTTCAGGGCCACGTCCTTGTGACAAGTGTCACAAGGGCATTGGGTTGAAAGATGGGAGGGATGTGCACAATTTGGGAAATGTGCCTAAGGTCAAAGGGTGTAAGAAAGGGGTGAGGGGATTCTTAAATGCATCATAAATG